>CM034350.1:90642998-91070506 GCA_019925275.1 Mytilus edulis
ATGCAATTTTTACACCTGCAAGTATCGCATTATCTTGTCTTAATTATGGATTAAAGCCATCTCCAGAAAAACTACATCTGTTTATGTTTTTTTCAAAAGTACTTTTTCTCATCACCGTAAAAAACTTGTAACAACATCATTGGGCTAATTTGTTGCAGTTAAAGAGAAGCGAAAGATACCAAAAGGTTATTCAAACTCATAAATCGAAAGCAAACTGACAATACCATAGCAAAAAACGACCAAAAGACACAAACATTTAAAAGGTTACAACCACAATATAGAAAATAAAAGAATGCATGAGTAACAGGAACCCCACAAAAACAATGTGCTTCAGAAGTGTTATCAGATCCAACTCATTGTGTGCACCCACCGTTTTTTTTGCTAAATTACAAGTTTATTTTCTAAGACATTTGCTGCTCATTTTTACATTTTTTAGTTTATATTTTTGTAATCCATTCGGCCCTCTCCGAAAGCAAATTCTCCAAAAAGCATAACCATTTCTCATTTATTTAAATAAGAAAAAGTAAAATTTAATTTTCATGTCATTTACATTTTACACTTCTATATGTGCCATATATGAGCTTTCAGAGCACCTGTGATTTTCGGGATTTTCGGTGGTGTTCGTGTTGCTCATTCTTTGAGTGTTTTATGTTGTGTTCTGTATATTGTGTTTGTCTTTTGGTATATTGTCAGTTTGTTTTTGACTTATGAGTTCGAATATCCCTTTGGTATCACACGCTTCTCTTATTAATACTCTTCTGACAAACGATTTTTTTTTATTTCTTATTGCATATTTATTTAGTTTAACATCCTTTTCCTCCTGCAAAAAATGTAAGCGATCCAGTTCCTGTCAAACATTCTGTTTTTTCCATTGCATGTGTCTTCAAGAAAACAAGCACATAGAACCATACTTATTTTCCAATTCAATTTTCTTCTTAATACTTAGATTTTAGTGTGAAGTCGTCCATCTGTGTCAACATTGAGGAAAAGATCAATGTATGAAGCAGTCCTTATTGTATCAGTAGTATCCTTAATTTCATGTTCACTGGGATATATGAGATGCAAGTCCTGAATGAAATATGGATTTTTCAGTGATAAAGTATATCATCAATATATCTGAAAGTAAAATTAAAGAATTTTGCAATGTGCTTTTTCTTTTTGTCTTTTATAAGGTTCTTAATGAAGTCTTGTCTCGTACGAGTACAAAAAAAAGTCGCCTAGAAGGGGTGCACAATTAGTACTCATTGGAATACCGACTGTATGTTGAAATATCAATCCCCCAAACTCAATAAATATATAATCGATTAAAAATTTATTATCTAATATAATTGATGTGGGTTCTAACAGTTTAACACAAAACAAGAAATTTAAAAGACATTTTTTTCAATAGTATAATTGTATTTCTCATCTTTTCTCCTGTACGATCATATATTTACTTGTGTACACTGTAGAAAATTTAAATCTCACCATCAATATATATTGTTCCGAGTCAGAAATATGACATGTTTTGGCTGCTATTCCATGATGACAGCATGGTATTTGACTGGTTTAGTTTACGATGTTACAAGTTATGAAAATCTCAAATTTAATACATTACTTTTTCCACTGAAATTAACGGCTAGTGTTTTGATCTGAATCAAAAGAATACCGATATTCCATTTATTCTTCTCCGAATCATATATTTCCTACATTTTTTCAGAGGAAAGAGCTTTTAAAACATGACAATTACTTACAACAAGATTACCATGATGGATTAATTGAAAAATGTTTTAATTTATCATACATAATTATATATTAAAAATTATTTTCAGCCAAAGTTTATCATAGTTTCGATATACTAAAAAATTATGGAAAATATCCATACAAAAGATTAAATCAGTTCTTCTTCAAATGACCTACATTTTGTAGTAACAGAGACCTAACTCTTCTTGCTTCTTGGTTATACTTGGGAATATATGATAAACAAACGAGAACTAACAATTTAGACATGCATTGTTGTGTATCCTTTTGATTTTTTTGTCATCTGTTGGTAATATTTTCCGAGATGTATTTTAATTTCCATCAAAACTTGGTCAAAGAAATCTTGGTTACAAGTCATATGTGGACCGTCATATGTTGCCACTATCATTTTTTTTTCCATTATGCATTGGTCAAAGAAAAGACAGGAGTGCAATAGTTGGTAGTTTCGGAATACACCTGCTTTTCAAAATAAATCACAAGGCATTTGCCATTTTATTTTCGACTGAATGACTCTCTTCTTTCTTATTACGAGGAATGTTTTCGAATTTTTATTTGTAAATATAAAATTACAGGTTAACCGAAATTATTGTTTTGGTACATATGTTACGAAAACATCTTAAAACAAACTTATTGAACTTGTGTATTTGATAACTTTTATCTGACAAATTACAAGCAATTTCCTAGTGTCCATTTCACGTTCAATAGCTCACAGCTTTTTGATTGCAGTTCATATAAGCGATGATAAATGGTAGTAACTGCCAACATAGTATACCAATATGCAACCCAATATCATGCAGATAACTTGTGTGGGCTTATGGTATATAGTTAGAGATATGTGTCTCCACCAGATGGCCTTAGTTTTACGTCCGGAAACTACGAAACCCATTGAAAAGGTGCGATGTAAACCGATAAAATAATGAAGAATAAGTGATGCTACCAAGTACTGAACATAAATTTGTATTAGCAGCCATCAATCACTGCTTTAACAATGCCAAAAACAAGACCAGATGTATTTGAAAACTTTTTAAGTGGTCGTCACTCTCCAAGAAAACTTTCTGAGTGTATGAAAGCATAATTTCAATATCAACAGATTAAGAAGTACAGATCTTGTTTTCGGTAAACCATGAGCATTATTTGACGCTCACATATGTTCTCAGTAATGTTCACATGCAGCTGTGCTTTGTTCATATGTATTTACTTTCTGAACTGATAATTATTATGCTTTTTATTAGTAACTTTTTACACTGAACAAATACAAAAAAGGGAATGGGAAGTGAGCCGCCAGACTTCGTTCTAGGGTTAGGGGTGCATGATTATATATATATAAAAAAACACTAGTGTAACTCTTACAAAGGTTAAGGGGGAAAAAAAGAATAAAACAAAATGGCTGATTTCTCACAAAATTATAAGGACCCTTTCACATGCTTGGAAAAAAACTTATTTGGAAGGTAAAAAAACCAGGTTGCTAATAAAAGGAATTCTACTTGATCAGCGTATATATCATACATATTTTCATCTGTTAAAGCAATTAACATTTAATTCTGTGTACCTTTAGTTTTGGAATATCAAATCATTTTTTGCAAGGACACATTTTATAATAATATTGTAAATTAGACGCTAATTAAGTGCAGAAAATAACAAAACGAATTTACCATTACAATTAGCTGAAACGAAGTAGTGGTTTCTGATATACAATATATTTTGGTATTTTTACGGTATACGCAAACGTCGACACACCGTATCCTAATTACAAATTAATTAGAAACAAAAGATAGTTTACTATTTCAACTGAAGTCGTTATTTTTGTTTATTTACCTTTCGGAAGATGCAAAGGTCAATTTATTTACACGATAGATGTAAAATATACAGAAAAATGTGTTTACCGACAAAGACAAAAACATTAATAATGTCATTAAAAGACACGACGTAGTAAACACTGCAGAAAGATAATTATTACAGGTCATCGGAAAGGTCATTCTTCCAGATATAAATATAAATTGGTATTATATATACATTGTATTTTCTGTTCTTGGAGTACTCAAATTATTTCCCAAAAAATCTGGACGGTGGTATGATTGCCAGTGAACAAACTCTCTACCAGAGACCAAATGACATAGACAGTTAGCAACTTTAGGTCACTGAACGGCATCTATAATGAGCAAAAACTCTACCGCATAGAAAGCATTAGAAGGCCCAAAAATGACAAATTTTAAAGAAAACAAATGAGAAAACTTATGAACAAGACAAAAACGAAAAAACGTATGATATACAGCATCGAACAACCAATGACTTACTTCTGACTTGTATATTGAAACAGCACTACATTCGTATTGTTACTATCGATCGGTGCCACTTCTGGTTAATTGCGTTCGCATCTGTACTACCGGCATCTTCCCAGAAGCCAATGCTAAAGTACTGGTATATTTTTAAGGACACAGTTTGATTCAAAGGTATGCAAATGTACGGTTACACCACTGCCCCAGGTTAAGGCGGATCCCGCTTACATGATTTACCCCACCAAATTATGTATGCATGTGCCTGTTCCAAGTCAGGAGCCTGTAATTCAGTGTCTGTCGTTTGTTGATGTGTTACATATTTGGTTTCCGTTCATTTTTTTGGACATAAATTAGGCCGTTAGTTTTCTCTTTTAAAGTGTTTTACATTTGTCATTTCGGGGCCTTTTATAGCTGACTATGCGGCATGTGCTATTGTCATAGTTGAAAGCCGTACGGTGACCTATATAGTTGTTAATTTCTGTGCCATTTGGTCTCTTGTGGAGAGTTGTCTCATTGGCAATCATACCACATCTTCTTTTTTATATGAACCCTGAAAAACATCAAATTAGGCGGTTCCAAATTCTTATGGGAGTATATTTCATTTTCCGAAACTCTTTGACGGCAGGATATCTGATGAACTGTATATCACTGTCGAATTGATATGTTGGTCAACACCACAAAAATTATTGGTGAATGATTGAAATTTAAAGCCAAAATACAAAACAAGAACATGAACATGATGTATACATAACAAAATTATAAAACATTGCATTACATAATCTATCCTTTTTCTAATCTTTGTTTGGGAGTTGACGGATCTGGTTCAAATGAAACATCGTTGTCAGCGAATTTTACAGTTAATTTGAAAATATGTAAAACCCATTGATGATCTGATTACAGAACAAAACGATTTACTAGTATACATAGTAATAGAACAACATTGCATTTCACCATTTTGGTAGAATTTGTTGGGAGTTCGGATCTGGTTCTTATCTAACAATCTTGTCAGATTAGAGGCCAATCAATCTGATCAAAATACAGATCCCCAGTCCACGCTTCGTTTACAAAAATCTGCAACACCCAGGTGTACTTTCTGTTTTGATGATTATTATACAACCAATGAAGTTTCGTCCTCCTTTTTTAAACAACAGATTTGTCGTTTATTAACTGTAACACTTCGGTTTTATACTGACAGGCATAATTTTGTCAAAGCTATTCCGAATTTTCATTTTTGTTATGCCCTTCAGCTTATACGGTATTTGATTTGGCATCCCACTAGTTTTAATTCGAGCGCACTTGATGAGTCGTATGTAGACGAAATTGGCTAACCAAATTATAAGTCTGGTATCTTTAATGAGTTAACCATAAAATTGGAGGATCCAAAAAGGTCTTCAGAGCGTTGTCGAAACCGTTTCGTTTGTACCATGAATGTCATAGAGTTTTAAACTGAAATTTAAAATACCATTGAAATTACTCTACTGACCGTACTGTTGAACAGAACATGTTGCATAACCAAAGCACACCATTGCATGCATGTAACACCTGTTTTCTAGTATTTGTCAAGAGTTGAAAGATCTGGTCCTTACAAAACATATTTGCCAGAAAATGAAGTGGTTTACAACGCATACAAAAATGACAATTGAATTGGAAGTTGATGTATGCATATGATACTTTTCTTTCCTTGTCTTGGTGTTAAATTGAAAACAAGTATATTGCCAGTATAGTTGATTAATAAATATCACAAAGCGCTCTTACACATCAAGCTTGAGAGAACATCAATTATGGTTTTTAAAAACCTTATTCAACCTCTATTTGAAAATAAGGAACCGTCGGAGAGTACAATCGACTTTTGTAAATAACAGACTTTCAATAGCATTATTAAATGTTGTATGATTAAAACTTATTTCAGCTAATCTTTGCAGAAAGAATGTCCTTGTAGCAGTGCTCGGATGTTTCAATAGATAAAACTGAGCTTAATGTTTCAATCTTCAAACATATATACAAAAAGAATTCTATAAAACAAATATAAAATCTGAGCAAAACAAAACAAAATTGTAAAGAATGCAAACAAACAAATATTTGCAAACAGTCATGGGTTTGTTGACTTCTATCTGTACATAATTGTGGATCTGCTCCAAAGGAAACGCAGAATAAGAAAAAACTATGCCAGCAGGTATCTTCGTATTTGAGTGTGTAAACTATACCACAACTTCAATGTATCAGAAAAGTTTAATCCTTTCCTTCGTTTGACTAAATAGGAAAAATATAAATTCTGAGTAAAAGAAAAGAAAGTTGTAAACAAACAATTATTTGCAAGCATTCATGGGTTTGTTGGCTAGTATAAGTACATTAATGTGGATCTTTTTCAAAGGACACTCAAAATAAGAAAAATTACAAAATACATTGCAATGTGCTAACTGTGCCACAACTTAAATAATATCAGAATAATAGTAGGTAAATCCTTTACTATATTGGACTAAATATGAAAAATATAAATTAGAATTATGCGACAGCATATACTAGTTATCTCACTGATAAGACAAAATAGGGTATTAAAGTTCATGTAAGTCCTTTTAGTGTCATGGATGTTAACTAAAGTGCGAATACATAAATAACCTCAATTAGAAAATACCTTTAGTCCAAGATTCCCACTACGGTGATGACAAAACGAAAATTAGCATAATTGACAATGAAAGCAACAATACTAAAACAAAAGGCGTTGAAAAGTTTACCTGTCAGATTAAAGTGAAACTTTCGAGATGATATACTGAAACGGCGATATCGTCAGGTGTGAAAAGTGGGTTCCGAATGCTTTGATCATTTCGGTCACCCATGTCAGTTAATTAGTATTATCTGATCTATTACCTTTAATATTTATCTCGAATAATTCATTTAAACAACAACACAATTCGTCAAGTATTTGTTTTGTTTCGTGTCTTGACGGTGAAATTGTTAAAATGTTCAAACGTCTGTTATCTATGAGAGTATGCTCTTTGACCTCCCATTATGGAAGTTAAGAGATAGAAATGAAATATCTTTAGAGGTTCGTGTGATTTGAACTTAATCTTTTACCTGCATAATTATCGAGAATGCAATTACAATATAAAAACGTAAATATGTTTACTGCCCTTCTACTCATAAACGTAGGGTTGGGTTGACTAGTGACACTTCCGTCTTACACTAAAAAAACGTTGGATTACAAACACTTTTACAAAAATATTACAAAAAAGGATGGACACAAATTGAATACTTCTCAATGATTTGTGGGATCCGTGTTGCTTTTTCTTTTGTTATCTAATATGTTGTGTTTTTTACAAGATTGTTAGTCTTTTGGTTTTTTGTCAGTTTGTTTTCGACTTATAGTTTTGAATGGACGTCCCTATGGTATCTTTCATTCCATACACACACACACACACACATAAACAAACACAGATACATTTCTATGAGTTTAAAAACACACCATGCAGCAGAAAAGCTAAGACATACTGTCGAAAACTATCAAGTTAATCTTTACGAACTTTAGAAACAAACTGATCAATGTCACATATATAGCATATTTATAGCTGACTATGCGATATGGGCTTTCCTTATTGTTAAAGGCCGTACGGTGACCTATAGTTGTTAATGTCTGTGTCATTTTGGTCTCTTGTGGACAGTTGTCTCATTGGAAATCATACCACATCTTCTTTTTTATATGATCAAGATCATTTGCAAGCACAAAAAGATTTAAATAACAAAAGCTACCATATTCTGATGCTGTTGGAGGTCAAAATAACATAGACAAGGGTAACAAGGGGACGTCCAAAAAACATAAGTCGAATAAGAAATGACTTCCCCATAGCAAACGTAAAAAAACAAACGCGAAACACAAACAAAAACACAAAACTAATACTACACTTATACATTATTGTTTGTCTACAAAAGTTCTTTTAAATTTAATGACGTACTGTTACACAACTGTCCTGTGTTAAGGAGAGTGTTTAGCACTCACAAACATTTTTAAAAGACGCCATATATTTATTTTGCCTGTCCAAAGTATGTTGCCTGGTTTTCAGTGGTTGTCATTGGTTACTGTCCAGGCGCGGATCCAGAGCGGGGTTCCGGGATTGGAACCCCCTTTTATTGGACGATCAATGCATTTGAATGGGGACATGTAATTGGAACCCCTCCTTTGTCCTGGGTTAGGACCCCCCCCCCCCTTTTTAAATGGCTGGATCCGCCCCTGCTGTCTGTAATATCTGCTCTTCGCTTATTGTTGTGTCATAATTGAGGCAGTTGGTTTCTTTGTGATTGCTTTACATTTTGTCATTTTGGGGTCTTTAATATAGTTTTAATATTTGATTTGCTCAATGTCGAAGGCTGTGCCGCTGCGGTAACTTATATAGTTGCCTTCAACCTCGTATTTTTAAAATAGCTGTCTTATTGGCAATCAAACATATGTCCTTTTTAAACTCATAGCCAGGAACAAGATAACAGGCTAAGCACGAAATGCATAATGTCAAGATTGACTTCTGAAGAAAGATATACATGTAACACATCAAGGTCTATATTAATTTGTTTATCTGGAAAAATATATACCTATCTCGACAATTAATTTCATATTGACTTCAAATATTGCTTATTTGTGAAATGACTTGTTTTATTGGAGTTATTCAGATCGTTCCCCGCCATCTAAGATAGATCATAATTCCTAAGCACCCGAGACAAACAGTTTAGCGCTTAGCTGCGCCTCCATGATTTACACACATGATAATACATCACTACGCATGTGTTTTATACATTCAAAGGTTCCTGGGATATTATCATCGTTCCATAGTCGTCCATCTTCTTCATATCAAATTAAATTCGTAATAGAACACGGCGTTATTCACTTGCAGGAATCTTAATGAAAAAATATTTGTATGACAATATCATAGTTCTCTGCATCTATAGATCAAGCGGACTTGTCAGAAGTTGGGACAGGTGCTTCGGCTTGTATTTATGGCACTTTAATTTAGTTTCAGTTACTTTGTGTTTGTCTGTCTGGAAAACTCGTTAGTCCATGAAGCACTGCTATCACGGATGAAGCTATATTCAATTGTCAAATTTGATAAGGGGAAAAAATGTTTTTCATTCAAATGTTTGTCCCTTTTTTTTTAACGTGTTGCAAACTTTCTTTAACTATGTTGGATCTGAGATTACTATAACACAGTATAGTTATAGTAATCTCAGGTTGAGGTTGGATACAAGACATGTTTTAAAATGTAAAACTATTATTTCAAGTTTTTAAATTTTCGTGTCGAAGGAATTAAAAAAAATGACGTCTATAATTTAGAATGAATTAGATGTGATTGTAATTGCTGGTTTGTGTTTTTTACTTTTAGTTTTTGTCTCTGTAGAGTTTGTTTACTCGGCAATATCTATTTACTATAAAAAAAATAATTAAAAAACAACAACTAAAAACAAAAAAACATTAAAACATTTTACTGGGAGGTTGCGTCGTTAATTCAATAAGAAAAGAAATTGAACAAAAACACAAACAACAAACTGAACAACAACAAAAAAATACCAAAAAAAAATGGCAAACATAATTGTACCGGAAATTGAAAAAAAGTGCCATCTATTGCCCACAAAAGGACGACTAAGATCATTGAAATGAGTATATCAAGTAGATTATTCTAGTATTGTTTCTTTGTTCACATTGTTCCTGTATAGAGCAAAGCATTTAGTTAGAGAAACAAAAATAAATACCAACAACAAACTAGTCATCTATCTTTCAGTTAGAATAATGTCTTAATTACTTCATAATTTATTTCTCAGACTCTTCGAAAATTTCGATTTTTTTTAAACCAGCTTAATATAAGTCAAACAATTCTAATAGAATTATAACCTTTTTCTTCTATAAGACGTGTAACATTTTTAACATAATTTTTGCAGTTAGGAGCACCTGCTTTAAACATATTTAAAAATATTAAAGATACTAAAGACACACACATCTTCTCCTCGCTCCTTCAGTATACTGTATGTATGCTTGTCAGGAAACATATTAACAAATAATTTTCAAGAGGAAAAATAAGACATATACCTAAATGTGTTGGGTGATTTCATTTGTAATTTTTCTTGTGAGTTAGAAATCTGCAAAAATGATTTTAGTTTTGTAGAAAACAAAGGATCCTTTGAAGTTAAAAAGTAGTTAAAAGAATTTCTTTTTTTCAAGTAGTTTTCAGCAATTTATCATTATAGAAAACATGTTCAGATATATATGCCAAAACTATGATGGAGGCCAAGCTTGTATTATATATTAATGATTTTCTCCTTTTCAAAGAAAAAAAAGCAAAAAAGAAATAAAGATATAGTATGTTTGATGTGTGAACGAGCGATCTGGTGCATGGTTTTACCATCAACCGAAGAGAAAAAAATCACCAGGGCCACATAAATAGATACGTTGCTACTATCAAATGGAGGTGCGAAATATTTGCTGTTAATACTCACTTCTGTGAGGAAAATGTCAGAATGTTGTAATAATTGCAAGATGGTTTTCTCATGAGTGAAATTGCTAAGATCTCTTGCATGCTGTGTTGTTTCCATGCTGAAGGATCGGTTTCAACCTCACAAACTGATCTAGAACACAGGGGACAATACCAAGATAAAATAACCGTGGGATGGAGACATTGTAACGGACACGCTTTCCAGGTTTTCTCAAAGAGATAAAGGGGGTCAAGACTTCAATTTGAAAAAAAATTATTGTAAATTATAGAATTTTAAATGGTACATGGGCTTACAACTGAATAAATCATCATCAATGTTTCTTAGCCGCTTATTTTAACAAAATTGGACCATGCTGACTGCTAAAAGCGAATTATTTTTCACTATTTCACTTTCATTAATGATAAAAAAAAAATGTTGTGATAAAGTGCTGTTCTGACATTACAATTTTAACATTCTACAATTATATTGTAAATTGGTAAATATTGGACAAATTTTCTTTCGCTCAAATGGGATACGGTTATTCTATCTTTTGCTGAATTGGCTATAAACATTTTGGTTTTACATTGTCGCTAAATCGTTCGCTCTCTTTAATTGTGTGGAAGAAGTCACTGGTTGAATCACCGTCCGGATCAAACCTTAATTTGAACAATCGAATGTGTTGCCTTTCCGACAAGCACTCAGTATTTATGAGGAAGAGCAGACTGGTTGACTCGAATTCATACAACTGTAGTAATGTGTCTATGTTACGAAACATGTCTTTTATAACATGTTACTTTGCCATTTTGGTACAAGAATGCATTTAGCCACATATTATATTCTATGTTTTAGTAGTCTCTGTAGTTTCAGACGTTCCGAATCAATTATAAGATTTGCCCATGCAGGCTATTTCAAAAAGGTCCGTGATACATACGCCGAAATAAAAATGAACAGAATTGGTAAATTGTTACCAAGATTTAATTACACAAAAATGTCAACTGCACTTTACTTATAATTCTGAGAAATGAAAATTAAAGCAATTTCAAATTAAATTAATGTTGCAAATATTTTGCTAAAATGTGCTATTTGCAGGCCGTATATAGTTGGACTCGTGTGGTCATTGATACCGAAATCATGTATATATGCTTGCCGAATCGTCTTTAATATACTTTTTCATTTGGACAATGTCTTTAGCTGGCTTGGCTGATTTTTCATAGATCACTTACTTCATAGGCACCCCCCCCCCAAGTTTAAGTAATTAAAGAATAAAACACAGTTGAGGCTCGAAGGCAGCTTTAACCAAATGCCTCTGTCCAGGTAACAGAAGGTAAAAACAATCCCCTGAACAACCATTAGGATAGCATTTTTTTTTATTTTTTTTAAATGAATAACTGTTTTTTACCTCTCATCTTCTAAAATATCATTTTGAAGACGGTGGTTTGATGTATTTTACGCTAAATTTTCGGAAAAAAATATATTTTGCAATCCATTGATTAGAGTTTCCTTAGAGCCATTATTATGTTAATTATTTTAAACAAGCATACATCTATTTATAACAGTCTATGTAATAAATTTTGATGAAATAGATTTGTAACTTTTTTTTCTCGGAGGTTCATTGGCAGACATTGAGTGATGTCGTAACATGTTTGTTCAGATGAATATAAACTCTATTATATCAAACCGCCTTGTCACACTTATTTATCTGTAACAAACAATAACACTAATGTATTTAGATTACAAATGAGCATAAAGATGGTTGTCGTTAAGGCAACGTATCATATTTAACTGTTTTCCATGATTGGTGTCAATTTAGGCGAAAACAGCAGAAATACCAAGCTTCAATGATCCGTAAAATATCAGTACAGCTATGAAGTGATATTAATGGTATATAGAACGGATGTTTTCATTTGCATTCAACGTTGGTACAGTTTTGTTGGTTTTTGTTTGTCTTTATATTGTGCAGGTTTCTTTACTTTGGGTTTGGTTTTTTTTCAAATATTTTTAGGGTTGAGGAGGGCTTTTTTTAATCAAAGAAAAATGAAATACCAGTGTTCATAATATTTTTTTAAAGAAAGGATCCCGTTTTTCAGATATCAGGGGATTGGTCACTGGTACCGTATGTTTGTCCTAATAAATTATTGAATTCGACGCACATGATTGGTTATATGTCGAGCTCAGATGCCGATTATAACGTTGCTAACGCAATAAAAACCTTTTTTTTTAAAGCGATAATACAGTTGACTCTAACTTTTCAAAGCTAAATAATTTTCTTTTTTTTTTAAGCTCGTGTAAAGATATTTTAGACAGAAATTTAAAATTCATGACATGACATATTTGAAAATTTATGACGATTGTCACATGCGGTGCAGAAACTGCTAACCCTTTTACAGCACCTGTGATCGCCCTCGGGTATTTGGTTTGGTTCGAGTTAACTCATCCCTTCGGTTTTTTTATGTCATTATAAAAGTAAAATCACAAAATTACTGAACTCAGAGGAAAATCAACTCGGAAAGTCCATAATAACATGGCAAAATCAAATAACAAAACACATGAAAAACGAATGGACAAGAACTGTCATATTCCTGACGTGGTACAGGCATTTTCAAATGTAGAAAATGGTGGATTAAACCTGGTTTTATAGCGCTAACCCTCTCATTTTGATGACCGTCTCATAAAATTCCGTTATATTTACAATGATGCGTTAACTAAACAGACACAATAAATAAGATAGTCAAAATATGGGTACAGCAGTCGTCATCGTGGAACAATTTTAAAAGGAACAATTTAACAGAACACAAAAACATCTATCTACAAACACATTCATTGATTCGCGTGTCTGACGTCATATCTGTATCTTTGTCGGTCTCTTTTTTTATTCTCCTTTGCCTTTGGTATCTCCCGCTTCTTCTATGTAAATGTATAAGTATATATGTAATTGTTAATGTATAATTGTTATCCTCTTGTAGCACCATACGTGTGCCTAAGTTGTAATAAATTGTCTCTTGTCTTGTCTTGTCTATTTTAAGCGTACGTCATTCATTGCTCGACATTTCTTCAAAAGCATCATTAATATTGTAATTTCGGTTCATTTTAATGCCATACTGTATTTGGGTTTTCTTATTGTTGAAGGCAGTATCTTGATTTATAATTGCTTGTATTCGCTTCATTTCGACCTTCATGTAGTCGATAGTTGCAATGTCATATTTTCATTTAAAAAAAAACATTTTCATTCAGCGAACTATATATAATATCAAAGATACTTTATCATAAGAAGCGTATATAATTGACATGCATATAAAAATACGGAAATGTTATTTGATTTCAAATGAGACAAATATCCACTAGAGATCAAACAAGTAAATATCAGCAGTTATAGGTCATCGTAATGCCTTCAACAATGAGGAAATACATACCGTACAGTCGGCTATAACGGGCCCCGATTTCAAAAATGTGAATCAATTCTACCGAAAACTATTGCAGTGTTGTTGGTTTTTTTTAATTATTTATGTACTACTTGATTTAAAAGACGCACTCATAAGTACATAATTTAGCACATTTAAGCTTCTGCCAGACGGGTTTCCGTCAAGAAATTTCAATTTGAAAATCCCATAATAATCAAATTTTGTGATTATAGTCGAAAACAATAGCTGAAAAATTGCTCTATGTCGTGTGATGTTGCAGAAACGCTCCGTGTATCGTCTGACATTAATGTTACAATAATGACGCCATCATCAACTACGGACGGTAGCCATTCATCAAAACATCAAAGAAGCCAATTCTCCATAGTACGTAGAATAAATTATCCCGGTCGCTCATAATTTAGAAATATTTTTGGGAAAAAAATCTCTGAAATGAAAGAAGTTAGCTTTATCTATATTACAATAACAGATGACAAACAATTGTTTTCGTCAGCATAACCGTTATATTTTCTTTCATATTCATATTTGATATACAAGAACTTTTACACATGGGGAAAGCTATCATTGTTTATATCAGGATTCACTTGAAATGTTTTGTAGAAATCTTTATACCATGCCTGTCAATATTGAAGTGCGGTAGATATTTCTGTTTCCGAAGTGAAAAAAGAGAAGACATTTTGTTTTGTTGATTGTACAGATGACTGCCTTACGTAATTTGCTTCAATTGTGTGCTTTTACTTCCACTTTTTTCAAATTCTAAAATGGATTCTTAGACGCAAACTTATTTTGAAATCTCTGCATATTGTTTTTATTTATTTTTTATCATTTGAATTTCATAAACATATTCACAATGAAAAAAAGCAATTCTTGTGAAAAGAGATTGTTAACTGGCTTTTCAAATAGCATTTTTTTCAACACAACTTTAAAATTTTCGCAATATATTCTAACACAAAAATGTATGTTTCCTGTCATTAATGTTATATTATCAAAGACTTATTATTTTGATTCTGAAAAAAATAACAAAATACTATAATTTACATCCCAAACAGCAAATCAGATCATGAACAAAACAAGAATATGTAGAAAACTTTGCAAGACGCAGGAAACATGATTATCACAAAACTTAGATAAAGTTTCACTTCGAAACGCGGCCCTCAAAACGTGTGTCTCGGCAATGCAAGACATGATTACTCAACTTGGTGGCTTTACTTGTGAGTTTGGTAAGGGTACGTATAGACAGTTCTAAATTCATCCTTATATTGCATTCAACTTGTCCATGCATTCGTCCATTCGTTTAACACATATTTTCAATAAAAAAAACATTTCTAAGTAGATATTGTACAGATTGATTTAAAAATTTGTTGAGCAGCTTGACAGCGATGAGTTGTACGTGTGAGCTCCTTTGGACCTGTCAAAAACCTATTTCTCTCTTCCAGTACTTTAAAGAAGGGACGAAAGCTACCAGAGCGACAGTCAAACTCGTAAATCGAAAATAAACTGAAAACGTGAACGCTATGGCTAAGAATGAAAAAGACAAAAAGACAAACAATAGTACACATGACACAACATAGAAAACTAGAGAATAAGCAACACGAACCCTACCAAAAACTGGGGGTGATCTCAGGTGCTCCGGAAGGGTAAGCAAATCATGCTCCACATGTGGCACCCGTCGTGTTGCTCATTTTATAACAAATCCGGTAAATAGTCTAATTCGGGAGGTAACATTCATGAAAGGGAAGGGGATTGTAGTTACGACATAAGGAACATATCGATATCATCTATATGAACGGTTATTCATAACGGTCAACCAACTCGTGATGGTGTCCGTAAAATTTACGAAGGGATATTTCAACTCACCATTGGAATCAAGGTCGATAGCTTTTTGTGAGCACAACCCTCTATCAAGAAAATTATGATAGGATCAAGCACGTAATATCGTATCGATTGGGAGATATATACCCCGTATGCAGGTGCTGCTGGAATGTTGCTACTTAGAAATGGAAAGTTCACAATTAGGAAGCTGAAATCATCGCTTTTGTCGTAAAGTTTTGTTTTCAATCGACCCTCATTGTCAATTTCTAGATGTAAGTCAAGATATGAGGCAGACTTAACTGTATCTGTTGTATCCTTTATCTCTAGTTAAATTACGATTTGGAGTATGCTTTGGACGAAAAACGCGCGCATCGTTGTTTTAACGGTTCGCTGCTTGTATACGTCTTCTCTTGTGTATCCATCTTATGTATCTTTTGTTCTATTTTTGTTTCTCCATAATTTTGATTTGTTGGGTGTATATTTTTATATTCCTTTTAACATACTAGTAGTTTTTTTGGATTTTTCACCTGGTCGTATTTACTGTAACTCTGGGAAAAGTCTTCAATTCCTACTATTTCATAGTACTAGTCAATTAAAACGCTGCAATAATTGAATAATTGAGAACAAAACAGAACGGAAAATCTAATAATGATGCAGGTGTGCAAAATGGTTCAGATTCAAAATGTTGATCGTTGATGCGGAGGGTTGAAATTTTACATCTCATTTTGTGGATACTTCAGCTTACTTGACAATGGCATAAAGAACCTTTATGAATTAATTATACCTACATGTTCCACATAGAATAAGGAGTATGTGTTGCAAAGAAGAAAACTTTTCATCATAGACACGAGGCAGAGGAAGTGTTTCATGATGGTGCCGTGTGCAAAAAAACAACAAGTCACGTGATAATAATAACCGCCTACGTCCGCCATTGAACGACACGAGGACAAGAATTCAAACAACTATAATAATTCACCATACGACCCTCAAATCTGGACAAAATCTAATCGTATGGTAGCTCCCTAATCGTATATAGTTATTTATAAAAAAAATAACAGAATGTGAAACAATCCAAGAGAGTTTATATTGAAGTCATCTTTTAAGGAATTCCATTTAACGTTTACAAATAACCAGCGGATATATAAAATGTAATGTGGGTTAACTAATATAAATATAGTAATATCTAGACATTCAATTTGGTTCATGTCTAATTTGTTAAAAAAAAGTTGTTCGCTATGCCCGTGTCTGTTGTGACGTTTTTTATTTTAACGAACGCAACCTATGTTTTACTGGTAATTTATTAAACCAGGGATATCGTTACCATAAATTACTTAAAACCTTTACTAAATTTTCCCGTAGATATAAAGATTTGGTTCTGAAGTTTGGTTGTACCTGTAGACAACTTATTTCAAACGGGATAACACATCCTCATTTTTACGGAAATGTTGTTAACCGTGCCCGGAAATTTAAAAATGATCCATGTAAACTTGTCGCTCCTTTAAATAAACTAATTCTAAAAGGTTACCTATTCAACACTGTAATAAGATCATTGAATATTGTTTTATTGGTATAAATATTGATTTTGTTATCAGTAAATTAAAAGCTAACTAAATATTACTAGAATGTTATATGCATATGCATATTCATGGATCTACAATCTGTCGATACCTGTAACTTGGCATTGCACAAGGTCATGTTTTTCTCTGGCTGTTTATGACGTCTTTACACTAAATCCATTGGATGTTGGATATGTACGGATTGATAGTTTAGTCTTAGATGCATGATTTTTTTATTAGTTGTTAGTGGCTTTGAACTAGCTGTCAGATAACTGCGAGTACTCTCAGATCTGTTCATTGTGTCTTTTTGTGTCGGGATGTATAAGTACCGGGCCACGTCCACTTGTATTTTTGTCCATCTGATGAGTTCAGCCTTTTTCAACTGATTTTTATAGTTCGTTCTTATGTTGTACTGTTATACCACTGTCCCAGGTTAGGGGAGGGTTCGGATCCCGCTAACATGTTTAACCCCGCCACATTATTTATGTATGTGCCTGTCCCAAGTCAGGAGCCTGTAATTCAGTGGTTATCATTGTTTATGTGTTACATATTTGTTTTTCGTTCATTTTTTTTTAACATAAATGAGGCCGTTAGTTTTCTCGTTCGAATTGTTTTACAGTGTCTTATCGGGGCCTTTTATAGCTGACTATACGGTATGGGCTTTGCTCATTGTTAAAGTCCGTACGGTGACCTATCGTTGTCAATGTCTGTGTCATTTTGGTCTTTTGTTGATAGTTGTCTCATTGGCAATCATACCACATCTTCTTTTTTATATATATAAAACGGTCAAATATGTCAAATTTTACCCTTTTTTGTTTTAATTTCAGGGTGCCAGATAATGATACTTATCGCACATCAGCATGTTTGACAACGTTTACACTGATAATTTGTTAAATCCCTCCCTTTCCCCGAATACGACCTACCGAATTAGACTTATCACTGGATTTGTACTTACACGAGCAGCACTATGTGTGTAACATATGGAGCGGAATCTGTTCACCATTCCGGAGTACATGAGATCATCCTAATTTGTCTAAATTCTATATTTTGAGTTTTGTGTACTGCTGTTTGTCTGTTGGTCTTTTTCGTTTGTAGCAATTGCATTGTCAGTTCATTTTCGACTTATGAGTTTGATTGTCCCTACGGCCTTTCTTTGAAATATCCCTTTCAGCCCTCTAATCGAATATTTCTAAAATTTTGATATATCTACATAAACAATCTTATTGGTATATCTTTATTATATAGTCGGTAAACGTTTGACTGAACAATTTGAACAGTAGAACTATATAGTTTTAAAATGAAAAGATTGTCCATCCAAGAAAAGCTCAACATAAATGCATTTTTTATGTGTTAAACAAGGGGTTAAATCAGTTCTTTTTTTATCATTTCTTTATCAAAGATTTGTGTTTTAATTTGTGTTAGGTGTTGTCTTGTGTTTGTTTGTTGTTTTGTTGTGGGGAGATGGGTATTGCTAAATACATGTACCAGTCAAACAGGATTGTTTTTAATGTGCACATATTTAAAAATTACATCAATCAAAATTCTAAAATATCACAAATGCACTCGAAATTTTGGCAGGTCAAGTGTGGTATACGTATTCGTTTCCGATAAAAAAAAAAATTGTAAACACATTATCTTAACTTTAGTAAGAGTATACATAGTGTTAAAATGAATTATGGAAATTTGACCAGTGTTTTCCCCTGAGAATAACATAAAGAATAAATAAAACACACTTATAAAAGACTGGCGTACAGCTGTTAGTACAAGCTAGATACACCCTACGCTTTTGGATCCTGAGAAATACAACTATGAAGAAATTCCATACACTTTTATCCTGTAAATAATTAAAAATATCAAGTTCATTAATAGCCTTGTACTTGTTTACCTTTAAACATAATGAGGCAGAAAGTACCTTGGCCAGAATTCAGAATCGTTTATCATGATAATAGTGAAATAATTAGTAGTTGAACATACCAGAAATTTCATATACTTTAACAATAGAGTTTTAATGACTATAAAAATCTGAAATCTTAAAATAAGTAATCTTCTTGATCTTTAGGGGAAAACATTCAGCTCCTGTTTTTATTAAATTTCATAAAAACAATGTACCTTTTTAAGACCGCAGTACATGTTTTCTTCAAAGAGGAGAATGGACCAGCAGTTGTAACAATGACTTTCTTTATCCTCATTTTAAACAAATGTGTCCACATGGCATATATGATTCTATAACAGTCTTCAGCAAGTACGCTCAACACCAAACGAGGGAGTGACATATGGGTACTTATTTAATAAAAAAAAAAATTTGGGGGGTTGGGGGTTTGCCGCCGATCGCCGATTCAAAGTTTCTTTTAACCCCACATCCCAACTTTTTTACATCCTATTTCCCACTCACAAAATCTTGTCGTCCACCTCCTAAAAGTTTTAGCAGCCAGATATATGAGAAATGTTTCACCGTCAAAAGCCTGAAGACCGTTAACGTATAATTTTTCTTATGCAAGTTGGAACCTTTGTTTTTTCAGTATTCTCTTATAATTTATTACCTGAGAATTTATGGATGGAATTTGGTTCTGAAGTAACAAAAGCATTTAAACAGCAAAACTTTTACAAAATAACCTTTGCAGGAGTGCAAAAACGCCTTTAGACAGAAACATTTCGTCAACAAGGTATAAATCAGAATTCAAGGTAAAACGTCGACAAAAATATCAACAACTCAATTATCGAAACAAAAGAAAATGGAATAGTAAGCTATCAAAATAACATATATACAAGTTACCAAAATGAACTAGTCTTGATTATAGCTAGCTGACAACGATTATTCCATTACCAATTCAATCTAATTCCAAAAAATGAAAACAACACGTTAAGAATTTTCATGCGTCTGAACCGCTTTTCAGGAACACTCAAAGCCCAATATACTTTTATTTTTCGATATGCGAATGCCATCCATTAAAAATTTACGTCTTAATGTTCTGCTTCTTCGGTTAAGAAAAAAAGAACATTTGTTAAAATATCGTAAAATTGCTAAAAAGAATGTTATTTTGAGAAAAAAAAACATCTTTTAAAAGGCATATACACAAAGCATATTAGCAAAAATGAAGGACAAGAAGATAATTTACCATAGCACAATAACGGGATGTATAAGCACTGAGCCACGTCAGATAGATATCACCAAAAATAGACTAAACAGTAAAAGCCTTTGAAGTACAAAAAACTTTAAAATTGAATAACTTCTATAACTACTTTCTCTTTGAGACATATGTACCAATTAACTTTCAGATTGAATTAAATAACAGTGTTAAATCAATCAACTTTGTGAATGTGACATTTAATATTCATCAGATAATTCAAGATAATTACAATACCAAATCTTAAAGGGATTCCTTGACGGACAATATCTCTAAAAATTTGGGTCTTTTATCTATGTATTGTCTTTGATCTGTCTCCTATCTTATTGCCGTGTTGATCGCTGTATAGTTGCTATTTTTAATGGTAGTTCTAACGAAGAATTCTTGTTTGACCTTTCTAATTGACCACACCGGACATTAAGAAAGGAATAAACTGTCTCTGATTAAATTCCTGTGAAATGTAAGGTACCCCAATGGACAATAAAAACTTCTCAATTATCGATAGATGGCACTAACTTATCAAATCACAACACTTGTTGATTAATCTTGATGTACCATGGCAGTATTTGATGCACACTTAATTAAAATGTTCAATTTTCAACTAATAATTGTTTTATTTACTGTATAGTCTATAAAACTGTGCGAACAATTTTACATACGTAAAAACACAATAGTAATTTCGTTATGTTTAACAATTAGTTAACAAAGATGTTTTTTCCCTTATTTTTATCATGTTTACGTGGGTCGCGCAACAATCTACGAGTAACTAAATATATATGAAATATGGATACAACATCCAAATAAAACACTATTGACAAACATTGCTATCATAAATGAAGAAGAAAAAAATAATAAACATGCAAATAACATATATTTATAGATAAATCAAACCTTATGAAACACAATACGCGTATATAACACATTTCTTTCCAAATCATAGATAAAAGACGCATGTGTTTTAAAGTCAGTAAACTGCCGAATTTATTCAAATTTTTGACGTAAATGTGAAAGCATCCATAACGCCACCGTGAACGAAATGATTATAGACGTTCGCAGCGACCGGGAACGCTATACTCAATCGAACGGAACATGAAAGTTCCGTGTATTTAACTTTATATAACATGAACAAATGTAAACTTTGAAGTCAGTTAACAGAGAATTGCCGTGTAAAAATAAGCATATATCTTCATCATTCTGTACAGTTTCCTCGCTCTATTACAATAAGAATGAAAATAGTGGATTTGGATGGATTAGCTTCAGTAGAGTTGCAACCGATAAAAAGTGAGGATCTCTACCTACCTACAGGTACCAGTGTTGATTGCGGGCAGGTGTAAAACATGCAATGTTTACACCACCAAGTAGAATAAACAAACGTTTGGAAGCTATTTTAAAATGATGAATCTACTGTTCGATAGTTTGTGACAGAACGTATATACTTTTGGGACAGGTTCATTTGTTGAAGCGTCTAGGATCATCCGTCAATGTATAAGAAGAACGTTGAAAGGCGATCAACGACCGTAAGGAAATCAAGTGTCAAAACTAATCAGGAACAGGACATATTTTACGGGTATTGCATTTCCGGTGCATATTCTTGTCAATCAGAGGCCACAATAACATCTTTTACACATAACTGGAGTTGGAGTAATGAAGATAAACTCTAAAACAAGAGTCTTAAATTTGTCTGCCTTATGCGACTTACTTTTATCTTGATTAAATCTTTATTACTTTGAGTGGGTCAAAAATGAAGTTTGCTTTGAGTTATTAGCACTAAGCAGAGGAGAAATGATTAGCGGATATTGTCGTAAAACGGCGGGTTTCGACGGCAGATGTTGCAAACCTTCAAGAGTCTGACAAATTGCTGGAAAGTGATATGTAAGATAATGGGCTACTTGATACATAGGTACTTGTAACCCCCTGCTGATTTATTTTCTGGTCATCACTTTTATAACGCCAATGATACGACGGTAATGCTTTAATTTTTTATAATGTATGGGAAAATGAATAATCAATCAACAATTACTTTTTTTCTTCATTATGAGGAAATTTTATTATATTTTTCTGAAAATTAGCTTAAATGAAATGATAAATGATCGTGTTCATTTGCAGAAACTTCAGTTGGCAAATAGTAAGTGATTATTTATAGGTTTTTTATTACTTGCACATCACTTTATTGGTGTGACCCAAGCATGTAAGATCATTTCGGCCATGACATTGTTACTTTCGATTGGTGCCAATACAAGAAAAGCATATACAACTTCTTGAATATGACAGTTCTTGTCCATTCGTTTATGATGTGTTTTGTCATTTGATTTTGCCATGTGATTAGGGACTTTTCGATTTGATTTTCCTCTGAGTTCAATATTTTTGTGATTTTACTTCTTTTTTTTTTTTCTTTTTTTTTTTTGAAAACAAAGTCATTTTTCAAACTTAGTAGTATTTCAGAATTATTTTTAAAATATTAAAAAGAGTCAATCTAAAACTGATAAATCATAGAAAACAGAAGGACAAATGCCAATATTTCCAATTGAAATCACCTTTTGATTAAATAATTTAAATTATTTTTGTTTAAAGTAATTGTAATATAACTGAAATAGTTGAAAAACAAAGAATAAGAATACTAGCCAAATTTCTTTCCATGGATAACATTTTTTTCTTTTACACATTTATAAAAATATTCTTTATTATTACAACGATTTTGCTACGTAATAAATATCTAAAACTTTAAAAATATTCTTTTTATATTTTTTTCTTCTTTATATTTTACTATTATAATTCATTCGATGCACGTGTTAAAAAAATCTTTATTGTTTATTCAGCAATTACATAAATCCTATCTTAAATTTCAAAATAATGCTGTGGAAAATATATCATGGACAAAAAACCTTGAAAAGATTTATTTAATTAGAAGCGAAAGGGGATGGGAAAATAGCAACACCAACTAAAGTTGATTTTTTAATCAGTTGTTACTTTGAAATCCAATATGTTTCTTTAGTCTACAAAATATTATTTTAGACGGAATTATGACTCAATACGTCATACATTTCACTACGTTTATTTTACAAAGCATTTCTTAAATGTTCTTTCATCAGTTTTCTTCTAAACGTTCCTGGAAAAGCGATCAGTTTCCATGGGAACCTTTAATAAGCTCTAAAGCAAGATTCATTTGATTCCCACCTGTCAAAACTATTTCCAAAATCTGAAGTCAGTTCATACACACAGTAAGATTTAATTTTCCTTTATTTATTAAAAATAGTTTATGTTGATTTATTTCGTAAAACAAATCTTTTTTTGTTCATTTTACTATTCTTTTATGAATTTTATTTTCAGAAGATTGGCTTCATTTAGACAAAATTCATATATATTAAAAAAAAATGGATTTTAAACTTTCTTATTAGAAAATTTTAATAAAATTTCATACTTTTTTTGTACAATTGTTTCCGTAAAATATCAAGTATCATTCAATGAGGGTTTTTTAAAATATAAATACTCATTTAAATCTACAGCAGATATTTCACTGAATCTTTAAATATTAGAATATATATTAAACAGGAATGTTAATATCATATTTAAAATTTGATATAATTATTATTTCGATTTTATGAACTATAATATTTCTTGCATATTTTATCAATTTTAAATGATATCCACCATTAAAGTTAGCTTAATTCGAGTTTGTTTAGTTCAATATAGGTTTTATCTATCATTTAATCGACAAGAATAGCTGTAATCTTTGCTTCAACTTTATGCACTCATTTTATTTTTGATTCGATAAAATCTATATTCATTAGAGTTTTTGGTATCCTATTAACAATTTTTATCATCATTGATTTCACATTTAATATTGCAAGTACTTTTTTTATATCTAATTTGCATAATTTCAAAATAAATACGATGTAGCAACAAGAGATATAAACTATATCAGCTTTTCTTTTATCTAAATACAAATATTATTTATTTTCTTTTGGATATAAAATTATTTCAAAAATTCAGAAGATAAATAAGTATTTTCTTTAGGTATAAAATTATTCCAAAACATCAGAAGATAAATAAGTATTTTCTTTAAGTATAAAATTATTCAAAAAAGTGAATAAGTATTAATTTTCTTTTTTCATTTTAAGTCGAAGACATGAACAAAAGTGTGAAAAGATCTTGGAATAAAATTTCGAATACAAAGTAATTATTATTTTTCGTACCTTCTGTTACACGAAAATCTGCGCTGCATTTATGAAGTAGAGACCTGATAAATTATATCAATTAAACCAACTCAACTGTTCAGAAATTTAAAAAAAAATCAAGTTTAAACAATTCAACGAACCCGTTTAAAATGATATTGATTTCCAAGTATACACTCATTATCATTATTATCATTTTGTTGATGATATTAATACATATAATTGTTAATCAAAATTTCTATCAAATCGATAAAAATATTCATGCATATTCAATTTTAATTACTACTTAATAGTGAAAGAAAAACAAATGTCGATAACATTTATCGCGACACTTTTAGTATTCATTTTATCATAAATGTTTCAAGTAGTTGTTATTTTTTGTACTTTATTTTTGGTACATTATATTCATAATTTTCTGTCTAATTTTTTGTCTAACTTTATTCTTATTCTTAAAAATTTCTTATTCTTAGTAAAAAAAAAATCCTTATAAGATCTGTATTCTTAATAAAAATTCTTATCCTAAGTAAAATTTCTTGTACTGAGATAAATTGTTGATGTAAAAATAATTTTATTGAGACACTTTTATAAAACATTTTATCATGTAAGTGTAACGTTGTTATTTATTAGTTGTTGTTGGTGTTAATCCGTATTGCGATGCTTTTACCATCCATCTTATCATGAAATTGTCTAGTTTTTGATGATTTTGAGAAGAAGAAAAAAAACTTTTTATTTTATAATGGTTTTTAAGATACTGTCAAGTAAAACTAAAAATGTTCATTTACTTTATGTGTTCTTCTTTGAATTGACGGATTCCTAATTATTTATTTTTAAAGAAAAACAATCCATGTGAAATTCAATTTTGTTGAGTCAAATTTGTATTTCTTACTAATCATTCTAGTTATTCTTTCAAATTTGGAAATATATTTTACGTAAACTAAGATATATATTTTTAACAAACACTTAATAAAATAAGTATCAAAGCTATTTGAACCGTATAGTTTATAAATATATATCCCATTTTGTTTTGAAGTTGCATTTTTATATCCTTTGCGAGCCTTCAGTTCTTACAACTAATGTTCTGGAAGAAATTCTTTTCCGAACTAAGACAGTTTCATGCTCTTTTTTATTTTTATTCTTTTATTTTCCCTTTCGACTATTGACCGTATACTGGCGCATTTGGTTGGGAAGTACGTGTCATCACACAAGAATGGAAGTTTGAACAACCAAAATTGACACATCTTTCCCACAGTTTCATCATCTATGTATTGAACTAAAAGAGAATGAATATCAGGAAGACAACATAGTTTCCATCTACAAAATGTAATTTTGAATCGAAAAAGCATGATGCATCTTTTATCCACCTTCGACTTTCCAATGTTTTTTGTAAACAAAAACTTAACCCAGTCTAACCGAACATTTCAGACATACTGTAGATATTTTTTTAACTGTACATGTGATTGACTGAAGATGCTTTCTTACGATTGCAATGGTCTTATAGTTTCCCAGCGGGATTCCTATTTATATTCAACAATGTTTTTCAGCATTTTCATTTTGAATATGTTTTTCACCTGATACCGCATTTCAGATCTTAAATGTCTTTCATATTCCTATATCCCTCCACCCCAACAAAAAGGTTGCTGATTCTGACAAGACAATTATCAATTAATTACTTCTGAATTATTAGTTTGGAATTTTAACTGTGCGCGTTTGTCATAGTTCACTATGGTTATGTCCTTTATAGCAGTCAAAATCCCGTTATTTTAACGATTTTACATTCAATATATATATGTTTTTTCTTCTTCACTTTTCCATCCTTTTTGCTCCTTTCAGTATTGTCTAGGGGTGCGGGTCAAATTTCTTAATAAAATACCTAGTATCATCTGAAAGTAATGAGTAAACTAAATGTTAATCCTATTTAGCATTTTGTTGCCAATATTATACTATTTGTTTACTATCATTGATAACATTTTGCTTGTCTATCATTTTATGTGAACTGAATAACACATTCAATTCCTTTAAACTTATTTTCAGCTACCTCGTGTATACCGCTGTTCAAAAGTAATAAATTGATCAAGAGGGGGGGAAAGTGTTTAGTCAAGTTAACAAGAACGACGAAAATAGTAAAATAACAGAAATACCAAGTACTAAAGAAAATTTAAAACGAAAAGTCCCTTAACAAATGGAAAAGATCAAAAGCTCAAACACATCAAACGAATGGAAAACAGCTGTCAAATTCCGGACTCTTTGCTCATTGTTGAAGGCCGTACAGTGACCTATAATTGTTAATTTCTGTGTTTTTGGTTTCTTGTGAAAAGTTGTCTCATTGGCAATCACACCACATCTTTCACTTGTATGACAATCGTGTAAAATTCTAATATATTAACAACAATATGTGAGCAAAATACTCCGTATACTATAAACAGGTAGAAATGACAAAAATTGGGGTGCGACAGTCAACATAAACCTTTAAAAGTTTGGGCTTCTCTGTTTATACCTTTTGTGTTTGTCTATTCTTTAAATTACACTGTAAAAACAGTGTTTAGATTCTAAACACTTATCTAAACACTTTTTCTGTGTACGTTTTGAAACGCGTTTAGCATCTAAACATGTTTAGATTTTAACAAGTGTTTAGATTTCAACAAGTGTTTAGATGTTATATGTTTAGAAATATATGGTGTTTAGACCTTCCAACGGTTAGCCTACTAGTACTATGATTTCACAGGAACTACTTGTGGTACAGCACTACAGGTTGAATAGTCCACACGGTATTGTAGAATATACAATGCACGTGTACATTTCTGCTTAATGTTCTTGCAATGATTTTTACCATTATAAAATTATTTGACTTGTCTATATAGTATATTAAAGCTGGAAAACTTCAGTAATGATAACAATAATATTAACAATAATAGGTTTACACATTTTATTCTTTCTGGAGACCAAAGAAAAGTTTGTAAACAATAAGACCAAGTTAAGAAAAGTCTGTAAACAATAAGACCAAGTTTTGTAAAGTCTGTAAACAATTAGACAAAGTTTAACCCTCCATTATTTTTTTAAGGAAAAGCCTGTACCAAGTCAGGAATATGACTTTTTTTCACGTCCCTTTTGATTGTTTATGTAGTCAAGCGTTTGATTTTGTTTACGTTTTATGGACCTTCCACCTTTTTATACAACTTGGAGTCTGGTTCTTTTGTTTTTCTTTTTTCTGATCTAGTCTTAAACATAACATACAATCTATTCAAATTATTTCAATAATTTATTTTTAAGTCTCACTAAATGCAAACAAAAAATAAAATTATAAAACTTGATGATTTTTATCCTCAACAAAACAGAAATTGTCAGTCCATTTCCTATCATACAGGAATTTTTCATTGCGGAACAGTCTTCTTTTGAATGATAAAGGCTCTTGGTGTGCAGTTTCTTTTGGTTGTCAGGTGAACTTTTGTATCCTGAAATTAAAAAATGAAACCTTCATGTACATTTGTATGCAACAGTCACTTATTCTTAGATCATGTTTATTAAAATACATTCAACAAGCTTCTTGAAAAAGATTCTTACAAAAGAAAAATACAAATTGTAGTTAAAAAGACAATAATTTACACCTTGTACAAATGTACACATCAAAAGACAAACAAATCAAAGGGAACAATATATCGAGCAAACAAGCATGCAAGTTTTTTTTATATTATAAAACAAAATCCTTGATTTCTGAGAACTAAAGCCTGTTTTTCCTATTTTATCCCAATATTATGAATATATTTTTTTTTAAATTGCCCATTTTTTACCTATTCAACAGGATAAATATTAGAGGATGATTTAACTTCCATTTTTCAATCATATTATACATTTTGTAGCTCTATTGGCAACTTAATAATATACTTATATATTTTTACTTACATCTGCTCTTGAAATTAAGTCATCCTTTTCTTTCTTTGTTGCTTTCTTTCTGATCTGTTCTTCAATTTGATCTATGATATGGATTTATTCTAGCTCTTTTCATTCCCACTACATGTACAGTGTCACAGTCCTATAAATGCATACATACAAATAAATATTATAGGTTTATATGAAAAAGAACAACTTGACAGTTTATTTTTGATATTGGAGTTTGAATGTCAGTTTATTTTCAACTTTTTAGTCATGGCGTAGTCAGTTTATTTTCAACTTTTTAGCCATGACGTGGTCAGTTTCAAGTAATGAGTTTGAAAGTCCTTTTGGATGTTTGGTATTCTTTGTTTCTCTTTGACAAATGAAGTGAAACTATAATTACAGTGTTTGTGTAAAGGATGTTGCACTATGGGCCATTGGGATCTTATTCCTTGCAAAGTTAAAATACTTGAAACTATGATTTTATGACATTATGTGACAGTTTAGACTATTCTGTATTCAATCTCATTTTAAATTTCCGAACTAGCTCATTCTTCTTTTATGCTTGGACAATGGTCCCTGCGACTGAGTATGTGTGTATATTATATGAGTCATACCACAACAGTGAACTTGAAATAGCATAGGTTAACAGTTTAATGCACATATATTCCTTTTTAGGCTTTTATTAGTCTGTTAAATTATGGTTTGTGACCTCCCCTTTTTACGAAATCTGGATCTGCTTACCTCCGCTGCTGTAATAACTGTTAAGATGGCTTTTGATTCCGTCAATATTCTAATATGAAGTTCTGTATCTGTTGCATCGTCAATAGATATATATACTTGATAGATGGGACCCATTGTTTTAAATGTTGTTTGTCTTTGGCGGGTCCGAAGGCGTCCGTATCAAATTACCACGATAGATAACTCTGTTCGTTAATTAATATAAGATCATATTCGGACAACGACTCCGGAAATTAGAGAAAATATTCACTCACATCTTCCTTATAAATACTATAAAAGATTATTTTATATGTCCCTGGTATAAACAACTAATTGCTTAACTTATAAAAAAAATAATTGAAAGTAATTTAATAATCTTGCAACACAAAAAAGGGAAACTCAGTTGGGGAAGATGATATGATTTGTTCTCATAAATAAAGAAGCTCCGCATACTTGGGACTGAAGTTTGAAAATTTTTTAATTTCAAGACAGCCACGATATCATAGTTTCACAGAATATGCTGGAATATGTAGGAACATCGGGTAAAAAGGTGAAACCAGTACTGAAATATTATAAAGTGTTTAGGTGTTTAGGAAAGTGTTTCAGAAGTGTTTAGATGCCATTTAATGTTTAGCTTAATGATAACATTCACTGATAATAACCCTGCAACACGTTTAAATTCTAAACACGTTTAGGTTTTTATGTGTTTAGATAACTATCCGTTTAGATCCTAAACGCTTTCCTAAACACGTTTAGACCTAAACATGTTGTAAATCCGTTTCAAATCTAAACGCTGTTTTTACAGTGTAAAACATTTGGTCACTGGCATAATTTATAAAATTTGTTACAGAGATAATTTATGTGTAATCCTCGTTTGTACGGTAGTCGATTTTACCAAGGTTCAACCCACCATTTTTTTCTTAAAATTTCCTGTACCAAGTCAGGAAAATAGTCATTGTTATATTATAGTTCGTTTCTGTGTGTCACATTTTAATGTTGTGTTTCTGTTGTGTCGTTGTTTTCCTCTTATATTTGATGCGTTTCCCTCAGCTTTAGTTTGTAACCCAGATTTGTTTTTTTTTCTCTATCGATTTATGAGTTTCGAACATCGATATACTACTGTTGCCTTTATTTACAACTTTAATAGCTACATCATATGATATCAATTTTTCTTCTCTTTTATGAATCAATAGGCAATACAGCTTCTTCATATGAAACATTATGTCCAGATCTCAGAACTTACTTAATCTAAATCTCATATGACATTTGTTCTCCTAATTAAACTTTATCTTACTATCATTTGACCATATTTTGCATATGTTACAATCTACATAAACTTGATAACTAATCTTCAAGTTGGACATGATGTATCAAAAAGGAAAAAACATATCCCTTACAATTATGCTTTACCCTTAGGCAAATAACTCTTAAACGTTGTTGTGTATACGACGCGGGTTTCAATGGTTGATTTTCATGAAGGACGCTAATCAAATGAGACCCAGTGGTTTATACAAAACTGTTGACAAAACTTTGAATTTTTCGAAAAACTAAGGATTTTCTTATCCCAGGTATCGACTACCTTAACCGTATTTGGCTCAACTTTTTGCAATTTTGTATCCTATATGCTTTACAACTTTGTACTTGTTTGACTTTACACCTTTTTTTATCTGAGCGTCACTGATGAGTCTAATGTAGACGAAACGCGCGTCTGGCGTACTAAATTATAATCCTGGTACCTTTGATTATATAGATATTTTAATATTTGAGGACCAACATGACCAACAGAGCATAAACATAGCCAAATAAACCAAAGATCAAACTTGTATGAAGGAGATGGAACCTGACTTTCTTGACAATATAGAAATACACATTTTGAATTTGCTGTGTCTCGCTTTATCTTAGTTATGAACGCTTAAACCCAAAAATATAAAACCCCATGATGTTAAAGTATTTCAATAATTATTAATCTAGAGGGACATAAACATTGACTAGTAAAATAGTAAACAAAATAAAACCTGCAGTTACCAGTATTGGAATAACTGACGTTAAAATTGCTGATAGTTCGTTATTAAAAGTTTGGTTCTCAAAGCCCTTCAATGTATTGTTCAATTGCTAGTACTATTGTTTTTTACCTATTCGCGCTCAACTAGATATTCGTGTGTAGACGAAACGCGTCCTGGTGAACACTTTTATTTTTAAACATGGTATCTTTGATGAGTTTTTAACAATTATTTGTTCGATGCCAATGACTGTGGAAATAATTTCTTGTCCGAGGGTTTCACCAGACTGATATTTTGACTCTTTGTGTACCGTCATTATCTGTGAATGTACTGTTTACAGATTCTAAGAATCAATCGATCGAAACACTAAGACTCTTCTATCTCCAGAAAGAAGATAGTTTTAGTAAGATTTTGCATAACATTTTAGAAGTTATCAATGCTCTGCAACTTCGTTTTAGATTTGACTTTCTAGCTGGTTTTATTTAACGGCACTGATTATTCATGTGTAGATAGAATGCATGTCTGATGTACTAAATATAAGTCTGCTCGACCAAGTCAGAAATATGACAGTTCTTGTCTATTCGTTTTTTATGTGTTTTATCATTTGATTTTGCCACGTGATTGTGGACTTTCGGATTTGATTTTCCTCTGAGTTCAGTATTTTTATGATTTTACTTATCACTCCTTGAGAAGTTCCCTCGATTCCCTTACTTGTTGTTTGTTTCCTTTATTTGCCTGCATCTTCTTTTTCAATTTTCGGGATTTGAATACCTGTAAATTACTGTCAACTTATATAAAATATTTTATGGAATTCAAACACATTATTTCAGGATAAAATTTTGATTGTTTACGTTAAACCAACATAACCAAATGAATGATTTAATGGCAGTTTCCGTTGTGTCGTTTGTTTTCCCCTATATTTGAGTGTGAATTCACATTACTATAAGACGTGTCACGGTACTTTTCTATCCCAAATTCATGTATTTGGTTTTGATGTTATATTGGTTATTCTCATCTGATTTTGTTTAATGCTTAGTCCGTTGCTGTGTGTGTTACATTTTAATGTTGTGTCGTTGTTCTCCTCTAATATCTAATGCGTTTCCCTCAGTTTTAGTTTGTTACCCGATTTTGTTTTTTGTCCATAGGTTTATGAGTTTTGAACATCGGTATACTACTGTTGCCTTTATTGATGGATATTCCTTATGTATAGCTTTATAAAATATTATTAAAAGAAATGTGCAGATTTTAGAAGTAGCTGATTTTGTTTTTAGTTTGAAAATAAACAGAACCTGTCATTTAGTTTTAAGTATTTTCATTTTGAAATTGAGATTTATAATTTTCATAATTAAGAAAATACATAAAGTTAAAACTTTTAAACATTCAGTCCTCTAGCAAAATAGAAGTTTACCTATAGTAACTGATCGATTAAATTTAGAAATCAAATTGTTTTTACGTGTTTTTTTATAAAGTCTTTAGAATGATGTTTTGTTTTTTCAAATGACATGTTGTTGACTTTGATGTATCAAATGGAATGACTGCATGTTATATGTTCGGATTCCTCTTTAAAATCAAACACGAAATAACAAATATGGTTAACTCCATAGTATTAAAAAAAAAAGTTAAAATAAAATTTCTAGATATAATGTGAAATTTTTTTTAAAAAACAAATGGATAGATATTGTTATTTTAGCACTTTCAAACGTGTTTTGTGTCATATTTAGAAATAATAAATCCGTTAAAACAAATTCAAATGGAAATAATGACCCCGCAAATTTTTATTCCAATTATTGTGGTGTCGATCAACACAGAAATCAATACCAGTTCCCACGATCGATGATTTATGATTTTTATTTTTTTTAAAACGATTCCAAATAAAAGAATAACTAGAATAAAGCAATAAAATTAATGTTTTATTGTGCTCAGTAGTCAACACTTTGGTGTTGACATGAATATCAATAATGTGGTAATTTTTATAAATTTTCTGTTTACCAAACTTTATGATTATCAATAATGTGGTAATTTTTATAAATTTCCTGTTTACCAAACTTTGAATTTTTCGAAAAACTAAGGATTTTCTTAACCCAGGCATAGCTTACCTTAGCTGTATTTAGCACAACTTTTTGGAATTTTGGATCCTCAATGCTCTTCAACTTAATACTTGTTTGACTTTATAAATATTTTGATATGAGCGTCACTGATGAGTCTTATGTAGACGAAACACGCGTCTGGCGTACTTAATTATAATCCTGGTATCTTTGGTAACTATTTGCAAGAATTACATTTTTCATGGAATTGTCTGTCCCATTTCACAAAAATATTTTTGGAAATTTACACAATTTCTTTTATGTTATATTTGGTTGAAACTACATATACCAAGTATTGTTGACACAAGATTTTACATTTAGAAAAGAGGGATATAAAAGCAAAGTATCACACATAAGCAACTTTAATTCTTGAAACTCTATATGAAAACCCAATTATATATCAATTGGTTGTTTTGTCTTGACTATTTTCAAAGATTATTGCAAACATTTATGATATTACAGCTGCCAATAAGGGAATGATGACCATATAAATCAACAAACTCAGAATTTAATAATAATTGGTCTACATTAATACATATGAAACTATAATGCACATTATTTTAGGAGTTTATTAAAGTAAAGTTAAATATAAAAATATGACAATTGTAAATCCATTAGCATGGCAAACACTAGTTACCCTTTACCAAACATAAACTACCATTTATTAAAATGATAAATATGTTCGTTGGACTTTATTGCAATATAAAGTTTATAACAGTATTTGGAACATAGTGACAAATATCCCGTCCCATTGTTATGAAAATAACGCTTTATCCGTTTCTTACACCTGAAAATATAGGGAGTTATGACCAAAAGGACATAAAGAGAATAAGTATTCAAATTAAACTAAGTTAATTTTATCTCAGGGGGTGCAACTATATTTTCTCATTATAAATTCTAATTTTTCAACGGAAATTTTTTGAAACATCGGATATGAATCATGTCAGTATACCGAAGAACTGACTATAGCACTGGTGATACATAGGAAACTAGCAGACCGACCGCAGTTGTAACGAAAACGTTTTTTGTCGAGTCGTATTTAAAAAAAAATGTTTTTTTAGCTTATATGAATAAAATATGCATTTTTTTTTTAAACTCGATGAATGCAATTAGAAAGAACAGAGGAGAAAACAGTATCTTCTAAATAAAGCATGTTTTATAAGTATAAAACAGAAGCGGCCATATGAATAAAAATAGTTGATTCAGTATGGTCAGTATTAAAACAGTATACACATATATCATAAATATGGAGGATTAATCAATATATTTAAATATAATATCTTATCATGTTGTAAAAAAAAAGTGAATTTTATCAAGTAATTATCAATATAGAAATGAATATTACGTTATAGCGTCTATCACAATTCAATTTGATACAAGATAATTAGTAGACAAAATAGATACAGTTTTATTTAGTGACAGAAATAAAATAACTAGTTCATTAGTTAATCTATACGTCTTTCCAGTTACATAAATAGTCTTTTTAGCTTATGTACTAGTCATTATAGTACATAAAGGCAACAGTAGTGTTCCGCTGTTCGAAATTCCTAAATCGATTGAGAAAAAGCAAATCCGGGTTACAAACTAAAACTGAGGGAACACATCAAATATAACAGGAAAACAACGATACAACAGAAGCACTAAAATGCAACACACACAGCAACGAACTATTAGGTAACAATAGCCATTTTACTGAATTGCTACGGGGCATTTTAAGAAAATGGTGTGTTGAACCTGGTTTTGTGGCTAGCCAAACCTCCCGCTTATATTGTAATGTTAAATATAACACTAAAATGACAACATTACATGACAGCACTACAATACAAGTAAATGGCAGAACATACAGACGCGTGTTTCGTCAACATAAGACTCATCAGTGACGCTCATGTCTAATAAAAGAGAGGCGAAAGATACTAGAGAGACATTCAAACCCATTAGACGAAAATAAACTGACAACGCCATGGCTATAAAGAAAAGACAAACAGACAAACTATATTACACAAAACGCAACATAGAAAAGATAAAGACTGAACAATTTATAATAGGATAGTATTATGGTATTTTCCATGAATACATGCACTATTAGAATAATTTTGCAATATATTCAGAAATAAAGAGATGTTTCTAGTAAATATGTACGAAATAGAATGCAAACGTGGCTCCTCATATTACTATTTTTACATAAAATTGACAATGGAAATGGGGAATGTGTCAAAGAGACAACAACCCGACCAAATAAAAAACAACAGCAGAGGGTCACCAACAGGTCTTCAATGTAGCGAGAAATTCCCGCACCCGGAGGCGTCCTTCAGCTGGCCCCTAAACAAATATATACTAGTCCAGTGATAATGAACGCCATACTAATTTCCAAATTGTACACAAGAAACTAAAATTAAAATAATACAAGACTAACAAAGGCCAGAGGCTCCTGACTTGGGACCGGCGCAAAAATGCGGCGGGGTTAAACATGTTTGTGAGATCTCAACCCTCCCCCTATACCTCTAACCAATGTAGAAAAGTAAACGCATAACAATACGCACATTAAAATTCAGTTCAAGAGAAGTCCGAGTCTGATGTCAGAAGATGTAACCAAAGAAAATAAACAAAATGACAATAATACATAAATAACAACAGACTACTAGCAGTTAACTGACATGCCAGCTCCAGACTTCAATTAAACTGACTAAAAGATTATGATTTCATCATATGAACATCAGGCACAATCCTTCCCGTTAGGGGTTTAGTATCGATGAAACATGTGGATGAAAACTTGCAAAAGTCGTATCAATATTTCGTTACTAAGCAAAGATGACGAAATATCACAGACCGTGAAGTTTTTGATTGTTACCTTAATTTGTATTCTTTTGTCAAGAAACTTCCCCCATATAAAATTGTCCGTATACACTTGCGTAGATCATTTTTCTTTTATTTTTTAATTATTTGATAGCCGTTGGTTCTTTTTACTTTACATAGTTTTTATTTGTCATTATGTTGAGTAGATTTTTGTCGATAAAGTGCCGCTTTTAAGGGTTTTGAGTTTTTAATCATTCGTGTGACACACAGTTCGTAATTCTATTATGCTGTTTTTTGTGTACTCACCTCAATTTATTTTACTTCGTTGTTATTCTATACTTAACATGTCGAGATGTACTTTTAGATTGTTTATTTATGTATTTCTCTGCCCTGAGTGATCTTGCATTTTTTTAACTGTACTCCTGTCATGTAATGTTCTAATTTTAGCTTGCCATAAAGCGCGAGGTTTGGCTAGCCACAAAACCAGGTTCAACTCACCATTTGTCCTAAAATGTCCTGCACCAAGTCAGGAATATGGCGGTTGTAATCTAATAGTTCGTTTCTATGTGTGTTGCATTGTTGTTTGTTTTGTTGCAATTCAGTGTTCTGTTGTTTCGTTGTTTTCCTACTATAGTTGATGTGTTTCCCTCGGTTTTAATTTGTTACCCTGATTTGTTTTCTCTCGGTTCATCATGATTGTCGATTTAGGACTTTTGAACAGCGGTATACTACTGTTGCCTTTATTGAAGAATTAAGAATAAAAATCAATTGATACTATTCAAAAAACATATTAATCAGTTTTCAAATATATAGAATTAATTGTCCATTAGTTTAGTTGGTGTATTTCAGAATAAAACATGAAAAGTATTTTTATTATTTATATAGAATATTCAAAGATATACCATCTTTATACTATAACGTTTCTCCCAGTTTTGGTTTGTTATCCCGATTTTGTTTTTTGTCCATAGGTTTACGATTTTTCAACAGCGGTATACTACTGTTGCCTTTATTTATACTAGTCAGATTATAAATTCTTGAACCTTTCATTGACAAATAGTACATCATCATGCAGATCAGGTCGAGAACATGCTGTTATTTTGAACCAGGCGCGTAGCTACGTTAACGTCAAAACGCCCGGGCGTACACTTGAATTTTGGTAAAAAAAAAATTATAATCTCAATATACAGTATTAAAAAAAACTGGTTTAAAGCACATCATGATCAATCTTTTATTTGCAGAAAAAAATGAGAAAAAAATTCTTTCGATCAAATGGTACCGTATTAGATATTCGTTCATTTTTTGTCAGTCAAAGTCTGACTATGATCTGCTGGGATTTCCTCTTACTTTCCTTTCAGCTGAGATTCGATATGTGCTTTGAATTTTAGCTGGGCATACATTTATGACACGAAAACAAGAAATAGCTATATATATATAGAGAGACCCTAGATTTCATCGGAGGCGTCAATATTTAGGTTTAAATATGTGGTAAAAGATTTTTCTTATATCAATTATTTTGTCAAACGTTCGTGAAATTTTACGAAAGTTGGACAGAAGCTTGTTATTCTCGAAAGCGTATCCAGACCTTAAGATGAATTTACATTTTTGATTGTCCCGTATTTTACTGATAATAGGAATTTCTGTTTGCAGTTAACAAGTAAATAGTCTGTGGTTGAAGTTTGTTACACTTCAATTACTTTGTCAACCCTCAATCGAATTTTTTGAAACTTTGGCAGAAGCTTTTTTGTGATTCATGTCTGAAGTAAAATTTTGAAAATATAGTTTTTTTTCATTTTTCAATTGACATACGGACTTATCTTTAGCAGTTAACAGACGCTCTGTGATTATTATTTGTTTACATGATAATTTTGGAAAACCTTCAGATATTGTCATGAGACTTGGGTAGAAGTTAATAGTCCAGACCAAGAAAAAAAATATAAAGAAAATGTTTGATTATTTAAAATCCTGTAATGGACTGATAAAAAGAATCAATTTTCGAGGGAAGCGGTAATCTAGCGAGAACCACGGTTCCATAGAACACTTTACGAATTTTCATAATGCACCTAAACATCTATGCAAATTAATCAATTCATATCCATTAACGACTTTTGCACAAAAAGGGGTTTTAGTCGAGTAATTGCTATATATTACCCACGGTTCCTTTTAAACATATTTTAAAGTAACTGGTTTGAATATTTTTTCTAACACCATTGACCATTAGATTTCAAATCAACACAATGCATACATTAAACATAAAGATAAAAAAAAAAAGTAATCTATAAGGTATGTTCAACTTGCTATTGATTAGTGTTTAATGACACCTCCCCCTCGAACCCACTACTAGAAGATGTTATAACCTGGGTCCGATTGGGGCTCCCAAACCCCTCGCCGAGGTTGGGGCGTACACTTAAAAATAGCCTAGCTACGCCACTGTGAACATTGCTAATTTAAACTGAGTAATACTGAATCAATATGTTTGGTATTTTTATACGAGCCATGTATTCAGGCAGGACACTGTTTATATTTTTATTTTTAGTCGTATGTTCAAGGCATATGAAATTGTAACATTGTGGCGCAAATGAAATTATCCATTTTAAAAAAAAATAGATGTTCAGAAATCCTATGTTTACGTCGGCGTCGGAATCACTTTTTTTTTGCATTAAATGAAGTCATAATTTAGCTACAAGATATTGTACAAAAGTAAAATTCTCTTATCCATTCAAAGACTATGCAACAAAATCTTGTCGGTGAAATGACATTCTAAGTCGACCAAAAAAGGTTAAAAGTCATGATTTATTTGTGTAAAAAATACTATGACATCCAAAGTCAAAAAAAGGGTTATGAACAAGAAACAGTTTGTAAGTCATTTTTTTTTTATTGAACATTTGTATTATAGAAAAAATATAAATATTAATTTCCCTAAAAGAATAATTCATTGTGAAAATTTAAAGAAGTTGTTTGTAAGATAATTCATAGTATTTTGTTTGAATTTGAGACGTCATCTTTTCTAAACAAATTTAATCAACTATTAATATTATTTAAAAAGTTAAAACAATGATATATTACAGATAAAAATCGGAATCCGTAGACCTCATTATGATAGCACTGTTCTGTAGTAATTGTTGCTTTTGTTGGTTTATTTTCTCTTTTCTTTGATTGATAACCGAATAAATAAATAAAAAAGCTCATTCACACACCTTTTTAGAACTTTCCAAATAAAACATGCGAACATGCATTGCTGGTGCAGTCAAAAACATGCAGAATATCGGTGAGGTCATCAGGAGCATTTATTTTATGGCTAAAAATAAAGTAATTAACGTTGAAATCAACATTAAAATTAATGATATCCAATGAGAAAACAGATTCGCTTTCAAAACAGATACTCTGCAATTAAACGTGTTACGAGATCCACGCCCACGTTAAGGTATCGAGTTAACCTTCAAGGATAGAAACATGCTCTTTGAAGGATATGAAAGCAATAAAAACGTCAAAATAGGCATATGGTGGATTAACTCGACTTGCCATTGTTCAAAGATACAAACATCTAAGATAAAATAATTATATCGAAGTACATGTGTGTAAAAAGGAATTTTGAAGTATGTAACATGCAGATTTCAAACAACCTTGCTTTCTCAAGATTTAGTCTACAAAAAGGGAGATAACTATTACAATAAAATTAACGGTACCAATTTTCTTGCACCAGATGCGCATTTCGACAATACATGTCTCTTCAGTGATGCTCGTGGCCAAAATATTTGAAATCTAAAGCTTATATAAAAGATGAAGAGCTATAATTCGAAAGGTCCAAAAAAGTATAGCCAAATCCGTGAAAGGAATCAGAGCTTTGCATGAGGGAGATACATTCCTTAATTTATAATAATTTCGAATATTTTGTAACAGCAAATTTTAATAACACAAAAAATCCGTATGTTCATGCCAGTACCGAAGTACTGGCTACTGGGCTGGTGATACCCTCGGGGACTAATAGTCCACCAGCAGAGGCATCGACCCAGTGGTAGTAATAAAATTAACGGTACCAATTTTCTTGCACCAGATGCGCATTTCGACAGTACATGTCTCTTCAGTGATGCTCGTGGCCAAAATATTTGAAATCCAAAGCTTATATAAAAGATGAAGAGCTATAATTCGAAAGGTCCAAAAAAGTATAGCCACTTACCATTTGAGTAGAACATGTCATCGTATTGGGATTGAATATTATATAATAAATAGACGATTATGTGGTTGATCAAAGAATGATAACATACATTAAACAAAACAGAAATAGCATATGTTTTGAACCAAACGTCCAAATGTGGGTTAAATATTAACACCTTAATCTAAAGTGTCAAGCAATATTATTTTTTTTCTACATTGGAGTTTGTACAGTTTGTTATTATGTTATTTTTCGTACTATATTTTTACTAATTTTGGTCATATATTGTACCGTAACTTTATAATAAGAGGTTTTTCCTTTACGGTTTTATTGTCTATTCTTTAACTCGTGTGATTTTAGTCTGCATTTAGAGAATAAAAGGTTGAGAGTTTAAATGGCTAGATTTAAAGCAACAAAATTTTACAAATGAGCAAATCTCATAAATTGATTAGAAAGAGACTTATCAAGGCATAAAGTAAGAACAAATGCATCGACAGGATAAGCATCTACTACCTTGCATGCATCATTCGCCATGTCATTTCACAATCAGCCAAAGCTTCACAATCGATAGAAACACGGACATATCGTATCGGTCTGGTAATTCCTGGTAGAGACCTTAACATATTACCGATGTGCAGATTCCATAAATCGACAAGGTAAGGACGAATTAAGACAACAAATAAACTAGAGAAAACGCATTAAATCCAAAAGTGCGTCGACAGGATAAGCGTCTACTGCAATATGTTCATCATTCGCCATGTCAATTCATAACCAGTCAAAATTTTACAATCGGTAAAATAACTGATCAGTAGACGATATTTGTATCTAAAGTTCTTAGACCGGAGAATCATGTCTCTAGGAAAGCATGCATCACTGTTTATGAAGTTCGGGTAGCGTGAATTTGTACGAGCGGTATATATTTACTTAGATATAAAAGCGTAATACAACAGAGCAGAGGGTATCTCACTGCTGAAAAAAATAGAGGAAATCGCCACGTTTCTCATTGATTCAAGTTTGAAGTTGTCCATCTAAGTCAAAATAAAGAAAGAGATTGAGAAATGAACTTGGTTTTTGAGATAGTTCTGTTTGAAATCTGCTTCAAATGAGTTCAAAAATAAGTCAGCCCAATAGTGATGCACAATAACTTCCCATTTAAATACCGAATAACTGTGAAAATATTAATCAACAAAATTCAACAAATATGTCGTGGATAAAAAAAAAACTGTCCATTTTAGATCAGGGATCCGAATCATGAGCAGCTATTAATGAAAGTTTGTAACGGTAAGTAAGTAAAATCTAGGTCTATTCCCCACGGATGGAATCATGTACCGTATGAATCGGACTCGGAGGTTACACGGAATTGTTTCTCTTGCCTTGACAAAACACATTTCCTTGCCATCTTTGAATTACCCTTTCTTTTTGTTGTAGGCGTTGTCAGTTTTTGTTTCGACTTTTGAATGTCCACTTGGTATCTTCTGTCTCTTTGTTCATGACAATTGTTTATCTTCTGTGCTTCTTTGGCAACCCGGATTTGTTTTCTCTCAATCGATTTATGACTTTCGAACATCGGTATAATACGGTTGCCTTTATTTACCTACCGCCATTACAAATTAATCCTTAATATCGCCAAAAACTAAAATAAAAAACCAATAAACAATAAGATTAATGTGTCTGAGTAAAAGCTCAAGTATCGTGACACGTGCACCGCGTTGTTTATTAGCAGAGGAATCAAATCGGTGCTGTAATAAAGGAATCCAACATGTTATAAATTTCTTGCATCCAAAGCCCTTTTCTTGTTAAACCTTCATACACTCGAGGCCAAATATTTGAAAGCCATTGATGTATAAGAACCGAAACAGTTGTAGAAATACATGAATAAAATGGACCAAAACTAATTTTCAAATTTATCTACGGTCAATTTTGCCTTTGGAAGTTGAACTTTATAGTATGAAAATTAATAAAATGACAACTTTAAAGTATTTTTATAAATCATATCAGTACTGAAGAACCTACTTCTGAGCTTATGATACACTCGGGGACTTATATTTCACCAGCAGATGTATCCACCAAGTGCTGTAAAAATTAAAACAAAACGCTATACATGTCTTGCGTCCTAAGTGCTTTGCTGGATTCACTTTCAGCATGAGCACTCAAATCCGAGATTTGAAAGCCAAGGATGTATAAGAACCGGAGAATTTGAAGAACTATATGTTAAAATAAACCTTAAAAAATGCCAAATCAACTTTGCCTGAAGGAGTAGAAACCTTAGTATCTATTTAGATTCAAAATTAATAAACGGATAATTTTTTAAGGTTTTTTTAAAAATCATGTCAGTATATATCGACGTATTGACAGCTGTGCTGAAGAAGTGAGACGAAAAATACCAGAGGAACATTCAAATTCATAAGTCGAAACCTCGTGTTACGAAACTTAAGTCTATCATTCGAAAAGTTTAACATTCTAAAAGAGAGGAAGGAGATACCACAGGTATATATTCAAACTCAAAAGCCGAAGACAAACTGACAACGTCAATGCCGAAAACGACAAAAATGACTAAAAGACAAACAACAATCTACATAACACAACATAAAAAGAAATAGACTATGAAACACGAACACCACCAAATACAGTCGGTTATCTCATGTACTCTGGAAGGGTAAGCAAACCATGCTCCACAAAAAAACAAATTCAATCATCCCGTAATTTCTGGAATTGTCTTAAAACATCTCTTTTAACATCTTAAAATTGACTTGCTGAAAACAAAGACTTGTTTATGGGAAATTGGTGATTCATACGACACCAGTTAGGCTTGATATAGATGATGAAATCAAGTGTCATATGAATCACGTGGACTCAGTTGTCTGTTTGGAGTCATATAAATTATGTTTTAACAATAATTGCTTGCGACTGTCATACAAGTGAGAGGTTTAGCTAGCTATAAAATCAGGTTCAATCCACCATTTTCTACATCAGAAAATGTCTGTACCAATTCAGGAATATGACATGTGTTATCCATTTGGTTTATGTGTTTGAGCTTTTGATTTTGCCATATGATTAGGGACTTTCCGTTTTGAATTTTCTTCAGAGTTCAGTGTTTTGGTAATTTCACTTTTAGCAATTGATGTGCATCTTTATAGGTCTAGATGATAAATTGTCATGAAAAAAAAAGGTTTGGTGGATTTTCCCCTTTTTACATTGACCCTGGAGTTCGCTATAAGCTATTAGGAACCTGATTATCAATTGAAACTTTTCTTTTGCAACAAATCTTCTCGTAATTTACCTTAGGCTGCCATATAAAATTAATGTATAGTTTCATATCATAAAAATTATCTCAAAATTCTAAAGAAATATTTGTTGAAATGAAAATTTTTGCATAAGTCAGTGTATATATAATGTGTAACACAGAATTCGTGATCAAAGCGATAAGTTGTTTTCTACACGGACCATAGGTAATGTTCTACTTCGTTGATACTAGTGGAGCTTGCAAGTGTTAAACAGAAATAAATAAAGCAGAAAGATCTATCACTCATCTACCTTCTTTGAGAGAGAGAGAGAAATAAATAATTTTATCATCCTGAGACATTTTAATGAAATAGTATTAACCACAAAGCACTTTCGATATTCTTTGATAATTTAGATACATCGATTTTCTTCTATTTCACATTTGAAATTCTATGTTAATATTTCGACTTTGGCGTATAGCCAACTTACTCTGCTTTGTTGCTTATTCTTTTTCATTCTCATAGTCAGATGTTTTCTTGGTTGGGTGTTTCTCGTGTGATTTTCTCGAGGTCGTGAGACTGCGACATAAAATTTACGCAAACGGAAGTTGGGAGGAATAAACGATAACTGTAATTCTTACATGATATTTTAAAATGCATTAAAATTCATGCAATTTTTACTCTTTTATTTTTCGTCTCCTTTTAAATTTTCGCGACTAAAGAAAATGAATTATAGATATGAACATTAGTAACGAACTTTTGACTCTATGTATTCAAAATTGATCCAAACGTTACCAAATAGACAATTATAAAACAAATAGTTGAAACCAAGTCAATTTTATTTACACAAATGTATTTAAATTTCATCGGATAATGTCCTACTAGTATTTTTTTGTTTTAAAGTAAAGTATCATTTTATCTACAATAGTCTTAAAAACTTATCAGCTGCCTGGAGTTCATGTATATACCAAGAGCAGATGAAGTCCAACAGTCCGATTCCTTTTGAGTATTTTAATTTGACTATGTGCAAGAACAAATAAAGACAACAGTAGTATACGGCTGTTTAAAAGTCATAAATCGATAAAGAGAAAACAAACTGGGTAACAAACTAAAACCGAGGGAAACACATTAACTATATGAGGGAAACAACGAAACAACAGAAACACAAGTGCAACAAAAAACAAACGATGATGCAACATATAATAAAAACGAACTATTAGATAACATCTGCCATTTTCCTGACTTGGTACAAGACATTTTGAGAAATAATGGTAGGTTGAACCTGGTTTTGTGATTACCCAAACCTCGCGCTTTATGACAATGTTAAATATACCGCTAAATTGACAACATTACATAACAGGAATACAGTACAAATAAATGCAAAAACATTTTTATGTAGGTGCTGTGTATAGGTATACAATAAGGCCAATAATTTGAAGAGGGATAACTACCAAATGGCTTCGATGCAGAGTACAGGAAGATACTGTATGTTTACCTTCAGAAAACAACAGGAGACATAAATGAAACAGAAACCGAACCCTATTCAAAGAGCGTTACGTCATCCGAGTTTAATGGTGATAATGCTATCTAATTTTCTGTATGCGACTATCTTATTTGATCTCTGATATTACTTTCCTCCCTTTTTTTATGAGCGCATCCATGTGTGGTTCTAGTAACGGCCTAAACCATTAAGTATTAAACGAAGAAAGTAATATTTAAATCAAGTAAAGTAATATTCCTGTTCTTAGTCCGGAGTCCGTACTGCACGATTGTCGTTAGTTGTTGTCTGTCATATTATATGTTTTTGTCAAACTTTTGATTTGTTTTTTTTCAAATTTTGAAATGTCAGGAGCTTTTATAGCTGGCTATAGTTGTCTTATTGGCAATCATATCAGATCTCCTTGTTTTATCATAGGCCTGGTGTATGAGGGTGTGGAATGGGTAGGGTTTTCTTAATACAGAATAGAGAAGAATGGGCAAAAGATGTAAAGAATAGAGAAAATGAACCAAACAAATAAAGAATACAGAATAGTGAGATTCTAAAATACAAAGATAGAGCGTAATGAGCAAACGGTATAAAGAATACAAAAATGAAGGACCCCCATCCCCCTCCCCAATCCAGACCCTCGTGTAAGCTCATAACCAATTTTATGTCTTCCTGTATTGTTTAATAACTACTTTCATATTATTTTTCCTTTTGTCTTAATCATGTCAAACATTATATACTTTGATAAATATCATCTTTATTATAATCTCCTCTTTTAAAGATAAAGAACTTAGATAATCATTTGTTTTGTATTATCAGATACGAAGATCTGGTCTACGGAAGCAAGTAGCTGTCTGAAATTAGACATTTTTATTGCTTTTTAACAATTATGGTGTCTCTATACACATTATAAGACAAAAACTGATATCGCATGTGGTCAATGGCTATGACCAGTACATATTAACTAATTACATACATAGATAAATCACACAGACCTACCACTGCAACATCAAGTGGAAGTGGTTCACCGGAAGAAGAGAAACAGAAAGTACCAAGGCGTGACCTTCATCTGTCAATCAAATGTAAGGACCGCATGGTGAAAATGAGGTCTAAACGATAAATGCACAGACATGCATTTGACAATTCAACCGTTCACAAAACATAGAAAGATTTTTTCTTCAGATACACGAACTTTTTTCAAAAAATGTTTGACGACTAAGGGGCATTCTATATCAAAAGTTGCACACACAAAAAAAAAAACGGCAAAGAATTGTCGCCAGTTTTGTTTCAATCACTTTCTTAAATTATTAAAAAAAAAATCAAATTTTATATTTGGAAACGTCTGGGGTAATGAATTTTAAGCATGGTAGGTAGTTTTGATGATTTTTTTTACAAAGATGTATTTGATATCTTCGAAAGTTGATTTTTTTTTCTTCATTATTTCTATTTATTTTATTATTAAAAAAAAAAAAATTCATGAACACATTTGTTTTAGCATATTCTGTTTTCATTAAAATAGTACGAGTTATGGTTATTATAATCTATATGGTCGTTTTAGTAGTGATCGTGAGACTTCTTGAAAATTGTTCAGGTTTGAAATACATTGAGGACATTGGTTTTTTTTTTTTATACAAGACTAGATTACTTATTAATTAAAAAAAGTGCTTGATATTAATTAGCGTAGAATAACTGAATGAATAACAATCAAAAGATATTAAACAAAAAAAAAAACAACATAGAAATCTTCATTTAAAATATAATGTGAATTTACCTAGAACACCAAAGACTTTTTTGAGACAAAATGGAATGAATGAGATTCGAAAATTGCAAACATTATTTTAGAAAAAAAATGAACATTTCGTGATCTACAAACTGCATGCTGTCCAGTAATTTGAACATTTAACAAATGATTTTAAAGAATTTTATTGAAATCAAAGGCAAGTCAAATATAGAAAATTCCAACTATACACAGGAACACCGTGATATTTAAGAGATTTTAACTTTAAATCACAGATCAATCGAGGTATAGAGATATATCAATATTTTTAGCTATCTATTAAAATTTTTATAAATGTCGGCTATTGCATATGGCACGGGTATTGTAAGTTGATTCATTCAAAATGCTTAATTTAGTTGATATGTTAGGAGGTTCATTGATACTGACTGACCTGCTTCATATCTGCGGGCGATATTGAATGATTAGAATGTAGCAAGAAAGATAACTCTATTTATTCTTCTGAGATGGTACTCGTGCAAATATCGATAGCATAAAACTTGCTTGGAAAAGGCAATTTTAGAATACATTTTTGTTAAAAGGAAATGAACGCCTATATTGTATAATAATGACACAAATCTGGCTGCAAATAATCTCGAATTTCGATAAGTGAAGTAAGACAATAGCAATCAAAACCAAGGAGTAAACAAAGACTCACAAAACCAAAGGACATTTACATCAACAGTTATAAATAATAATTAAGAAATAACACGAACTCCACTAAAAACCGGAAGTGAAATCAGGTGCTTCGAAAGGGTAAGCATTTCCTGCACCGTATACGGCACCCGTCGTGTTATTTCTTTGTTCAGTCCGGTAATGATGTAAGGTTATTATGACTGAGGAAGAATATCAGATATGATGTCTGACACACTTTTGTCATAATGGCCAATCAGCTCAATGACATGATGGCGACCGTAAAATTTCTTGATTGATTAATAGCCCTGTCTTAGCAACTTTTGAGAAATCAGTATTCTTCGTTCAACAAAATCAACGTACTTTGAGCTAGCTATAGAGTAACGTATCAATTGAGACACATATACTCCATATGCTGGTGCCGCTGGGATGTTGCTACACAGAAATGGAAAGTTGACTATAGGAAAATTAAAATCATCGCGATTGTCATAAATTTTGGTATTCAACCTACCATCAGCAGTCATTTCGAGAAAAAGGTCTAAATATGAAGCAGATTTATCTGTGTCTGTAGTATGTTAATTTCAAGTTCACTTGGATATACTAAATGTAAGTGATCACTGAATCTATTATTATTAAGAGTCAGTACATCATCAATATACCGAAAGGTGAAATTAAAAGACTGGGCTAATTTCTTTTCTCCTTTCTGTACAAGCCATTGGATAAATTCTGCTTCATAGGAATATAAAAACAAATCTGCAAATAGAGGAGCGCAATTGGTACCCATTGGGATTCCAATAGTCTGTTGGAAGACCAAACCTCAAAATTAATATGTTGTCAATTAAAAATTCCAGCATGACAGTGATATCCTCGTCGGTAAAATTGAAGCTTGCAGATGGACGAGAACACCATCCAGAAGTTACAAAGGATAGACACGAACTTATAAAATGATAGGAAGAAGAACAATCAACACACAAATGAATATGGACAAACAAAATTATAAACTGTTCTTTGAATTTTCTATTATACTGCGTTTAAAGATACGATTGAAAGTTTCATATTGCATTATAAGCTACTCGTTCTAATGTATTTTAAACGAGGTTTTTGTTGGTATGAGTGCCAATGAGACAACTCTGCATCTTATTCTCCACAATTTATAAAAGTAAACCATTATAGGTCAAGGTACGGTCTTCAACATATTCGTTTTTTGTTAATTTTTTGTACATCAATATAGCTGACTGTAATAAATAATAGATTGAAGCTAAATTAAAGTCTAAAAATAAAACAGGCTTTTCAAGGCTAAATCACAATGATTTTTTATAAAGAAAATGAAACGTAAAGAATATAAAAATAAATAACAACAGTTCATCGTCATACATCTTTGCTTTTCTTCTCTCCTTTGATACACGATAAGGATCGGAAGAATCCACTGATTCTTGCAGCAAATGTGGTTTTCTTTATAGGATTGTTGGAACCGATTTCAATGTCTTTTGCGTCTTTTTTGTCATTTTCTTTTCTTTCATCCTTTTCAATGACATCGTAGTTAGTTTTCCTTTCTTTAATCGTCCCTGCCTCTTTCTGTGTATTCTCTGAATCATTTCGTTTTCCCCCATCAACATTGATAGTTTGATCCTTGTTCATGTTTTCGTCTTCGTTTTTCTCTGTCTCCTCATTTGTTTTGACTATTTTCAAATCATTTTGTTTTTCCTTCGCAACATCAATAGCTTGGGCTAGTTTCTTCTTTTCATCCTTTACTCTTTCTATCTCGATCTTCTTCATTTCTGTAAAGATAAACATAGATGTAGAATTTCATTGTTTTTAATTCAGTGCAATCTTCTACTTTTTGGCAGTGTTGATACGAAATTTGCGTGTCAACGTTTTACTCTCTTGTAACCGAAATTATCAAGATATACCTAATAGAATTGCAAAATGTAACACAAATTATTCCTGTTTTTTTAAGTGCTTGGAAATCTGAATTAACCAATTAATTTCTATCAATAATATCATAAAAATGTGAAATATGATAAGTGAATAAGAAATTTGTTCATTTGTCTTATATTTTTGTTCATCATTGGCACGTGAATGTTGAAGTCAGAACGTCAATGGCAACCATCAATATTCGTTACTGAAGTAAGGAAAAGACTGAAGAAGGTAGACATATTTATGAAATACCTTTTTCCAACATCCTTTGTGCTTTTTCACCCATCTTTTTCATCTGTGCTTTCCTCTTTTCTTCCTTCTTTATTGTTGACTTGACATCTTTTAAGTATTTTTTAATACTCTTGTCGATGCTTTGTATTGTGCTTTAATATTCTTTTCTTCTTCTTTGGTTTTTTTCTCCAGTAATTTTTCATATTTCATCATTTCTCTTTTCCTTTTCTTTTCGTCCTTCGTCGTTTCTTCGTCATTAATTGATCTTTTAGATTCAGAATTCTGGACTGGATCCTATAATGATTATACAATTAACATAAGTAAATTTTATATTGAAAACGTTGCAAACATTTTGAAAACTCATTTAAGATATATTTCAAAATACGGTTCAAAACGAAGAGCTTAATAATAAAATTTTTTTTTTATCAAAAAGTAAAAAAAAGCTGTTTTAAATTTGAAACAATTTGTAAATTTAATCTTGACATTCATAAAATTCAAATAACCCTTTAAAAATACCATGATTTTCAATTGAACTATCAGAAACCAACTAAAGCATATGAACACAAAGAAATAAATCTCAGTCTGGCTATATAAATGGAACAACTTTAATTGTTACCATTTTATAGAAAATGATAGATTAGGCACGTCCATCTAGCTGTTTAACCAAAGCAAATTCAGAAGGGTAGAGTATATTTCAACCTCACCGTTTGTTTACAGCTAATTTCCTAATGCATGTAGAGCAATACTTTGGTTAGCTTGCTTGCTTTGATTGAGTATTGTATAATTGTAATTGTAATTGGTAGAGCGTCCCCTCAAATTTAAATATAATATACAGGTGTACTATGCCTATAAGTATTGTTTGGAGATATCAATCTTAAATACAAAGCTTGAGTAAACGTTTATACAAACAGAGTAAGTAAGCCAACCAAAGTTTTACTCTACAAGCATTAGGAAATTAGCTGTAAATAAAAATGGGTGTCGGGTCTTGCTGTCAGATGTGAGTACATTGACCCATTGACCATCATCTCACTGGGAATATAAAAATAGCAATGAAAACACTGTGAAAACACTGTTCTACTAAGAGTATAACATTGAACTCTTATTATCTTTAACACCTATAAAATACTAATGTTCCCTTAATTTTCTATTGTACCTTATTAGCATGACCGACTGCATTCTTCAATGGATTCTCTCCAATTCTCTGCTGGTGGATCTTTGTTATTATCAATTCTGTAAAGAAAAAATATTCACATTACTGACTTTTTTCTCTCGCCATTTCGTTTTATAAGTTACAGCAGTTATACCAATGTACTTATAGTTAAAAATAAAAACTTTCATCTGAAATGATATGAAAGCTTGTTTTCTGATTTATATATAGAATTGTCCTTTTCAGCGAAGAAAATTTGATAAACTTTCCCATTAGATACAACGACTAAGCGGTATGAGTTTTACTCATTATTAAAGGCGGTACGGTGACATACAATTTGTATGTCATTTACTCTCTTGTGGAGATTCGCCTCATTTGAAACCATACCACCATTTTTTTTATAAGCAATCAGATAATCTTTTAGAAAAGATACCCAACCAGCAAACGTTATAGTTATATATTGGCAAAAATATCAAAAGAAACATTACCCCGTCTTTGCTCTGTTGGTATATCCACACCCACTTCTGGTTTCTTTTCTTCTATATTCATACTTTCAAATTTTTCTATATTCATGCTTTCATCTTTTTCTAATCTCTTCTCTTCCCTATTTTCTCTTTCTGTTCAAATAAATCAAATGAATATTTAAATGAGGAAATGTGATATTTTACATTATGAATAATAATCAATTTAAAACGAAAAAATGAAAATAGTAAATAAAAGTATTCTCAATAAATCCAAAAAAAAATAATTAAACTTTTCATATGTCAATCTCCCATACAGACATAGTTCTCGTCCTTCCGTGGAGGAGATTGTTCATATGTAACGGTTACGCTCGTGTTTGATGATTGAGTATAATTTTTCGCGAATTTGAGCGAATATCAACTTTTAGCGAATTTTAGCGTCACATATTCGTGATATTGTATTTGACCCTTTTCTGCTATTGAAGGTCGTATGTTAACCAATAGACGTTTGAAGGGTTTTCAGTCATTGTGTACTTTTTAGCTTAAATTTGAAACGAAAGAGAAAGCTATCAAATATGTCAAATACTTCAGAAAACACTTTTATAAAACAAAACTGAGAAAAAAGATGCAGGTTTAAATACAATGACAGAATTAAAAGGACTATATTTTTGGACAATTAACCTGCTTATCAACATTATTTTAGAATATGTTACTATGACATACTTATTTCCATTTTCCAAACTGGCCACTTTGCCTCAGCGGCCTTCTTGTCTAGGATGTCTTCCAGTGAACATTCAAATTCAGTTGTACTACATCTGGCCTCACAGAAGCCAAACACATCAAGGCGTTCCTTTTCTCTTTCTTGATTGGACATAGCCATTATAAACCTATAAATTGTTGAAGCAACTGTTAGTTAATGTAACATAAAATTTCTATGTAGAATCATAGTATATACCCCTTTTTCCATTTTTTTCAAATTTCGGAATCTTCTGGATTATGCAATCTAGAATGTTTTTCCTATTATAGATTTTTCATAGTTCTACCTGAAAAATGTATAAACATCGAAGAGGTTTTTTTAGGTAGGTTTAGATCATTACAACGCCGGCTAATGCAATCGTTTACCGAAGTAATTATTTCTGTTCTTCAGTTTTCGGTCTTTTCGGTTATTGTTCTACCAATATTTTGTATTCTAAACTTTCTGCATGTGATGATAACGCTATTATAAAAAAGCATTTTGCTAATTTAGAGTTTTTAGAAGTCCTGTCAAAACAAGCATTTAAAGTCAAAAAGTATGAAAATAATATATTTATATCACTTGTTGAGGCAATACGAATTCTTCATCAAAACCTAAAACGTTTTTACATAAAGTTAAGCACCAGTGATAAGATATTGTCAGATCATACGATTTCTTGAATACGGGTTTTTACCTTTAAAGATGTCTTTTTTTAAATAAATAACTGAAGGAAAACACGTGACATGAAATAACGTAAATAAGAGTACTCACTAGACTTATCTTTCGATTTTTCGAATCTTCCAAAAAGCTGAACAGAATTAAATGTCAGTCTTCAGAAGAAAAAAAACCCGTTGCAGTGTATTGCCGATACTTCGACAATAACGTTGGCATTGACGAGCTTTATGACGTCGAAGTATGACAGCAGCGCCGCCCCATAGTTTTCTCTGATTCTCTTTTATCGGCTTCATTTTCTGTGTGATGACGGCCAATAAGTTGTTAACAGTGGTTGTTCATCTATTGTGTTAGAAGAATGTTGTTATATGAAGAACAGCAATCATGACACACACGCGCTCTGAAAATTTTGCAGTTTTGAGTTTTCCTTGCTTGGTTATGCTTGGCATGTCCGACTATATTATTTAGTGATTTACTAGTACATGCAATTCTCTGCTTCTATACGCTCTGGAAATTTGGCTGTTTTGAGTTTTCCTTGTTTGGTTATTGTTTAAACCATTCGATACGTGCATATGAAGAACAGCAATCAAGACACTATTCCAATAAAACTTTAACATGGATTGGGATTGTTATTATAGTTTACATCTCTGCACAATACTTGTTTCCCTTATTTATTTATTCATTTATCTACATTTGTATTTATTGTTTATTATTAGCATGTCCGACTGTATTATTTAGTGATTTATATGCAATTCTCTACTTGTAAATCTTCTATCATGCCACATCTCCTCTTTTTTTTATTAATATCGGGTTCATGTACCAGTTTTTTACAACGTCATCCTGTGTTTCACACTACAAATATACCGAAGCAAAACACCTAATCGCTACTTATTCCATTCCGGATTAGTTCTAAAATTACACAACTTTTTCATCCAGTTGAACCTATCTGGGACCCTGTTTAAAGAATTCACCATGCATGATACTTTTTAATGAGACCTTTTTAAACTACCGTAAATACTTCAAACAAAATATTTTTTTACTTCAATTTTAATTTCGAAAAAGGTGGATCATACTTTATCAAAGTTTCTTGATGATCACTTTCTAAAAGTTTTTTCTCCCTCAGCTCACTACTGATGACCTCCATTTTTCGGCCGGTGACCTTAACAGGAAGTTGTATAAATGACTGTTTTTCCCGGAATGGACTACATAGCGATAAGGTGTATTCTTTAATCCTATAATCCTAATGTAAAAATTGACGTAAACGGAATAAAACCTAACTTGGTTTTGATCTCAATTAAGGACTAAAATTGTTGATACTTGAACTTCACATTTCATACTAATTAGCAATTAAGAATACAGGTAATAAGTACAGGGAAAACGGTACTATTACATTTTCCCAGCATTAGGTTGTCCTTTTGTGTGAAGGAAGTCAAATTAGTAGCGCTGTAATTGGATGTAAGGGTACACTATATTTTTTATTTATCTACGAATAGCTGCAGTGTGTATATTTACAGTATAAATTTTGAAAACTATTGAAATATTTTCTAGAGAATTATTCGAAAAGACTTCCAAAGTTTCATAAATTTGGTGCAAAATGACGGTGGGCATGAATAACATAAACCAGCTCTGTTGGAAGTTGGTCATGATACTATTTGGCTTTTATTTTTAAAGCAGAATAATAAAGTACTAACACCACATATAACTGTTCTATCCAGGTTTTTATCATAAAAAGTGGTAAATTCAGAAAATGTTAATATTGTCGCCTATGGCAGAATAAATAGTACCGTTTTCCGTACAATCCACTTCTAGGATAAAGTTAAAATACTCGGAATGCGTTTTGTGTTATAACCATCCGAGCCAAATAAATGAAAACCATACCATTGCCGAATCTCAGCTTAAGGCCAGCTCTAAACATTTGAAGGCTCATTTCCTATGTATTGCCTACACACAAGAAGATGGGCAGTCGTCCTTTCACCTCAGCATTAGTAAGTTTTCTGCAACTTATATATCTTTCCCTTTAAAATATATCAGAATAATCTGATGTGCTATCATTGCCAATGAGAAAAATATCAACCAGAGACCAAAGGACGAGGACGGAAGAAACTATGGATCACCATATGATCTTCAATAATGAGCAAACACAAGAAAAGTAAATATGCTTGATATACTGAATACAGGTGAAGTGTGATGAGATGATTGAAGCTGTTAATTTTGATATTAAATTCACAACACTTACCAGTATCTTGATGATATTTATCATTAAATAAATCAACTTTATACAGTAATAACTGTCCTTTCCTAAATTAGATATTTCGGTTTTACACGGGAAAATCCACCCTTAAAACGACAAAAGGGGCGATTTGTCGTTCCCTATTGTTAATTTTCCCGTATTGGATGGTGATGTTCCTTAGGAACCATCTTACGGTGTTTATTTTTCACAACTAGTTAGCTATGCCCGTGTCTGTTGTGACTTTTTTATTTAATTTTACGAAAGTAATCTATGTATTACTAGTATTTATGAAGCCATGGATCTCGTTACCACAAATTACTTAAAACCTTTACTATATTCTTCCATAGATATAAGGATTTGGTTTTGACGTTTGATTGTACCTGTAGAAAACTTATTTCAAACGGGATAGCACATCCTCATTTTCACGGTAATGTTGTTTACCGGGCCCTGCAATTTGGAAACGATCCAGGTAAACTTATCTATCCTTTGAAAAAACTTATTCTAAAAGGTTACCAATTCAAAACTAATTAGATCATTCGATATTGTTTTTATTGGTATTAATATTGATTTTGTTATTAGTAAATTAAAAGCAAACTAAATTTTATTGTTACATACATAGACACTTTCATAGATCTACAATCTGTCGATACCTGTAACTTACCATTGCACAAGGTTGAGTTTTTCTCTGACTGTTTACGTTTCTACAATAAATCTCATTGGATAGTGGACGTGTACTGATTGACAATTTAGTCTAAGATGCATGATTTTTTTATAAGTTGTTATTGGCTTTGGACTAGCTGTCAGTAACCGCGAGTACTCTCAGATCAGTACTTATCGTCTTTTTGTTGTTGGGATATAAAAGTTCACGGCCACGTCCACTATGTGTATTTGTAAGAGATATTTCTATTTACATCTCTCTGAGTAGTTAAGCCTTTTTCAACTGATTTTTATAGTTCGTTCTTATGTTATACTGTTATACTACTGTCCCAAGTGTGGGGAGGGTTGGAATCCCGCTAACATGTTTAACCCCGCCACATTCTGTATGTATGTGCCTGTCCCGATTTAGGAGCCTGTCATTCATTGGTTGTCGTTTGTTGATGTGCTACATGTTTGTTTTTTTCGTTCATTTGTTTGTACATAAATTAGGCCGTTAGTTTTCTTGTTTGAATTGTTTTACGTTTGTCTTTTTGGGTTCTTTAATAGCTGTCTATGTCTATATATATCTTTATTTCTCACAAACCAAATTACAAAGGTATAGAGATAACTACATATTTCAATACAATTATTACAATTACATAAATAAATAATGTACGAAAGTAGATAGAGGCGTTCACAATTGTTCACCCAGAAAAGTTTAATTTGTTATTTATCTCCTTAATAAGTTTACATAGTTTGTTTAGTTCTGTACATTTTTTAGAATTCATTAATTCATAAAACTTCAATGAGTTTGGTCTATTTCTATAGTAAAATGCAATGCATTGTTTTCTACAATTATCAAAAGCTGAACAATTAAAAATGTAATGGTATTCATCACCAATGGTATCTGAATTACACAATAAACATTTTCTGTTTTCTCTTTCTATGTTTTGCCATCTTCCAGTTTCTATTGGAAATTTCATGTTTAAAGTTCGAAATTTAAAAAATAAGGATATCTGCCTGTCATCCAAAATATTTAAATATTTCTCAAACTCCAAAGTATCTTTAAATAAACGATAATTTAATGCTTTTGGTGATTCTTGTAGGCTTGCTAGCCATTTTTGTTTAAATTGATCTATCAAATTCTGTTTGATGGTTACATGTAGCCATGTTTTATTTACAAAACAGATATTATCCCATACATATGACAAGCCACACATGTCTAAAATTGATTTGACTTGTTTTAACCATAAAATATTTGTACCATATTTGGCAGTTGCTAAGTTATACAAAATAAAAGGCAATTTGTCAGGTTTTCCAGTTACCAACTTGAACCAATAATTAATCATTCGTAACTTGATTGAAATATCTAATGGATATCTTCCCAATTCACCATAAATCATAAAATCAGGAGTAGCCTTTTTTACTCCAAGTAATATTTTACAAAATTTAATATGAACCCTCTCGATTATTGAATTATTTCCAAAACCCCAAACTTCGCACCCATACAGAAGTATTGGTTTCACAATTTTATCAAATAGATCAAGTTGGCATTCAATTGACAGATTATGTACTCTACCTTTTCGAATAATATCGTACATAGCATGTGTTGCTTTTTCACATTGCTTTTTTTTAGCTCTTGAAAAATTTCCTGACCTAGACAGTAATACACCAAGATAAGTAAATTCACTCACAATGTCTAGTATTATATTATCATACTTAAAAACAATATTCTGCGGTAGTCTACCTTGTGAAAAAATTACAATCTTACTTTTTTGCACATTTACTCTAAGTTTCCATAACTCACAATATTCATATAAGGAGTCCAGTTGTCTTTGTAAATCTATCTGAGATTCTGCCATTAAGACAGTATCGTCAGCATATAAAATGACAAACAATTTTAAATAAACATTTAACTCTATTTCTAACTCATCAGAGATAGTGCACAAGCCTTCTATATTTTTATTCTGTAAAAACAATTCCAGATCGTTAAGATAAATAGAAAAAAGCAAAGGAGAGAGATTCTCTCCCTGCCTAACACCAATAGAACAAGGGAAAAATTCAGAAAAATCTGATCCAAAGTGAATACGTGATTTGATATTATTGTACATGTTGACAATAACGTTATACATCTTTCCGTTAATCGAGTGTTTAATAAGTTTTGACCAGAGACCAGACCGCCAAACAGTATCAAAAGCTTTCGCAAAGTCCACGAATGCACAATATAGTTTCTTCTTTTTTCTCTTTAGCAACTCAAATAATATGTGAATAACAAATATATTGTCTACTGTGGAATAACCTTTTCTAAAGCCAGCCTGGTTTTCATTTAATAATAAATAATCCTCTAAAAAAGAACTCAATCTAAGATTTAAAACAGATGTGAAAAGTTTTCCCAGGCAGCTGAGTATAGTAATTGGTCTATAATTCTGGGGATCAGATTGGTCACCCTTGTTTTTATAAAAAGGTATAATATTTCCCATAAGCCATATGTCAGGCAAAATACCAGAATCAAAAATCATATTAAAAAGTTTCACATAAACGGGTATAAAAATGTGTGATGTGCTTTTCATAAATTCATTGATTATCAAATCATCGCCACTGGCCTTTCCGTTTTTCAAGTCTCGTATACACTTGCTAATTTCTTCTGCGGTAATTTCTGAATTTAAAACTTCATTTACACCTTGAATGTCATTCGGCTCATTTGTGACGTCATTTGTATTCTCGGCGTTGTTTAAATTTTTGAAAAAATCAAACAGTACATCTAATGCTATGTTAGGTTTAGTTCTTTTCCCTCCCCTATTTAAAATTTTCCAATATTCCTTCGGATTTTTTGTCCTCAGGTTTTTCATATGTTTTTGAAATTTTTTTCTATATTCCCTCATCGATTTATCCATCTGGCGTTTATATTCCCGTTCTTTCTTTTTCATTTCTTCCCTTTTAGCTTCCGATCTATTACTGCTATAATTTCTCTTTGCTCCCCTGTAAATCTTTCTCTTATTCCAACATTGCTTATCAAACCATGGTTTGTTCCCCTTTTTGCCCATTTTTTGTCCTGTACGACTCCCTTGGCTAGCATTATATGTACCTAGAACATTTTCTGCAGCATCCAAAAATATGCTGTTAATGTTTTCAACTACTTCGTTTATTTTGCCTTGAGATAAAAGGTTACTGTCAACTGATTCTAATTCGGCAACCAAATCAGAAATTTTGTTCTTATCAATAAATTCTACGAATTCATTTTTTTCTCAACATCCCATTTTTGTACCCGTTTTACTTCTCTTGCATTTTCCACGCTGTTCTCAGCAATATGCACATCTTCCTCAATACCATCTTTAAAATTTAAAGATAATATTAACGGAGAGTGGACATCTGAGAACAGCTTGGAAAAGTCTTGAACATACATATTTACAACGAAACATAGAAAATCATAAGTACAAATAAAATAATCAACAACACTGGCCTGACGGCAAGTAAATTTGCCTTCTTTGTCACCATTTACTCTACCATTTAGGATAATTATATTATTGTTTTTACACATTTCTAACAACATATTACCATAAGAGTTTTTACTTGTATCCATACTACATCTAACTTTAGACATATCATATAACTCTAGATTGTTTAAAATATCTACATTATCAGTATCAACAATATCATGCTGACTATGAACAGTTTCAATATATTCTACATCTCGACTAGTTCTACTATTAAAATCACCATTTAAAAGAATATACTTGTACTCTACAGAAAATTTCAAAAATTCTTGTTCTAATTCATTAAAAGCATCAGTCACCTTATATACTGAATTTTCTGGCATGTGACATGAACAATTACGTTCATTGTTGAAGGCCATACGGTGAGCATCAATTGATAATTTCTGTGTCGTTCGGCGATATTTGGTCTCTTGTGGAGAGTTGTCTCATTGGCAATCAAACCATTTTTTTTATATAAATGTACGGGATATATTGGGTATAAATAAACTATTTGCTCATAGTTTATCAAGTAAATATTTAATTTATTTTGAAATCATAAACTGCTTATTTCCAGAAAGTAAGCCCTCCTTAATTACTATGCACGGATTTGTTATCTAATTACCCATCATACATCAAGTGGTTGCATGATCTCAACAAAAGTGTAGTTTTCCGGAATCACAATTTGTCAAGTGGTAACATTATAATTTTGTAATTTCGTAATATGGTATTAAGAAATTTTGTTAAACTGTTATTTCAATATTCAAAATATGTCCTACTTTTGGACTAAACTGATAAAGTAAGTAAGATCCAATTCTTCAACCCAGTCAACCAACTTTGCAGAGTTCACTTTTAAGATTTCTTGTTACTTTAAGTTCGTACGGTACATGCTTGATGAATTATTTGCCACTGAAATTTTTGAAAGCAACAATCAATAAATCAATTGTTTAGTTTTATTTTATTTTTATTCTTGGAATTCCTTATGTTAATATTATTAATATTTGTCCTTATCGGGTTTCTTTCTACAGCGTGATATTGCCGGATAGATATCGAAATTTCAATTTTTCCTTGTACTGTTTTTTTTTTTTTAATTTTTTCCCTCTCTATTTTGAAGAAACAATTTATTTTAAGATCTAAAAGAAAACAGAAACCAATTTCTGATTAATTTAGTAAGAAATTTTTAATGACGCATCCGAGATTATGATAACTAACGAGTGGACACTTCAAATTTGGGAAATACACACTCTTATAGCAAATCAACCACTTATTTATTATGAAGAAAATCCAAAAATAAAAATATTTATACAATTAATGTCAGCAGTGAATCATCTTGTTGCATGCGCGACCCGAATATTTTCACTCCCCTGCATTGCAAATCACTTACATTTTCTTAACTGTATTGATTTTGTAACTTAAACTATGGGTTTACTCCTTGCAATTGTATAGGTGTCGTTTTATTGTTAATGTAGATTTTTGCGGGGTGTTTCTTTTTACCTTTTTTGTATTTCGCTTTTGATTCATTTTTTTTCCAGAAAATGTACTATAAAAGGATAGGGTTTTCATTAAAATCTGTCCAATTGGGGCCTTTAAAATATCCGGTGAATAGCTTAACTCGGAGATGAAAAAAAACAACACTTTATTATGGTTGGGATTTGGGTAATTTTAAAGAATCGGAAAAAAAACATTCGGAGACATGGAATCAACTTATGTATTTAGACTCATTGGTGCAGGGGTAAATTCAGTAAAAAATCTCCCATTGACTTTACTGCTATTAGTCTTCGTATAGATAACATTTATATCTGATTTTCCTTTAGAAATTATAAACGTTCATATATCATTCATGAAAGTACAAATGTAGCCCTATTATATCTTTTGCAACAATAAAAAATATAGGGTCATGCGGCTTTTTGGGGCATTCACATGGCCTTGTTGACAAACAATGTAGATTCGCACTGAATTCCTATACTGACCCCCAGTACTTTTCAACCCTGTAGAATTTTTTTTGTACATTCAGCATTTTTTTTTTTTTTTAAACTCTAGTTTTGATCCGTCTACCAAACAATATTGATGACAAACATTACCTACCAATCAGAAAAGCACATGACTTCAGTTTTATACAGAAAGCTCTCCTCCAAATGGGGGGGGGGGGGGGGGTCACTGATGACATATATTCATTTACTGAATTTACCTCTGGAATGGCTTCCTTGGGGAACCCCCCTTTCAAAGGAATCAAGATAACCGGAAATGCTAGCCCCTGAAAAAATAATTCAATTATATGCAAATTAAATGTTTTTTTTAAAACGGATTTATATTTCCATGGTCATTAAATATTACTTCCTTCAATATTGGTCCTTTAAACGGAAAACTTCATCTTTAATTTGAAAAAAAGTCGTGTATGGTTTATTTTGTTGACTAGTATACTAATATTATATAAACCTATGATAGTAACATCCAAGCAAGAGCTGCGCATGAGTTACATTTGGCGAATTGTTTTTTTACAAAATTAACATAAAACGACAATTTAAAAAACAGAAGTTCCAACTAATGATGTCAACCTCTCATTTAAAGTAAAAAGACAATGTTTGCCATCATTTTTTTTTTTTAAATCGTACAGTTTCTTTGATTATTTGTAAAGCAAAGTTCGCCCTCACAAGAAATCGTTAAAATGTAAACATTTTCAATTGATATCATAGACAGTATGTGTTAGTGAAATTAAAACAACACGTTAACAATCTTTAAACTAATCCGAAAGGTTCCAAATTTACAGTGTTGTTTTCGTATCTAAAACATTGATTTGAGACGAAAACATGTTTTTCTTTTTTTGCATTTCTAGAGATTTCAAAAAACACTTTTTTTACCAAAAATTTAAAAAAAAAAAACGATAGTTTCAACCCATTAGTTACAATATGAACATAACTTGATTAGCATATTGAATATTTTTAAACAAATTTGAAAATTCATTTAGTACTTGGAAAATTGTGTGTCGATTTTGTGTCCAACTTTCCGCAAACATAATTTGCACACTTTGACCGATTTCACGGAATTTAGTTACTTTCCGACAGGTTTTGATTTTCATTATCCTATGTACATACATTGCAAATGAAAGCTTTTTGAAATAGTGTGTCTCATTTTGTTTTAGTTTTAATACTTTTTAATAAATTTTATTCTAAAATCGTGTATCGTTTCTTTTGTTGACTAGTATATATAAAGCTAGTAACTGAAGTTAACCAGGAATAAGATTAGACTGGTTTCTTCCTATTGAAAACCTGTGCTAGACATCAGCTCAATTTCATTTATATGAAAGAGATGAACAAATACGTAGACAAGAACATATTATTCACGCTCTTTTTAAGTATATTTTTTATATAGTACTGTTTGCTGTCGCGTTCACTTTTTATCAGTATATTCCAATCTCTTTTTTATTGTTAATACATCAGAAGAACGTATATCTATTATCTTTGAATCAAGAGTTGTTAACTTTCTTTAAACAAGGCGGTTCAAGTTTTTATATACTTTTGAATTATAACACGGAAAGCTATCCATGATGCAAATACGGAATTCCTTTACAAAAAGGGCTGATTTGACAAAATTATATTTATGTATGTGCATCTTAAAAAAATCCATACTGTATTTCAATCAAATGTATTAAATCATCTCGGAGAAGTTGATATGGGAACACTTGTACACTGTGAAATCGGTTCCAAACGTTTGTGATATATAATTATATACAATGTAATACGAAGAATACACTTATATAAAAGATGAGTACATGTACTTAACTACACTTCAATTTTGAATAAATAGTCTTTCATGTATATCTACAGATCTGTGGTACACCAATTGAACTTTTAGTTAAAGCTTTAAGGCGAAATTGGAGACGTTGTCCTTAAAAGGTTTATTGACAAATTGATGGAACGAAAATAGATACAGGACAAGGGTGTAGTGTCGCATTCGTTACAACGCGGCCGATTCCGTACCTCCATCTATGTAGAGCAGCCGAGTCACCCGAGGTTTGTCGAATGCGTTGTGTCGATAACCAAAATTTAAAACAACACGTTATAAATTTCATGCGTTCTTAGCGCTTTTCTTGATTTTATAAGAAACTCTCAAATCCGAATACATGAAAGCCAATGATGTATAAGAACATTAACAATGGAAGAGCTAAAGGTAGACTTAAAAAATATCAAACCCATCCAAGTAAAATTTCCCCCTCCTTTGTAGCAATATACCAACTTCACCTGCATGTGGGATAATAATTTCCCAACTTATTCGGTATGCAAGATAAAATTGAGAAAGGAAATGGTGAATATGTCAAAGCGACAACCACCCGACCATAGAGCAGACAACAGCCGAAGGCAACCAATGGGTCTTCAATGTAGCGAGAATTCCCGCACCCGTAGGTGTCCTTCAGCTGGCCCCTAAAAATATGCATAATAGTACAGTGATAATGGACGTCATCCTAAACTCCGAATTATACACAAGAAACTAAAATTTAAAATCATACAAGACTAACAAAGGCCAGAGGCTTCTGACTTGGGACAGGCGCAAAATTGCGGCGGGGTTAAACATGTTTATGAGATCTCAACCCTCCCCCTATACCTCTAGCCAATGTAGAAAAGTAAAAGAATAACAATACGCACATTAAAATTCAGTTCAATAGAAGTCCGAGTCCGATGTCAAAAGATGTAACAAAAGAAAATAAATAAAACAACAGACTACGGGGCGCCGAATGGGACTCTTGTGGTTTTGTACTCAAAATTCAATTTTGTACGGACAAAAGTGACTTTTGTTCAACAAAAATAAGTTCAGTTTAACAAAATTTGTATCATACTACAAATTTAAAATTTTGTCATACAAAATTATCTATCAGCGGACAAAAGTCACTTTTGTCATGACAAAATTCATTTTTGTTACACAGACTTGACTTTTGTTACCTAATTTGAAAATTGGGCGACAAAAGTCAATTTTGTATTCAAATTAGTTCAGTTTGGTTTCTGTGAACTAATTTGCATACAAAATCGACTTTTGTTACACAAAATTGACTTTTGTTACACAAAATTGACTTTTGTGAGACAAAATTGACAAAATTGACTTTTGTGAGACAAAATTGACCAATGTGATCAACAAAATGGACAAAATTGACTTTTGTGAGACAAAATTGACCAACGTGAGACAAAATTGACTTTTGTCTCAACAAAATTGACAAAATTGAATTTTGTCTCAACAAAATTGACAAAATTGAATTTTGTCTCAACAAAATTGATTTTTGTCTCACGAAAGTCAATTTTGTCGTCACAAAAATGAATTTTGTCGTCACAAAAATGAATTTTGTCGTCACAAAAATGAATTTTGTCGTTACAAAATTGACTTTTGTCTCAACAAAATTGACTTTTGTCTCAACAAAATTGACTTTTGTCTCAACAAAATTGACAAAATTGACTTTTGTCTCAACAAAATTGACAAAATTGACTTTTGTCTCAACAAAATTAACAAAATTGACTTTTGTCTCAACAAAATTGACAAAATTAACTTTTGTCTCAACAAAATTGACAAAATTGACTTTTGTCTCAACATAATTAACAAAATTCACTTTTGTCTCAACAAAATTGACAAAATTGAATTTTGTCTCACAAAAGTCAATTTTGTCTCACAAAAGTCAATTTTGTCTCACAAAAGTCAATTTTGTCTCACAAAAGTCAATTTTGTCTCACAAAAGTTAATTTTGTCTCACACAATTGACTTTTGTGATTTAATTTCCATATCAGGTAACAAAAGTCAATTGTATGACAGTCGTATATATTAGAATTATATTGACAATGACATGTGAACAAAACAAACAGACAAAATAGGTAAAAATGTCCAAATAGGGGCACATCAGTCAACATTGTGTAATAATCTTAATCACTATAAAAATAAACAAATAGTGTAACAAAATACCACATAAAAGGCAAATAGACAAAGAACATTCTAAACAATGTAAGACAATTGTACAGAAATTTATTATAGCACAATAAAAAAAAAATGACCGAATATATAAGTACCAAACCACGTCAAACGAATATCATCAAAAATAGACTTAACTGTAAAAGTAACGTTCAAAAGTACAAATGTAAGAAAACAATAAGACGTAATTAAGATAATAAACCACTTCAGTAACCAGAATCTATACTCCAAGACCCTTGTTTATTATTTGTGAAGTTGATGTGGAGTATTTATCAACTAGGTCTTGGTACCTTCTGATGTAAAAACGAACTAGAAACTCTTTGATATATCCTTAAGTCATCAACTCTCTGCTCAGACACGGGTGACAGATTCTATGTAGCAGTTACAAGCTCTTGATGATGCTAAATACTAAACCCCTAACGGGAGGTATTTATGAGTGGCCGTTCATGTCATTTGCGCGATTATATACGCGTATATAATTTTCAACGCGTATATTATACGCGTATATTGTGGTTTTCAACGCGTATATTGTGGTTTTCAACGCGTATATTATCGTTTTATACGCGTATATTGTTAAAATAAACACGTTTATACTTTATTCCAATTTATTTATCATATACGCGTTAATATACGCGTTATTTGCATAAATATACGCGTTAATATACGCGTTAATATACGCGTTATTTGTGTTAATATACGCGTATGAAATCATTATATACGCGTTAATAAACATTCGTTTGTCTTATTGTTTTAACCAATGAAAGCTGCGATATTTCAATAAATCGTTGTCAAAGCCTATCCCAGCACCCCAACTCCATAGATCATAAGGTGTTTCGAACATCTATTTAGACCAATTAGAATTAACTAATTGACCATGGCCATGTCCATCGTCAGGAGCCCAAGCCATTGCATAGTGACACTTATTATAAAAATACTGTAATTTTTATTAGGGGGCTCTAATATTTCAATAAATCGTTGTCAAAGTCTATCCCAGCACCCCAACTCCATAGATCATAAGGTGTTTCGAACATCTATTTAGACCAATTAGAATTAACTAATTGACCATGGCCATGTCCATCGCCAGGAGCCCAAGCCATTGCATAGTGACACTTATTATAAAAATACTGTAATTTTTATTAGGGGGCTCGACACCTCATGATCTGTTTTATATTTTTCTATACTCTTTATCTACTTAACTTTGTTTATCAATTTAACGAACAAAGTTTAGAAACTATTTTCATAATCTGCAACATACATGTATCAATGAAAAGACACATTAATGGTAAAGCCAAAATCTGTATTACAGTGGCCTCCCTTGGTATTCTCAACAGTGTTTTCAAGACAGAAATCACACACAAAGAACAATATCTTAATTAATCACTGGGATACATTGAAGGATGACGAAGAGGCAAACATTTTATTGTATTTGATAAAAGACCTCTGTTTGCTTTCCGTATGCATAAAAACGAAAGACACAGTAACATCAGCAACTCTGGGTAATTGATATATTGCAGATTATGAAAAAAGTTTCTAAACTTTGTTCATTAAATTGATAAACAAAGTTAAGTATATAAAGAGTATAGAAAAATATAAAACAGATCATGAGGTGTCGAGCCCCTAATAGAAATTACAGTATTTTTATAATAAGTGTCACTATGCAATGGCTTGGGCTCCTGACGATGGACATGGCCATGGTCAATTAGTTAATTCTAATTGGTCTAAATAGATGTTCGAAACACCTTATGATCTATGGAGTTGGGGTGCTGGGATAGGCTTTGACAACGATTTATTGAAATATCGCAGCTTTCATTGGTTAAAACAATAAGACAAACGAATGTTTATTAACGCGTATATAATGATTTCATACGCGTATATTAACGCGTATATTTATGCAAATAACGCGTATATTAACGCGTATATGATAAATAAATTGGAATAAAGTATAAACGTGTTTATTTTAACAATATACGCGTATAAAACGATAATATACGCGTTGAAAACCACAATATACGCGTTGAAAACCACAATATACGCGTATATATACGCGTTGAAAATTATATACGCGTATATAATCGCGCAAATGACATGAACGGCCACTCATAAATACCTCCCGTTAGGGGTTTAGTATTTAGCATCACCAAGAGCTTGTAACTGCTACATAGAATCTGTCACCCGTGTCTGAGCAGAGAGTTGATGACTTAAGGATATATCAAAGAGTTTCTAGTTCGTTTTTACATCAGAAGGTACCAAGACCTAGTTGATAAATACTCCACATCAACTTCACAAATAATAAACAAGGGTCTTGGAGTATAGATTCTGGTTACTGAAGTGGTTTATTATCTTAATTACGTCTTATTGTTTTCTTACATTTGTACTTTTGAACGTTACTTTTACAGTTAAGTCTATTTTTGATGATATTCGTTTGACGTGGTTTGGTACTTATATATTCGGTCATTTTTTTTATTGTGCTATAATAAATTTCTGTACAATTGTCTTACATTGTTTAGAATGTTCTTTGTCTATTTGCCTTTTATGTGGTATTTTGTTACACTATTTGTTTATTTTTATAGTGATTAAGATTATTACACAATGTTGACTGATGTGCCCCTATTTGGACATTTTTACCTATTTTGTCTGTTTGTTTTGTTCACATGTCATTGTCAATATAATTCTAATATATACGACTGTCATACAAGTGAGAGTTTTAGCTAACTGTAAAACCAGGTTTTATCCACCGTTTTATACATAAGAAAATGCCTGTATCAAGTCAGAAATACCAACATTGTTAGATAATACAATTAATTATCTTATTACTAACACAATTCTATAGTAATATTCGTGTAATTGTTATAAAATACATCAAATAACATAATTACAAACCTTATCTTTTTGAAATACCTGTGACGTTACGTTATGTCTAGTTGTGTGACAGATAGTTCGTGGTTATGTTGTGTTGTTTTGTATGCTGAGTTGTTTTATGTGCTCGTTATTATTCTGTGATTATCATTTCGAAATGTACTATCGTATTAATAATTGTGTATTTCTCTGTCCTGAATGTTCTAGCATTTATTTATTTTTTAGTCCTGTCATGTAGGGTTTTCATTTTAGTGTTATATTTAATATTGCCATAAAAGCGCGAGGTTTGACTTTCCATAGAACAAGGTTCAACCCACCAATTTTTCTTAAAATGTCCTGTACCAAGTCTGGGAAATAGCAGTTGTTATCTATAGTTCGTTTCTATGTGTGTTGCGTTGTCGTTTGTTTTCAGGTTGTTGCACTTCAGTGTTTCTTTTGTTTCGATGTTTTCCTCTTATAGTTGATGTGTTTTCCTCCCTTTTATGTTATTACCCGGATTTGTTTCGCAATCGATGACTTTTGAACAGCGCTATAGTACTGTTGCCTTTATACGACAGTTGTTATCCCTTCGTTTGATGTGTTTGAGCTTTTGATTTATATTTGAGACTTTCGGTTTTGAATTTTCCTCGGATTTCAGTATTTTTGTGATATTACTTTTTGTTTGCAGTATCGTAGGCAATTCATATCACTCTTGTGGTTAACTCTTCTTGAACTTTTACTTTTATTTAATATGCACACAAATTTATAACGACCGGAAAAAAAACTCGAAAAAACACTTAAATATTATATCAGATAGCAGTTAGTCAAATGGGGGAGATTGCAGTCCTAATAGTCTTCCAAAAAAATTAGTTCATTATATTAACATGTGATTTTGACATATATTGTATAATAAAGGGTAAATAAAACAAGAACTAGAACAACCGACCTTTCGTACTGGTCGTGACAAATTTCATTATGCCTTCTACCCCTATAGAATGCAGATTCTGTTTTTTTATTTTTCAGTTTTCAATGACCTTCGGTTTCTTATTTGTTTTGTTCGATCTTGTGATTTGCATGATGGCTATGAGTCTGATGTAGACGAAACGCGCGTCTGTCGTGTATAATCATTTGCCTAATAGTTTTGATGAATTTTACTAACAATGGTTCGAGGGTAGTTTACGAATCATTCTTTAGTGTATCATCAGGCGACTTTTGTACTGACATGTTATAGCATTGGTGACCTTTTTAGAATGTTTGATTTCCAATGATTCTTCGTTAAGGCACTTTTTGTTTGGCTTCGATTCGTATTTAACTTTTTTCTGAAACGCAGACCATGCACATGAAGGATAGAAACATCGGTATAATGACTGGGTAGGCGGATGGAGATAGAACCTTAGATTTCACATAATCAAACTGATATCATTGAGTGATTCTCTTTTCTCTAAAGGTATATTGATTGCATAATTGCAAATTAGTATATGATGAATTCAGGAGCAAGTCTTCAACTGTACTTTATTAGTTCCAAAATAACAAGCAACAGAACTATCCCAAATTCAAAATTTCATTAACCCATAGATATCGCGGTTAAATTAACTCACCAAAGATACCAGGACTAAATTTTGTATATACGCCAGACGCGCGTTTCGTCTACAAAAGACTCACCAGTGACGCTCCAATCCAAAAAAGTTAAAAGGCAAAATAAAGTACAAAGTTGAAGAGCATTGAGGACCAAAGTTCCTAAAAGTTTTTCCAAATACAGCTAAGGTAATCTATGCCTGAGGTAGAAAAGCTTTAGTATTTCAAAAATTCAATATTTTGTAAACAGTTAATTTATAAATATAGCCATATCAATGATAATTCTTGTCCGCACTAAAGTGCTGACTACTGGGCTGGTGATACCCTCGGGGAAAGTAGAATAACAAAGATACCGAACCTAGAGGAAAATTCAAAAAAAAGAGTCCCTAATCAAAATCGAAAGCTCAAACACATCAAGCGAATTAGAACAATTGTTATATTCCTGACTTAGTACAGGCATTTCCTAACGTAGAAAATGGTGGATTAAATCTGGTTTTATAGCTAGTGAAACCTCTCACTTGTATGACAGTTGCAAAAAAAAATCCATTATATATAAGCTGGTTTTATTAGGGTTAAATTAGAGGTAGCAAACGTTTTATACCGATGTTCATATCTCATTAATTAATGTAGAAGATACAAACCAAGGTAAAAAGATGAATTGAACAAACGCATAAAATCAAAGTCGACAGGTTAAAGAGCAGCGAAAAATAACATTGGGGTATTCAAACCTATCATATGTCAAACGGACAATGCAAAATAAAAACACAAAACACTGCGATATATTAACACCATACATTATGGCAGAAGATATTTTACTGCTGAAAAATAGCAAGTTCGCAATCAGAAGGATGGAATTATCACGTTTTTCATAAATAGTTATTTAAAATCATTCAAAATTTTTTTTTCAAAAAGAACCATCTTATTTGCTATTGATTAATTGTTATCAAAGGTACCAGGATTATAATTTAGTACGCCAGACGAGCGTTTCGTCTACATAGGACTCATCAGTGACGCTCGTATCAAAATATGTAAATAACCAAACAAGTACAAAGTTGAAGAGCATTGAGGATCCAAAATTCAAAAAGTTATACAAAATACGGCTAAGGTAATCTATGCCTGGGATAAGAAAATCCTTAGTTCTTTGAAAAATTCAAATTTTGTAAAAAGGACATTTATAAAATGACCACATTATTGATATTCATGTCAACACCGAAGTGTTGACTACTGGGCTGGTGATACCCTCGGGGACGAAACGTCCACCAGCAGTGGCATCGACCCAGTGGTGTAAATAGTTATCAAAAGTACCAGTATTATAATTTAGTACGGTAGACGCGCGTTTGTAAAAAGTTGAAGAGCATTGAGGATGAAAAATCCAAAACGTTATACCAAATTCGGCTAGAGCAATCTATGCCTGTGGTAAGAAAATCCTTAGTTTTTTTTTAAAATTCAAAATTTTGTAAACAGGAAATAAGTCAGCAAAAAAATTACAGAAATTAATGGAATAACATGAACTCGAACAGGATCGAGACCGTGTCGACAGTAAAAGTGTCTTTTGCCATGCTTGCATCAACTACCTGCGATTCAATCAGCACACAGTCAAAATATCACAATTGGGTATAGAAAACATTCAAATTTAATCAATAAAAACTGCAGAGACATTGGCTTTTTCTCAGCAATATTCGTGAAATTGAGTCGTGGGTGATCCTTATTTTTTTTCATTTTTGATTCTGTAATGTAAAAGTAAAGAATTATTCTAGCAAGCTGAAGATCCTTTTAGAATATGATGCTGTGAAACTTTCCTGTGTCTAAATGGAAAGATTCCAAATTATATAAAAATTAAAGGAAAGCAGTACAAAGTTCAGAAAACTAATAGGGGACTCATGAAGAAATAGATTTTGTTTTATGTTCACATTATTTAAAATGTTTCGTGTCAAACATAAAATAATTCTCAGCAATTTACGCTGAACTTTACAATTATCATAATTAAATTCATATTAAGTAAAATATCAGGGAACGAAATATCAAGGACATCAATGATAATGATAATCATTGTGTGTGTGAATCGAGTAATTTGCTTGCTGATGCTCAATTTGTTGTAGGCAAAAATATATTTCATGCCTTCCCGAATTGATATTTGTCAACCTGTTTGTCGGGGTTTTTTTTAATCATGTAAGTTTAATGAATAAAGTTTTTTTGTTAATTCAGTATCGTAAAGAAAACTAAAAAAAACAAACAATTTAAAGCAAAACGTTAAGAGGAAAACTTCGTCGATCCCGGGTATTTCTATTTCACATATTTGCCGTGTCCCATAAATAAATCACAGAATTCTTAAAAACTCTAGGAAGAAGTAATAAGGTTAAATAAATAATCCGAAATCATTTCAATAAATTTCCAGTAAAGGTCAAATGTACCTGTAATCAATAAAAGTATGAAGAACGCATAGTAGGTAAACAGGCGTAACTCGAATGATCTGTACGGGAAAGTACCAAAAATATAAATAAGCAAAATACTTCCTTCAACTAATCAGAAATCAATATGTCTGGTTTGAAATGAATAAGCAAAATAATATTGGACATTATTTGATAGTTTTTTTGTGTGAAATATTTCCTTCTTAAATCTCCTCCTAGAAACCATAAGCATGGGTGTCTCAATCAATATTAACTACGTATACCATGCACAAGATATTGAAATAATAATAGTTATAAGGGTTTCTTAGATATGTAAATCAATATTCATAAACACATTAAATGAATTTACTTCGATTCGCTTTTCAAGATATATCTTAATTCTCGACGTTCAGAGTACATATGTTTGGAAAACAGTCGAAGTAAGAAAAGATAAGAAGCAACATAGGTACATAGCTCCAATTGTCTTCTTCACAATCCAGTATTATTCTACTCGAATGTGAACTACCGAAAGTAGATTTGTCACTTGCTTTATACTTATGTATGTAAGTAACATGGCGGTCTTTTGGTCGTTTTTCCTTTTTTTGCCATGGCATAGTCTGAGCGTTTTCGACTTGGGAGATTGGCTGTTTTCTGGTAACTTCTGCGTCCCTTTTATCAACCGACGCGATTAAATGTCATCTTTATAAATAAAAAAACCCAACGTAAGTTAAATAAAAATACAAAGTTCAATTGCATGTTATACGGCTATTAACGATGTAGTGATATAAACCACGTCTAGCAGTGCATTTGCAGAAAGACTTTTTTTAAATGGTTAGTAAATAACATGCATACTTGAGTGCTGTTCTTACTTTCTTTTTTCGATTTTGCACACGTTTAACTAATCGTGTACTGAAAACACGTTATTAACCACTACTTTTAAAAGTTTTCACTAGGACATTTTTCCGTTGTTATTTATTTTCTGTCGAATTTTGTGCATGTTCTAATCCAATGATCTTCGTATAGTTCAAGGTTTCATACGTTTTGTCTTTTCAAAATCAATTATAAGTTCTTGGATTCCACTAAGTTTGGAAGTTTCAATAGAAAACTGTTAGTAACAGCAAACAACTGCATATTTTAAAAAAAGATTGGTCAGGTTGAAATGGCTTGAACAAATGAGATAATTGCATTTCAAGAAAAACTAACAAATATGGAAGATTAATGATGAAAACATTTACTCAAACTTGCCGTTTTTAATTCAAGATTTCGTACATTGTATCTGCAGAATATTCAGACACTAATTTTATAAATATACCAAAAATTGACCTAACGTTGGTTAAAGTTTGTTAGTTCAAATTTTTCCACGAGTAATACAATACACGTTGGACCGTCCCAAAAAAATCCATACCGGCTGCAACTGCAAACTGGAATGATCGCATCGGAACAAAAGGAATCGTTGCGTATCCAACAAAAAAAACTGAAGTTTTACTTTTTTAATTTCCCACAAATTATTACTCAACTTTAAATTCGAAACATTTCCCGAATTTATAATTTAACTTTAAGTGTGTCCATGAAGGTTTATTTCATTTTCATATCATGCGATATGGGGATTTTTTTTGTTTTTTCAATGATTTATTTAAGTGTAGCAATTGTTTATTGTATTGTATTCTGTTGACATACTCACTCCTACTGCAGATTTTCTATGATTTTTTTCAGTGTTTATTTCCGTTGGAGATATCGGAAATATTTACCATTGAAAAGCATAAATAGAAAAAACAATAGATTTCCTGGCACGCATTTGTATTATTTACATTCAAACTTTTGATCACATTGTTATACTTAACAACGGAAGTTGTCCTTTATAATTGAAAATGCAGTATTTTGTTACTTTTACCTTTCAATTAAAACGTTTCCAACCAAATTAATCACTTGAAAGCCCCATAATGTTAACTATTATGAACTTTTATTCTAGAGCTTGCATTTCCTATCATGATTTCCTTGATAGGTTTCTGCTCACACGGAAGCTATTATACCAAGAGTTCACAGTGATGCAGTTGAAGTCATCCCTTTGAAAATTTAACAGAAGGCATAAGTAGTTGGTTGATCGTGTTGGAATATCTGTTTCACAAATGAACACGTTATACAACTGTTGCCTTTATGTTTTAGAAATGACAACGGATAACCCACAAGTATAGACTTCTCTTTACCTTGAATTTTAACATACCCAAGAGACTTATCACAAAGTATATACTTATATGAGACCACGACGGGTGCCACTTACAGAGCTGGATCTGCTTACACTTCCAGAAATTCTTATATCACCACTGTTTTTTTGTGGGATTGATGTTATGCAGTCTTTTTTTTCCTGTTATATTTTGTGAATTGTTTTTTGTCTCTGATTTTTTTTTTTTTTTGTTACTGCATTGTCAACTTGTTAACGTACGACGGTTTCCAACTCCCTATTCTTTGCTGAGAAAATTGCCTTCTCAAACGATATCTGGTTGTAGAATAAAACATTTGTTTTTTGTTTTCAATTTTATTTTATTAAGAAAAAGATTATTTAAGCACCGTTAAAGAAAATACTGCTAAATGCTAAAAGTTTGTCAAATGCTAACCTTTTTGCAAATGTCATGACAATTTTTTTTCCATAATTACAATTTTAGATTGCATTAATTCAATCTACACTTTCTTAATAGTTTTTTACTTTCCTTTCTAAATGTATTGTTCATCAGGCTGTATATAATCGGATTGATAAAATTGCTGATAAAATAAGACCTTACACACAAATTGTAAATAATTTCATCGGGCCCTGAGTTCATGTCTACAAATGCAACTTTGGAAAAACGTAAAATATTTACAACAAGATATGGAACAAAGCTAACCAAAAAAGCTATAAAAACTGCCAAAAATATATATGTTGTTTTCAGATATCTCCTTGAAGATTTCCGTCTTCGCTTTACTGTGCCACCATTACTTGAAATGTTATTACTACCATCTTCTTTTCCTGGCTCGCTTTCTGCCCGGAAGTAGTATACTATATGTTCTTTAAGCTGACTGAAACTGCTAGATTTACGCACTTTATTTTTGTGAAATTTGCTGTCGTCATCAGAAAATGTTGTAGATTCTTCCTCGCTGACTAAAGACTTTACTCTGTCATTGTTTATTCTGCTGCCGACAAACATAGTTCTCCGTCGGTTAATCTCACGCCCTATCTGTACGTACAACGTCACAAAAATGGCAAACGTTATAGTAAACGCTCCAATTAAAGTTCCGTAATAAATAAGTGGCCATGGCTTTCCTTTCATAGTGTCTGAAGTTGAACACTCATGTCCATACAAATTTGGCACAGAAGTTAAGGCCTCTCTTAAACCATATATAACTAGTGCTGGCCATGAAAATACTGCTCCTATGAAAAATGAAAATAGACAAAGCTTTTGCACTTTAGCCATTGGAAAACTTTTTAAAGGCTTACACACTTTATAGTATCTGTCAAATGCTACACAAATGAGTATGATGCAAGATGAGATTATTGTAAAGCTTAAAACAAATCTCAAAAATTTGCATGCAGCTGCAGATGGGAACACAAATGGTTGAAACAGATCGGCAAGTTCCGATGGCATCCCAATGGAACATGACACAAGATCGAGTATAGCCAAATATAAAATGAAATAATGCGACGGAGCTCGCTTGATTTTGAATATATAAACAATGCAAACTATGGTATTTCCAATAATTCCTATGAGCATCATTAAAAAGACTAGAATGATAACCGGAAGTAACACAAGCACTTTTTCATCGTTCAGTCGACGCAGCAAGTCCGTTGTATCCAAAGTTGAATAGTTGTCACTGTGATTGCCGTTGTACGACATGGTTGTTATAGTCCTAATTTGAGTAATGCTGTAATTCATGTTTCTATATTCCACTGTTTCTCACTATCCTATTCATGTTATATATTTCTTTCAAAAAGCAAGACCTGCAAAAGAGGGAAGTTTTAAATACACGTCCTGTGACAAAGTGACATTTTTATCATTTTTAAGATTAGTACAGGTTAACTTCCTATATCTATTCAACACAGTGGTAAGAGTCGTGTTTCCTTAGCAAAGGTAGACTGATATAATAACTGAGTATCCAGTTCATTACATATATAAGAAAATGAAGATTTGGTGATAACATTTCACCCCTTGTACAATAATTTTCTGAGTCAACTTTAAAACGTTAAATATCGCACGTCAGAAATTTTTAAAGTGCAATCACCGGTTTAAAATCCATTAAAATGTTTGGATAACCTGTATATATAAGTCAGTGTTGATTTTAAATTCTAAATCAATATTGATTTTTAATCAATTGCATGAATCTTCTATCATTCTTTCATGTGTTAAATGTTTTCTCAAACGTCAAATAGCAACGTCATAGTAGATTTCTAAAGTAAACATATGAATAAAAGGTAAAGATATATACATATCTGCTTGACCACTGTGTGTATATCGACATGAGTACAAGATACATTGATTTCCATGCATCAACGCTTCACCAAACTGAGGTGTTTAATGTTTGTCTGTTCTTATTGAATGAATGACTTAAATTTTGCAAACTGAAAAGTAAAAACACAAATAATACTGAAACCCGAGGAAAATTAAAAAAAGCTAAACCTCTCACTTGTATGACAGTCGCACCAAATGCTATTATATTTACAACGATGTGTGATTAAATACACTGACATTATAGATAAAAAATGTCAAAAGTAGGGGCAACACCTACAAATCATAATGATCATGGTAACTTTTTTAATACTCAATAAATTTCTAAAAAATGATTCCTTACCTATAAACTGACTATGTTATATTACACGATTACTGTTTAACTATATTTAGATTTCCAGAGCACGTGTCGGTCAAGTATAATGGAACCTGTCTCTAATCCACAATCAACTAATCCGAAAATGTTAGTCTTCTTTTAATGATTATTCTTTCCGTGTATTCATTAACATTTAAAAAGTTTAATCCTTTAACAAGATTACTAAGCTTTAGAACTTATAATTGTGATTGTTGTTAAATATTATTTCACACTCAATTACGATTCAAAGAAAATTAACGGTCAAGTATTAATGATATTTCATTTAATAATCTGGGTCGGCGTTTATATCAAATGTAACATCTTAATAACTACTTATACAACTTATACAAGTGTCCCATCATGTCATAAGACATGACAAAATGTTTAATAGAAATAAAAATTTAGGGAAAATTGACATGATAAGGTCACATGTAGGTGGGCTATATACCGGTTTTACTACATGTATAAACTGTAGAATTGATAATTGCGATGACTTCATTTATATTCCCCCTTTTTAAAAACACATACAATACTATAGAAACTATTTTATTGTATAAGGCTGGCTGAACACGTTTTCAATGTAAAAATCTATTCAATTGTTCTGTCACAGAATAAGTAAATGGTTTCTATGTTTTGTCCTCGTAATTTTGCTATATCATGCAATTATATGATACAAGTCGATAGACTCGGTAAACTTAATCCCTCTCAAGGCACTACTGAAGGCCAGTCTGAAAACTAATTGTGTGCTGGCATTCATCTTTAGACAAAGCTTTTAAAAGATCGTTAGATGTTCATACATGATTAGACGGTAATATATTAACATATATTATAAATTCAATGTTAGCCACAAAATTGAATGACAAAAAGTAAAACAAATAGATCGAACTTCAATGCAAATTTAAAATGGATAGGAAGTCCATATAAATTAACAAAATCAAATTTTACCAACCGATGGAACGAGTGAATTTGACTGATACTGTTCCACATTTATAATGTCAAATATGACATTGTTTCAAATCAAACAAAACAACAACAAAAACGTGTGTTCTTTTTTTCTTGTCATCTTCAAATAGGTTAATTTTAGAGTTTGGCTATCATTTTTTGTCATTTTTTTTTATAATATAGCTCTTTTCGGTTTTATGCATCCTTGGCTCTCAAATATTCGTCTTTCAACGTTCCCGATGAAATTATCTAAAAACTTGCATTTTTATGGTTCATTTACTTTTTTTTCAACAGAAATTAAAGAAGGAGCATCACATATCTTTTTCATTTTGTTTTGTGTCAAAAAACTAAAAGAAAATATTTCCTTCCTTTAAAGTATATATACCTTTGAGAATTAACGATAGTCTCTGTAATATATGGTTATATCAAATATACACTAAAATACGCTAAAGAGTCAATACATGTTAACCAGGACAACTATATCTATTCTATGAGGAATACACACCTTCTGAAACAAATACGTAAAACTACGATAACATACGAAATTAAAGATATTACTTATTGTCAACAGGTACTTTATCTACAAATAAAGAAAACAATAGCTCCTTCTGTTTGTTTATACTATCACGCGAATAAGATCACCTTGTGTTGTGGTTAAAGTCCATGTAAACGGAGAAAAACAATAAGAAGGTATTTAGATTAAATAACTTCCTGTATAGTGTATACCTTTACATACAGGTAAAAATGACGTTATGTTTTTTACAATAACATATATATACATATTCATAAAAACAATAATATCCTACCTTTAAATTCCAATCATAAGGAATATTTTCGTGTCAGCTTTTTCATTTTAATACGTGTCTCTCCAAAGAATTTTCTTTTAAAAATGAAATCCGAATACAAAACATCTATTTAACAGGATACTTCTTGTCCTGGCTTGAGTCCAACTTCGCATTATATCGTATATCGTTTGAATGGGAAAAGCGTAATTACCGTCAGTTAAATATCACGACCATTTAGATAATGTTAAATATAAAAAAAACAATAAATTACTATAATGTTCAACATCCGGACGAGTAACATTTAGTTCAATGCTTACTTGCCCGGTCAACACTGAATATGTTGACCTTTTGTCAGATTTAAAATCCAGACGTTAAGGTTAATGCCAAACTTGTTTTATAGAGATTAATCGTAATCGACATTCAAAACCCTTAAAAATTATTTACAGATTTGTATACGTATATGGTATTTAGATATACTATCTGATTTTGATCTATCCACTTATTTAATGCAATTAATGAAACGGTTTTTTTTGTTTGTCGCATTCGTATTTGAAAATTTACCACTTTAATAAGTTACAAAACCAGGCAATTAAAATTTTCTATAATAGTTTTTCACACTAAATATACATTAAGATTGTCTTGACGACAACAAACAAATAAAAATATCAGTTATTTTATACAACAAAATACACAACTACATTCAAAAATCTCATATATATGACGATGTATCTGATTTCATCTGCAGTTTGTAGTGCGGTTCATTCCCTCACGTTAAGTTAAAGTTACTTTGCAAGGTTTTATATCTATCATTTACATTGTGTTTTCTTTTTCTTTGTCGTTCTTTTTCATTTAGTCAATCTTCGATTTTTTTACTTTTATTGCTCATTGAAATATTCGTATATGAAATTCTTAATCAAATGAATCGAAACAGAGTATGACTCGTCCTTGTATTGACTTTCGCCATTTCAACACTGTTAGATTTGGAAACAAATATCCATTTCCATGCACAGAAAATAAGTTTAAAAAGTTTTCTTCGGTTATAACTTTAATTAACCTGTCGACAACTTTATTACTTTTTAAATGAATTTCAAATTTAAACTTGAAAAGGACATCGGAACGACTTTTTGACATGGGAGAAAAAGATTCATAATGGCAACAGTAGTATACCGTTGTTCAAAAGTCATAAATCAATTAAAAGAAAACAAATCCGGGTTACAAACTAAAACCGAGAGAAACATATCAACTATAAGATGAAAAGATTATCTGCTTGAAAGAAAAAAATCAGTATAGTATGAAATAAGATATAATGGAGCAATGAAAAACCAGATGTCGAAGATACACAAACAACACCATATCCACAAAACAAAAAACAAAAAACCAACAGTTAACAGCATTGTACAGAAAAATAAAATATTGAGCAACACAGGTAACCAAACGGGTTCGCAGTGATACCAACGTTTGATAATAAAAAGTTCGATAGGATATTTGTCATAAAGAAGAAAATGGACTAGATTGTGGCTGAACCGGAGATCTGAAACACACAAGTTGTCAAAGGAGGAACGAAAGATACCAGAGGGACATTCGAACTCTTATATCGAAAAGTATGGCACAGAAGTTGCATAAAGTTCAAGCAAATCAATTTGGTCTGTAAAAAAAATGAAAAAAGTAGTAACAAAATACAGACCTACAAGATAATTTTAAAAAGTACATATGATCTGACGCATTCAAAAACACGTATATTACGTACTTGGAAGGATGAATTCAACCTTTATCCTTACAAATCATTTTAGTGAAAGAAACGCAAGTCCATGGATATCCTATCAGCTAGGATATATCTACTTCATATGTAGTTACTATTGGCGTTTTGTTACATAGAAATGAAAAATTAACAATGGGAAAATCTCTTTTTATTAAAGAGTAAACTATAAAAGTTCGTGTGACTCTGTCTTTAGTTTTCTAATCTGTTTTGTATAGTGTTGTTTATAATTTTGCCGTTTCTCGTGATTTATTTTTTTGCATTACATTGTCACTTACATTTTAGACTTATGAGTTTGAATGTCCTCTTTCGCCTCTATATTAAAACGTGTTCTTGGTGGTAAAGAGATGTGAATGATGTCAGAGGTACATTCATCTCATAAGTCGAAAATGTTTTGACAACGCCAAGGCTAAAACAAGAAATAGACCAACATACAAACAGACAAACAATAGTACACAAAACTCAACATATAAAACTGAAGAAAAATCAACACAAACTCTACAAAAACTGGTGGTGGTCATAGTAAGAGTTTATATCATCAATCGTAACTAGTCCAACGGATAATATATGAAATGGAACTTACGTACAATACGTGTCTTTACACAACTAGTTATCAAAGGTACGAGGATTATAATTTAGTACGCCAGACGCGCGTTTCGTCTACATCAGACTCATCAGTGACGATGATATTTATAAAGCCAAACAAGTACAAAGTTGAAGAGCATTGAGGATCTAAAATTCCAAAAAGTTGTGCCAAATACGCTAAGGTAATCTATGCCTGGGATAAGAAAATCCTTAGTTTTTCGTAAAATTTAAAGTTTTGTAAACAGGCAATTTATAAAAATGACCACATTATTGATATTCATGTCAACTGAATGTTGACTACTGGGCTTGTGATACCCTCGGGACGAAACGGCCACCAGCAGTGGCATGGACCCAGTGGTGTAAATAGTTATCAAAGGGACCAGGATTATAATTTAGTACGCCAGACGCGCGTTTCGTCTACATTAGACTCATCAGTGACGCTCATATCAAAATATTTATAAAGCCAAACAAGTACAAAGTTGAAGAGCATTGAGGATCTAAATTTCCAAAAAGTTGTGCCAAATAGTGCTAAGGTAATCTATGCCTGGGATAAGAAAATCCTTAGTTTTTCGTAAAATTCAAAGTTTTGTAAACAGGTAATTTAAAAAAAATGACATATTATTGATATTCATGTCAACACCTGAATGTTGACTACTGGGCTTGTGATACCCTCTGGCGTTGAGACGTCTGATGTTAAAGTTAAGTTTTAAAACAGAGCGATTATCCTATAGTCATATTTTCCAATGCCAACTGGTTGTAAAAGTTTGAGAAGGAAATATCTGAGATGATAAATGGAACTTTGCATTGATAGGGATTAATTTTTATCAGGGATTTTCCAAACATAATATGTTGGCGTTTCCAGTTTGACTTTGACTTATAAGTTTAAATGTATACCTTGGACATTTTCCGCCTTGCTTCTGTATATCTATTCTTTTTAGTTTCGGAAGGGAAACTAGTTAGTTTCGAGCAAAAAGGTGCATACTCAACATATTATTTAAAGAAGTAGTATACTACATAGCACACTAGTTAGGTAAAAAAATCCACACATACAACAATTCTTTTTATGGCAGCTCACATGTGCCACATGTGGAGTAGGATCTGCTCACCCTTCCGGAGCATCTGAGATCACCCTAGTTTTGGTGGGGTTCGAATTGTTCATTCTTTGGTTTTCTGTGTTGTGTCATGTGTAATATTGTTTTTCTGTTTGTCCTTTTTCCTTTTAAGCCATGGCGTTGTCAGTTTATTTTCGATTTATGAGTTTGATTGTCCCTCTGGTATCTTTCGTCCCTCTTTTACATGGAACTTTGAATTATTCTTTTGTATGGAAAACGTGTGTGCCATCCGATTAATTTGTCAAATCAAATTCAGAATATGTCGGGAAATTTAGACCGTCAGATTGTCATTGCCGTTTTTAAACTTAACAGTATAGTCATACCTATGCATGGTAGTATGAAATTTTGTACAACTGTATACAGTGTTAAAAAAATTTAGATCTACATTTTTTTTCATTGTTTTGCTGAAATTTGTAACATCGTATTTATTTTCTTTCCTTCGGGACATATAATTTCCTTCCCTTCGTTATTGTAGTCAAAAATATTAAACTTGAGGTCTTCTCTTATGGTAATTTTTCTATATTGGTTATCCCGGAATAAATCATGGGAAGTCATGTTTCCATTACCTAGAATACTGGTGTCGATATGTTGATAGAAAGAAGTTAAACATCGCCTTGGTTTGTACTGCTATGATAATTCTAGGAAATGAAACTCAATATGGTGTGTCAGACGTTTATAAAAAAAAAAACCTGTGAAACATGTATCATTAAAATTTGAACAAATCCCTCATATAGGATAAGGAAAAGATCATGATGTATGGAATTGTAAAGTACCTTATGGAAAAGAAAACACTCTTGTCCTTCTGTGTTTCATTGACAATCAAATCCAATTTCCTTATTTCTAAATTGTTTAAGTACCTGACGACAGGGAACCCCCTGAGACAAATATAACTTCGTTATAACTTTATTTTAAGGTACAAGTATACCGATGTGTGTTTAAATTTTTTTTAAGTTAATGTCTTAACAGACAAATAGGAATATATTTATTGACTAAGAAGCGAAATAAAACGGTATAGAGGTTTAAAACTTAAAAAAAGAGGTATACACAGTTGTGTTTGTTGCATTTAGTTATTTGATGATATCTTCTTGTCAGTGCCTCGTATCTGTTCTTTTTCATATCGTGGGCTAAATTGTCCAAACAAAATGTTCGCGTCGTTACACTTGACTTGATTAACTGCGTTGAAGACCCATTGGTGGACTTCGGCTGTTGTCTGATCTTTAGTCTAATTGTTGTCTCTTTGACATATTCACCATTTCCATTCTCAATTTTACTAAATATCAGATATTAAATGCATTTTTACCTTGGGTTTTTTTTCAGAAAAAAAAGACGCGGTGGATACTAGATTCAGGCCTTACTATCGACGATATGACCGCTGCTTTGTCACAGTATGGCCACTATACACCAGTACACTGTATACTGTACAAGCCACTACAAATACAACAAACTCCCACTTGGTTGCATCGTTTATATCTCAACAATTCAAAACAGTTCTATATTTTTTTAATAAAGCAAATGATGCTTAAGTCCAAAACATACTATATATTTGTTTCTATTATTTCTTGCGACAATTTGTAGTGAACACTAATTGAAGTTACTTCTGATCATGCAATTGAAAAAAAACACTCGAATATTATGACTAACAATGAACTGCACTTTCGGGATGTAGAAGCAGGGGTTTCTTGAAACCAAGCTTGTCCCATCCTTTTCGCAACAATTTACACTTGTTTCAGAAGTAAAAACTATGAACTTGGGTATAGCCAGAAAGAACCACATAGTCGACAAAATTGTATTTGCATAAAGAAAGATATAACCAAAAATAGAAAAAGTATTCCACCATTTTAGAAAATAACAAATATGTCTTAAAATTCTGCAAATATTCAAGAAAACACGAAATTATTTACATCTTTGTCTTTTGCTTGGAATGTCCATAAGTATTCTTTTGCAGCGAATATTATCCTGCAAAGAAGGCGTTCAATTACCTTTTGTAAACAGAAATTGCTGCGCTATACATCTTCAATCTTTAATGATGATACTACGGACTTTCTCCGTCCGAATGCAAATACATCTTTATTACTTAGCTGTCAGATAACTGCGAGTACTCTCAGATCTGTTCATTGTGTCTTTTTTTGTCGGGATGTATAAGTACCCGGCCACGTCCACTTGCTTGTTTTGTCTATCTGATGAGTTAAGCCTTTTTCAACTGATTTTTATAGTTCGTTCTGATGTTGTACTGTTATACCACTGTCCCAGGTTACGGGGAGGGTTGGGATCCCGCTAACATGTTTAACCCTGACACATTATTTATGTATGTGCCTGTCCCAAATCAGGATCCTGTAATTCAGTGGTTGTCGTTTTTTAATGTGTTACATATTTGTTTTTCGTTCATTTTTTTACATAAATAAGGCCGTTAGTTTTCTCGTACGAATTGTTTTACGTGGTCTTATCGGGGCCTTTTATCGCTGACTATGCGGTATGGGCTTTGCTCATTGTTGAAGGCCGTACGGTGACCTATAGTTGTTAATGTTTGTGTCATTTTGGTCTCTTGTGGATAGTTGTCTCATTTGGCAATCATACCACATCTTCTTTTTTATAAATACAATTATTACAACTTGAATCACTGAAAAATAAGTATGTTTGTATACTAATTTTCAATCGGTGTTATTGTCGATAGACTTCTCATTGCTAATTAAACGATACCATTGATTTCAGTTTTAAACTTTCAGATTATAAAGCAGGTATTTGTTATTCAGCTTAGGTTACAATTAGATAAGGCAAAAAAAGTTGACATCAATTTTGCTAAGGTAAATGTTTTGTTTTTTTAGTATTTTGGTTGCCATTTGGGATTAAGGCGTATCGCAGACGGAGGTTAACGCAGAAATACTTACCTTGCAAACTTGAATCGGTATCATGTGTTTAAAAATGACTGTCCTGTCATTTAATCCATATCGGAAAGCAAGTAAAATTGGCTAGCATCATTTTTATTGATACTTTAAACATTTCCGGAGATTCAAGTTTCTTTTATAGGGCGGTTATGGTCGCTTCCGTATATCAAAGGCAATTTACATCGTTTGCTGAGCACGACAACTTGTCTTCAACTGGTAATACTATAAGATGACTATTAGTCCTTTGATATTGGTTTCAAATTAGCTGTCCTATCGTACTTCCCGGTGTCTTTATAACCTGCTTAGTCGCTCAATATATCTCGTATAGCAGTCTTGTGACGTTTGGGGGTAACTTTCACTATATATACATAGGCTATTGCTAATTACCAATTATCAGGTTGTCTGTATATTGATATTGTATACTTGTATAAGAAGCGTTTGCCAAATGAGCGAAGCGAACGATTTAAAAAAATAATTCATATTGACGTATTCAATATAGATATGCAGACATTCAGATAATCAATTTCAATATCGGGTTGTATTTGTGTATTTTGCACGATAGAAACAAGCGTTTTTTGTTTGTTTGTTGGGGGTTTTTTTTACCATCAAACCGGAAGATGACTTTTATTTAGAACCAAAAAGAGAAGGGGGACGAGCGAAACATTTTGAGATTGGTGTTAGATAAGTTGTCTTCCTTTTTAAAAAAAATCAAAAATATTCTAAAATTCGGGTTAATTTAAGGTGTTCTTATCCTGTGGTGCCTGTTTATATATACCCAAAATTTCTGAATAAAGAACTGCATTTAATTAGTTAGAAATCACAAAATAGTTAAATCCTTTATTTTCATATTCTTTATTCAAAAATTCAAAATAATCATAGAAAAGAAGAGGAGGTATAATTGCCAATGAGACAACTCTCCGCAATAGACCAAACGACACCGAAATTAACAACTATAGGCCACCGTACGGCTTTCAACAATGAGCACAGCCCATATTGCATAGTTAGCTTTTAAAGACCCCGAAATGACAAATGTAAAATAATTCAAACAGAGAAACTAACGGCCTAATTTATATACAAAAAAAAAATGAACGAAAAACAAATATGTAACATATCAACATACGACAACCACCGAATAACAGGCTCCTGACTTTGAACATACAAATAGAATGTGGCTGCATGGGTTAAACATGTTAGCGGATTCCCAACCCTCCCCTAACCTTGGACAATGGTGTAACAGTACAGCATAAGAAGTTCCTTAATAATTTTAAGAGACTTGTTATATTTCTTTTTTTATCATAAATGAGGTCTGTTTCACTTTGTGTCATTAGTTTTTTTTTTAAAATTATCATATGGTATGCGCCAGATTCCTTATTATTGAATTATGTAGTATGTATTTGCTCATTAATGAAGATCATACGGTGAACCGTGATCCATAGTTGCATGCGTCCTTGTCCTTTGGTGTCCGGTTGATATTTTTCTCATTAGCAATAATCCACATCAGTTTATTCTGATATATTTAAGCCCCCTCCCCCCCCCCTTTTTAAGGACTGATATATAAGTTGCAGAAAAAAAAACTTATGCTAAGGTGAAAGGATGTCGGACTTTTGTGTGTGGGCAATACATAGTAAAGGAATCTTCAAATGTGAGAGGCGGCCTGAAGACGAGATTGGACATGGTGTGGTTTTCATTTATTTGGCTCGGATGGTTTACCTTGACCCAAAACGCATCATAGAAGTGCACTGGACATATTAGTTTTTTTATTGCTTAATTAATATGAAATATCATGTCCAAATATCAACAATTTTAGTCATTAATTGAGATCAAAACTAAGTTAGGTTTTATTTCGTCTACGCCAATTTTGACAACAGGATGAAAGAGCGTCTTATATTATCCGATGACATATTAAATAGAAGACGATATTTTGGCCCTGTTTTTAGAAAGTTTATATCCTCTCGGTCACGCGTTTTTCCACATTCGTGTAACGCGGTAAAGAATAGCACCCGATATATTAATAGTCTGAAGCACAGGATAGCGTTATAAAAACTATGTACCATATAAATAAAGAAAGAAAAAAGAGATGTGTTATGATAAAAGATTTACAAGCAGAGAATTTCAAGGAATCCACTAAATAATGCAGTCGAGCATGTCAATAAGAAACAATAAATACAAATGTAGATTAATGAATAAATAAATAAGGGGAACAATTATGGCGCAGAGATGTAAACTATAATATCAATACCATGTTACAGCCGATTTCAATGAGTGTGTAGGCAAATGCAATACCTTTAATTAGTTTGCTTGCTAGCTGAATAGCTTCATATGCATATGTCGAATGGTTTTAGCAATAACCAAGCAAGGAAAACTCAAAAACGCCAAATTTCCAGAGAGTGTGCGTGTCTTGATTGCTGTTCTTCATATAACAACATTCTTATTATAACACAATAAATGAACAAACACTGTTGACAAATTAATGACAAATACGTTACAACTTATTGGCCGTCATCACACAGAACAAGGAAGCCGATTTACACAGCAGAATCAGAGAAAACTATGAGGCGGCGCTGCTGTCATACTTCGACGTCATAAAGATCGCCAATGCCAACGTTATTCTCGAAGTATCGACAATACACTGCAGCGGGTTTTTTTTTCTGAAGACAAAAAAACTGATTCTCTTCGAAAAATCGAAAGATAAGTCTGGTGAGTACTCTTTATTTCACTTTATTTTAAGTCACGTCGTTTTTCATCCAGTTATTTATTACGTTTTGATGAAGAATTCATGCTGCCTCAACAATTGAATATATATATCATTTTGTTACTGTTAGTCATTTAATGGAGGTCAAATGCAATCAAAATTATAACTGGACTTTTTGGGACCGCCCAATTAGCAAAATATGTTTTAAAAAATAGCGTTATTACTTCAGTGAAAAATTGTGGATATACAAAATTTTGATGGAACAAAAACCGAAAAGACCGAAAACTGAATAACAGAAACGATAATTTCGGAAAATAATTGCATTAGTGATGCAATGATTTAAAACCACCTAAATAAAATCCTCTTTGATGTATATACATGTTATTAGGTAGAACTATGAATAATCTATAATTGTAAAAACATTCTGGATTGCATAATCCAGCAGATTCTGAAATTTAAAATAAAAAAGGGAAAAAGGGAGATGGATGTTACAAAGAAATTTCATGTTACATTAATGAATAGGTTTATAATGGCTATGTCCAATCAAGAAAAAGAAAAGAAAAGCTTCTCTGTATCTGGCTTTTGTGAGGCCATATTAAGTACAGCTGAATTTGAGTGTCGGCTTGAAGACATACTAGACAAGAAGGCCGCTGAGGCAAAGAGGACAGTATGGAAAATGGAATTAAGTATGTCATAATATCAGATTCTAATCTAATGTGGACAAGCAGGTCAATTGTTCAATAAATATAGTCCTTTTTATTATGTCGTCCATGTTTTAAATCTTCATCTTTTGTTCTCTGTTTTGTTAAGTGTTTCCTGTAGTATTTGACTACGTCTGATAGTTTTTTCGTTTCAAATTTAAGCTGAAAATGTCACAATAACTGAAAACCTTCCAAAAATATATAGAGGTCAACATACGACATTCAATAGCAGACAAGGTCAAGGGTCGTTTACAATATCACGAATATGTGTCGCTCAAATAAGTGAAAAATGTATATACGACTATCAAACAAGAGCGTAACATATGAACGGTTGGATAAATTCTGTTGTTTCAACTTATTGAGAATAACTTTTTTTACCATCTTAATTTTTTCGTTTAACATTTTCAAAATAGACCACTTTCGAGTTCATCCGTCACCGGCAAAAACTCGTCAATTATGCACGCCTTTATGACGTCATTTACCAGATAGAGGGGCTCGCCTGTATCCCTGCACTATTTACGTTCATCAAGCGTCTTAGTGATCGTCTTTGTGCAGGATAAACTAGAAATAATGGTTGCTCTGTAGGTACTTACTGACAATTCCCTAATGACAGCAGTGTTGATTGTCAATTTTGAGAATTCAATTTGCCGAATAATTCGTACAATATAGAATTATAGTTTTCCAACCACTCGCTCAACATTGGAAGGAAGTGACGACGCCCCTAAACGCACAAATGACGGTGATAAAGGCGCGTATAATTGACGAGTTTTTTCCGGTGACGGATGAACTCGAAAGTGGTCTATTGGTTTTTATTCTTAATGCACCTTCCTCATTTACATATTCATTTGATTTATTTTCACAGAAAGAGAAAATAAGGAAGAGAAGAGATCAGAAAAAGATGATAGTATGAATATAGAAGAAAAGGGATCAGAAAACGATGAAAGTATGAATATAGAAGAAAAGAGATCAGAAAACGATGAAAGGATGAATATAGAAGAAAAGAAACCAGAAATGGGTGTAGATATATCAACAGAGCAAAGACGGGTAATTTTTTTGTTGATATTTTGCCAAGATATAACTATAACGTTTGCTGGTTGTATATATCTTTTCATGAAAGTTTATCTGGTTGTATATATAGAAATAAGAAGATGTTGTATGATTGTCAATGAGACGACTCTCCACAAGAGACAAAATAGCATGAAAAATAATTTTAAACTGTATGTCACCGTACGATCTTTAATAATGAATAAAACTCATACTACTTAATCAGTGTATCCATTGTGAAAGTTTATTAAATTTTCTTCAACGAGAATAACAAGTCTGGATTAAAAAAAAAAGGAGATACGGTATCATATTATCTCAGATGAAAGTTCTCATTCTTAACTCTGTTAAAATTGCTGGAACTAATGTAACAAAATGCCGAGAGAAAATGCAAGTAATGTGAATATTTTGTTCTTTCTAGAAATGATAATAACAAAGCCGATCCACGTGCAGAGAATTGGAGAGAATCCATTGAAGAATGCAGTCGGACATATAAATAAGGTACAATAGAGAATTGAGGGGACATTAGTATGGGGTTGATGTTAATAATTATCCAATTTTATACTCTTAGAGAGCATTGCTGTTCTTCAAATTCACAGTGAGATGATGGTCAATGGGTCAATATACTCAAAATTGACATCAAGACAAAAAAAAACATTTTTCCTTTAACGAAAAGTAGGCTCTACCCTTCTGATTTGGCTTTGTATAAACGTGCCAAGATCTATCATTTTTCAAATGGTAAAAGTTGAGGTTGTTCCATTTGGCCAGAATATTGATTTTTGTGTGTTCATATGCATGGCTATTTGGTTTCTGGTGGTTTTAATGAAAATCAACGGATTTTAAAGGCAAATTTCAATTTTAAGTATGTCATAAATCTTGATTAAATAACAACTTGTTTGAAATTTAAAACAGCTTTTTTGCCTTTTTGAAAACGAATATAATCAAGCTTTTTTTTTAAACATATTTGAAAGATATTTTACATAAGGTATCCAAATTTTCACAACGCTTTCAATTTTATTTGTTTTTGTGTGTGTTGCATTATTAGATATATACATGTTGGACAATCATTATAGGATCCTGTCCAGAATTCTGAATCTAAAGGATCAATTGATGACACAGAAACGATGAAGGACAAAAGGAAAAGGAAAAGAGAAATGATGAAATATGAAAAATTACTGGAGAAAAAAGCCAAAGAAGAAGAAAAGGATGTTAAAGCACAAAATAAAGCAATCGACAAGGGTATGAAAAAATACTCAAAAGATGTCCAATCAACATGGAAGAAGGAAGAAAAGAGGAAGGCACAGATGAAAAAGATGGGTGAAAAAGCACAAAGGATGTTGGAAAAAGGTATTTCATAAATATGTCTACCTTCTTCAGTCTTTTCCTGACTTCCTTAACGAATATTGAAGAAGGAGGACATAATACAGCCGATTTCATTGAGTGTGTAGGCAAAGATAATATCATTGGTTAGCATTTTTGTTAGCTGAAACGTGAAGTCATTATTATGTCAGGTATACTTCACTTCTATCGAAGTAGCCTTTTCACACAGACAGATAGATTGGTTATTTGTTAGACTAGTTTACTCTTTAAGGTTGGTAGTTTGCTTAACCTAATGACTTCATGGTTTAGATAGTAAGCAAGCTCAGCAAAGATATTACATTTGCCGACACACTTAATGATATCGGCAGTAATATGTCCACCTTCTTCAGTCTTTTCCTGACTTCCTTAACGATTATTGATGGTTGTAAGTGACGTTCTAGAATCAACTAGCACGTGCAATGATGAAAAAATCAATAAGAGAAGTGAACAAACTTATTCAATATATCATATTTCACATTTTTATGATCTTATTTATAGAAATTAATTGGTTAATTCTGATTAATAAGCACTTATGAAATTCCGGAAGAGTTTTTCTTACATTTTGCAATTTATTTGGTTTGACTTTTTGATGGTATTGATATTTTTGGCTAAATTTCGAATCAACACTGCAAAAAGAAAGATTGCATTGAATTAAAAAACTTGTATGAAAATATTGAATTTCTACATCTATTTCTATGATTACAGAAATGAGGAAGATCGAAAAAGAAAGATTAAAAGACGAAAAGAAGAAAGTAGTCCCAGCTATCGATGTTGCTGAGGAAAAACAAACTGATTTGAAAATAGTAAACACAAATGAGGAGACAGAGAAAAATGGAGAAGAAAACAAGAAAACGGACCAAACTATCAATGTTGATGGTGAAAAACAAAATGATTCAGAGAAGACACAAAAAGAGGCAGGGTTGGTTAAAGAAGAGAAAACTAGCTGCGATGTCATTGAAATGAATGAAAGAAAAGAAAATGGCAAAATAGACGCAAAAGACATTGAAATAAATACCATTGATGTCGGAAAGAAAACAACATTTGCTGCAAGAATCAGTGGATTCTTTCGATACTTATCGTGTTTCAAAGGAGAGAAGAAAAGCAAAGTTGTATGTTGATGAACTGTTTTTATTTATTGTTATTTTTGTTCGTTGTTTTCATAATAAAAAAAACAAAATCAATGTTATTTAGCCTTGAAAAACCTGTTTTATTCATCGACTTTAATTGAGCTTTGGTCTAGAACTGCGAGTATACTCTTATTTTTGGTACTTTGAGTCTTTTTTGTTTTGTTTTACTAGTTCTTTTAGTGTGCTTCTTGCTGTTTTTGTTGAGCTTCAAAGTCAACCCCTTTCCAAGCTATGTGTTGTGTTGATTAACATTCTTTTATTTATCAAATTATATCTTGTCACTGTTTTTATTTTTATTTTTTTCTAAATGGGAAGCCAAGATCAAAAGCTTATTACTAGAAGTAATTTGGCTATGCATGATCTAGATATGTTAGTAACAACTAGTTCTCTTAGTTAGATATACATGTAAGTGGATTATCCTGATGAATGGCGGTTGTGTGACGTCTGTTTCACATGTTAAATTATCGCTTTTTATTTCACTTGGAAATCTACGTTATTCATTGCAACCAATGTATAATATAAGTATCCAGCGGTCAGAAACATTGTTAATGGCTTTATTCTGTTCAGTACAGGTGTTGTGTCATTTGAAGACAAGTCGACTTTAGCCATTAGAAGCATGTTCAGATTCATAGCAATTAAGAGCAATTTAGATTTTCCGTCGGTTGTCATGTGAAATATCAACCGGCACTGACAAGATTAGTCTTTTCTGATAAACATATGAGATGTTGCCAGCTTCAACTTGGTTTTTGAGATGTCAAACATCGACCTTTTAAATTAAAGAACGTACAATAACAAAATCAGTACAGAAAAGCCTATGTAACTAGAAGGTCACGGCCGTTTGTTGCTAAATTCGTGCTACGTCAGCAGAGGCACAAAGTACTAAACATTATACATGAATATTGTTTCTGTGCATTTGTCATATAATATAGATAATGTATATGTTAAATGGTTTACATTTTCAAATTCTATCTTATTACGTTATGAATTTCAGATTTTAATTGTTGATATAAAGTTTTTTTCTTGAATTTTGTTGATTATAAAATCAAATAAGAATACTATTTGTTTATTCATTTATGATACTGTAAAACCAGAACACATTCCAGGCACCCACCTTTCATTATGTATTCATAAAACAAAGAATCAAACTTCATAATATATTGCTAAACATATATATATATATATAGTGCATTTCTCTAAAAATGAGGGTACTTTTTATATGGCCTTCCAAATACCGTTTCGATCCCTAACATCACTGAAGAGACATTTATTGTCGAAATCCGGATATGGTGTACTAAAGAAATATTGACACCGAATGTTTGTGGCACAACATCCTGTCCACAAGTTAACAAATTTTTTTTCTGTGACGTATTAAATTTATATTAGGATCCATTTTGTTACATCTTGTGATCAATTTTATTTGGCAATCGCCAATGGCAGTCCGCAAGGTTAAAGAACATCAGTTGTTCGACCTGTTAGTCAAATGCGTTTTGTTCAAATATACTTTTTCACTCTTTTGGTCTTTTGGAAAATGTTGTTTGTGCTGTTTTAGACCCTTCTACAACGAAATTTGTTTGACATGCACACGTATAAAAACTGCGGTTTTTATCCAACGCAGTCATAGGTTTGAACGTAGTTTTCAATTTAGACTCGTTTATATTTTTTGTTTGGGCATGTATCATATTTTCCCTCCGGTTTATATGATCCGTTCATCCTATATATTGACTCTTAAAATTCAAGAGTTAATCTAAAAATGAGGGTACTTTTTATATGGCCTTCCAAATACCGTTTCGATCCCTAACATCACTGAAGAGGACATTTATTGTCGAAATCCGGATATGGTGTACTAAAGAAATATTGACACCAAATGTTTGTGGCACAACATCCTGTCCACAAGTTAACAAATTTTTTTTCTGTGACGTATTAAATTTATATTAGGATCCATTTTGTTACATCTTGTGATCAATTTTATTTGGCAATCGCCAATGGCAGTCCGCAGGGTTAAAGAACATCAGTTGTTCGACCTGTTAGTCAAATGCGTTTTGTTTAAATATACTTTTTCACTCTTTTGGTCTTTTGGAAAATGTTGTTTGTGCTGTTTTTAGACCCTTCTACAACGAAATTTGTTTGACATGCACACGTATAAAAACTGCGGTTTTTATCCAACGCAGTCATAGGTTATCCAACGCAGTCATAGGTTAGACTCGTTTATATATATATATATATATATATATATATATTATATACAACTCGTCTAAACATCAACCCAACAATGTTAGATCTGTAAATTTGCTTTCGCAAATTTTTGGTTCTTCCCTCGCCGGGATTCGAACCCATGCTACTGTGATATCGTGACACCAAATCGCCTGCACTGCAGCCGTCCCGCTAGACCACACGACCACCTGGGCTCTCAAAAAAAAAGATCTCTCGCTGGCCATGTGTTACCTTTCCACGTCAGTTTTAATCTAGCGGCGTACTACAGTACATGATATATAAGGCATGAAGATGTTATTGTTACAGATCAGCTAAATTATCTATAGTAAAGGATCCTAAAAATTAATGTAATATACAGTCACAGAAAATAATTATATTCATAAGTACGTCTGAGTCAGTGACAACTCTACAACAGATGTATCCATCGGATCGCCATCAATGATGGTGATACATGGCTATGTACATAATGTATATACAACTCGTCTAAACATCAACCCAACAATGTTAGAAAATAATTATATTCATAAGTACGTCTGAGTCAGTGACAACTCTACAACAGATGTATCCATCGGATCCGGGACGGCTGCAGTGCAGGCGATTTGGTGTCACGATATCACAGTAGCATGGGTTCGAATCCCGGCGAGGGAAGAACCAAAAATTTGCGAAAGCAAATTTACAGATCTAACATTGTTGGGTTGATGTTTAGACGAGTTGTATATATATATATAAGCGATTGGTGCTGTAGTGTATCAAAGGTGTGAGTTCGAATCCCGCTGAGGGACCGACAAAAATTTGTCAGTATAAAATCTAACTCTAACACTGTTGGTGTAATTTTCAGACTTATATATATATATATATATATATATACTTCATTTATGTCAAACGTCAAATTTTAAAAACTTTTTAGTATTCGTGTGAATTACTTTACCAGATTGATGCTTTTCCAATGCAGAATAGTTCAGTTAATGCAATGAAATTATGGACAGATTTTTTTTAAATGGAATAAAATATGTACTGATATTGATTTGAAAAATATTTATAGCATTCAATTGCGATTATATGTTATATATTCAAACGTGAAAAATATGTATTTCAATTTCTAGAAAAACATCAGAAGATAATTTATTATGACGTCGGAAAAAATTGCGGGGAAAAATATCGAGATGCAAAATGTCTTTAAAGATCTATGTGTTCGAAAACTTATGTGTGATTGAAGTTTTTAATATTTCGATTTATGATTATCTCGGATTGTCATATTAGTAATTTCTTTACAAAGATTAGAGCAGAGCAGGTAACGTAATTCACAACACGTAATAACGTGGTTGAAATGGATTGCTGAAAAAATATAAAATTAGACTATTTGGTGCTCATAATAAAAAAATAAGAAGTTGAAATATACCACTTTGAAAAAAAATAAGTTATAACTGTGAAAGTGTTAGGATGATTCTCGCCGTTTTGGTAATTGCTATGGTCCAATTCAACTGATTTTGGCTGCTAATCTTAAGGATACAAACATTTCAATCTCAAAACATTTTCCAAGTCTGTGCATGAAATACGCAAAACTTTGATTACAATTTACCAAAAAAAAAAAAACTAAAAAAAAACCCGCAAAACTTAAAGGAAATTCAGCATGTCTTACAAGGAATAAATTCTATGTAGAAGGGGTTCTTTAATATTTTGAATACAGATGAACAAATAAACAAAACCTGACGCACAAACAGTCATTTGAAATCGAGTAGGTCTACAAAAAACGCTCACATGTCACCTTCCAAGATTGGTAGTCTGAAAGCTAGTTCTAGTTCTCAAAATAGGTCCCAATCTAATTAAAAACCGATCTCTCATCGCTCCCGTTTTTTTATATATCGCGACATATCTGAAAACGGGAGCGATGAGAGATCGGTTTTTAATTAGATTGAATGGGTCCCGGTTTGAAATATTAGCCGATGTGCATACTGAGGCTGATTGTGATACATCGAGAAGTATTTCATCATTGTCATTTTACTAAATGAACATTAATGGTGTTCTACATGATAATCTTTCTGAGGCTAAGCTTTTAAATAATATAAGTTCTTATGGTGTAATTATTTTATCGGAGTCGATTGGATTGACAATGCATATGAAAATGTTATAGATGGTTTTATATGTAAACCTGTTCCTTTAATAAACAGTAAATATAAACAGGGATTAAAAGCTGTTTTTCTTAATTTATTAAAGTTGTTAAAGTTCTCCATAATACAATTATATGGCTACAAGTGTGGACACAGATCAGTGTGGATAGTATATTTTGAGGTTTGACAGTGTTTTCTGACATAAAGAGTTCTCCGTTATTTCCCCAATAGATTTCTATGTTGAACTATGGTGCACAGTGACAGTCAGCCTGTACCAAACACTAAAAATAGCAGTGTCTTTCATTTAATATTTAGTTAAATGAACAAGACTGACATGAAGGAGACACTAATTTAAATCAGTGCCAAACGCTTATAAAGCGTTCATAGATTTTATTTTGGTAAAACTACTATTAATATCAAATTTGCATATTGGCCAACATACTATGACTGCTTTGTGTATATAATATGTACATTCCTGTAATTGAATTTTGTGCATGTCCAAGTTTCCATTCGGGAATGTTCTTACAACATTTGGAATAACTTATATTTAAATACGTTCACATTTTAACAATGATAGATGATCTTTTAATGGAACACAGCTAGCTGAGCGGGCCCCAACACTGCAGAGATTTACGTAAAGAATCAGAAGATTGATAAGTTAAAAGTACAATTATCAATTAAACTGTTAAATTGGGGTTAATAAATTGTAAGACCCCCCCTTTCCCAAAGAAAGAGAATTCATAAATTCATTTGGTAACTTGATTCTTCAACTCCAACTCATCCCAAGGCCTCGATTGAAGAATGCTGTCTGTATCAGTGGCAGATTAGGGAGGGGAAGTTCCGAGGGTTGGAATCACCCCTTTTATCCCGGGTTAGGAACCAACCACCAAATTTTGTGTGCGTGTCTTGGTTGCTGTTCTTCATATAACAACATTCTTCTAACACAACAAAATGAAAATTGAGATGATAAAACACTGTTGTTAACTTACTGGAGAAGTATTTCATCATTGTCATTTTACTAAATGAACATTAATGGTGTTCTACAGGATAATCTTTCTGAGGCTAAGCTTTTAAATAATATTAGTTCTTATGGTGTAATTATTTTATCGGAGTCGATTGGATTGACAAAGCATATGAAAATGTTATAGATGGTTTTATATGTAAACCTGTTCCTTTAGTAAACAGTAAATATAAACAAGGAGGTGAAATTTTCCTCATGATTAAAAGCTGTTTTTCTTAATTTATTAAAATTGTTAAAGTTCTCCATAATACAATTATATGGCTACAAGTGTGGACACAGATCAGTGTGGATAGTATATTTTGAGGTTTGACCGTGTTTTCTGACATAAAGAGTTCTCCGTTATTTCCCCAATAGATTTCTATGTTGAACTATGGTGCACAGTGACAGTCAGCCTGTACCAAACACTAAAAATAGCAGTGTCTTTCATTTAATATTTAGTTAAATGAACAAGACTGACATGAAGGAGACACTAATTTAAATCAGTGCCAAACGCTTATAAAGCGTTCATAGATTTTATTTTGGTAAAACTACTATTAATATCAAATTTGCATATTGGCCAACATACTATGACTGCTTTGTGTATATAATATGTACATTCCTGTAATTGAATTTTGTGCATGTCCAGGTTTCCATTCGGGAATGTTCTTACAACATTTGGAATAACTTATATTTAAATACGTTCACATTTTAACAATGATAGATGATCTTTTAATGGAACACAGCTAGCTGAGCGGGCCCCAACACTGCAGAGATTTACGTAAAGAATCAGAAGATTGATAAGTTAAAAGTACAATTATCAATTAAACTGTTAAATTGGGGTTAATAAATTGTAAGACCCCCCCCCCCCCCCCCCCAAAAAAAAATCATAAATTCATTTGGTTACTTGATTCTTCAACTCCAACTCATCCCAAGGCCTCGATTGAAGAATGCTGTCTGTATCAGTGGCAGATTAGGGAGGGGAAGTTCCGAGGGTTGGAATCCCCCCTTTTATCCCGGTTAGGAACCAACTACCAAATTTTATTTGTGTGTCTTGGTTGCTGTTCTTCATATAACAACATTCTTCTAACACAACAAAATGAAAATTGAGATGATAAAACACTGTTGTTAACTTACTGACAAATACATTATTACATTGGCCGTCATAACACAGAAAAGGATAAGGAGAATCGGAGAAGCTGTGGGGCGGCGCTGCTGTCATACTTCGACGTCATAAATATCTCTAATGCCAACGTTATTGTCGAAGTATCGGCAATACACAGCAGCGGTGTTTTTTTTCTGAGGACTAAAAACTGATTCTATTCAGCTTTTTTAGAAGATTCGAAAAATCGAAAGATAAGTCTGGTGAGTACTCTTTGTTTCACTTTATTTCAAGTCACGTGTTTTCATCCAGTTATTTATAAAAAGGACAAATTTGTATCTTAAAACCCGTATTAAAAAATTGTGGTATGATCTGACAATATTTCTTATCACTGGTGCTTAAATATTGGCCTTTAGATACAGGTTATAACCGGGCTTCTTGAAAATGCTAAATTAGCTAAATGTGTTTTGATAATAGCGTTATTACTACATGCAAAAAAAATATGAATATAAAAGAACAAAAACCAAAATGACCGAAAACTGAATAACAGAACGATCACTTCGAATAATGATTGCATTAGCGGTGCAATGATTTAATACCACCTAAAAAAAATCCTCTTCGATGTATATACATGATTTCAGGTATTTATGCTATGAATCGATAAAAGAAAAAGCATTCTTGATTGCATAATCTAGCAGATTTCGAAATTAAAAAAAAAGGAAAAAAAGGAGATGAATGTTACAAAGAAATTTCATGTTACATTAACTAACAATTGGTTCAATAATTAACAGGTTTATAATGTCCAATCAAGAAAAAGAAAAGGGAAGCTTCTCTGTGTATGGCTTTTGTGAGGCCATATGTAGTACAGCTGAATTTGAGTGTCGGCTGGAAGACATACTAGACAAGAAGGCCGCTGAGGCAAAGAGGACAGTATGGAAAATGGAAATAAGTATGTTATTATATCAGTTTCTGTTCTTATGTGGACAAGCCGGTCAATTGTTCAATAAATATATATTTTTTTATTCTGTCCATGTTTTTAAATCTGCATCTTTTTTCTCTGTTTTGTTAAGTGTTTCCTATAGTATTTAACCACGTTTGATTGTTTTTTTCAAATTTAAGCTGAAAATGTCACAATGACTGAAAAATCTGCAAACATCTAGAGGTCAACATACGACCTTCAATAGCAGACGAGGGTCGTATACAATATCACGAATATATGTCGCTCAAATTCGCGAAAAATATATATAATATATATATATCCATCTTAATTTTTTCTTTTAACATTTTCAAAATTGATTTTTAATCTTTTAATTCCTCATTTAAATATTCATTGGATTTATTTTGACAGAAAGAGAAAATAAGGAAGAGAAGAGATCTGAAAAAGATGATGAAAGTATGAATATAGAAGAAAAGAGATCAGAAAACGATGAAAGTATGAATATAGAAGAAAAGACTTCAGAAAACGATGAAAGTATGAAAATAGAAGAAAAGAAACCAGAAATGGGGGTGGATATATCAACAGAGAAAAGACGGGGTAATTTTGTTGTTGATATTTTTGCCAAGATATAACTTTTTGCTGGTTGTATATTTATTTTTTTATGATAGTTTATCTGCTTGTATATAAAAATAAGAAGATGTGGTATGATTGCCATTGAGACGACTCTCAAAAAGAGACCAAATTGCAATAAAGTTAAAACTGTTTGTCACGTACGGTCTTTAATAACGAGTTAACTCCATACCGCTTAGTCAGTGTATATCTATAATGAAAGTTTAAAATTTTCTTCACTGAAAATGACAATTCTGGATGAAACTAAGGAGAAACGGTATCATATCATCTAAGATGAACGTTTTTATTTTTAAATCTAAGTTCGTTTTTATAACTGCTGGAACGAAATGCCGAAAGAAAAAGCCAGTAATGTAAATATTTTATTCTTTCTAGAATTGAAAATAAGAAAGATCCACTTGCAGAGAATTGGAGAGAATCCATTGAAGAATGCCGTCGTACATGTCAATAAGGTACAATAGAAATTAAGGGGATGTTAGTATGGGGTAAATGTTAAAGATAGAATCTAATAATTATCCATTAGTTGCGGGTCCGGTGGTTGGAACCCCCTTGTATTTGGACGATCAATGAATATGAATAGGGACATACTGTTGGTTTTTTTTAAAGTTGGCCTTGCGCTTTAGTGGACTCTAAATTAACAATTTGTTAGTGATTTCTTTATTCAAGAATCCTTTAAATATTTACATTCTGCATGAAAAACTTCGCAAAAGTAGATTTTGTATAAAAGAAATATCAACGAGTTTAGAGTCCGCCATCTTGGCTGTGTGTAACTTAAGTTATCCACAGCTGTTTTAAATGAGTTATCAACAATTTTAGCAAAGTTTTCGATATCTAATTTACTTATGTTGTATAATTTGATATATACATGTACATACAATTGTTATATAGGATCCAGTCCAGAATTCTGACTCGAAAGGATTGATTAATGACAAAGAAACGACGAAAGACGAAAAGAAAAGGAAAAGAGAAATGAAGAAAAAAGAAGAAATACTGGAAAAGAAAGCTCAAGAAGAGGAAAAGAAAGTTAAAGCATGTAGTATAAAGCAATCGACAAAAGTATTAAAAAATACTCAAAGGATGTCAAGTCAAAATGGATGAAGAAAGAAAAGAATAACATAAAGATGAAAAAGATGGCACAAAAGATGGTGGAAAAAGGTATTTCATAACTATGACCACTATCTTCAGTCTTTCTGTGATTTAAGGAATGTTGTGGGTTGCCATTGTCGTTCTGATTTCAGCATTCACGTGCCAATAATGAAAAAAATCAATTAAATTTCTTATTCAATTATCATATTTCACATTTTTATGTTATAGTTTATAGAAATTAATTAGTTAATTCTGGTTTACAAGCACTTATAAAATTCAGAAAGAGTTGTCTTATACATTTTGCAATTTATTTTGTATAACTTGATATTTTTTTTTATTAAAAGAGAGTGAAAAGTTGAGACTAAAAGCGTTAATACGCAATTTTCGGATCAACACTGCAAATAAAAGATTGCACTGAATATAAAAACTTCTATGAAAACATTGAATTTCTACATCTATCTGTTTATTTTTGCAGAAATAAAGAAGATCGAGAAAAAAAGATTGAAGGACGAAAAGAAGAAACAAGTCCAAGCTATTGATGTTGTTCAGGAAAATCAAAATGATTTTGAAATAGTTATTACAAATGAGGAGAAAGAGAAAAATGAAGACAAAAACATGAACAAGGATCAAACTATCAATGTTGATGGGGGAAAACAAAATGATTCAGAGAATACACAAAAAGAGGCAGGGATTATGAAAGAAAAGAAAACTAACTGCGATGACATCGAAAAGAATGAAAGAAAAGAAAATGACACAAAAGACGCAAAAGACGCAAAATACATTAAAATTAGTACCAACAATGCTGGAAGTAAACCCACATTTGCTGCCAGAATCAGTGGATTCTTCCGATCTTTATCGTGCATCAAAAGACAGAAGAAAAGCAATGATGTGTGTTGAAATGACGAACTGTTGTTATTTTTTATAATTTTTTTTAAAGTTTTTATTTCATAATAAAAAGCCAAATTTATTATTATTCAGCCTTGAAGAATCTGTTCTATTTTATTTCTAGTATTTAATTTAGCTTCAACTAGGATTTTGTAACTGCAAGTATGTTTTATTAAGGTACTTTGTATCTTTTAAAATTAAGTGAAAAGTTGATAATCGTAATGAAAATATACGCATTTGTCGGTCAGGAAAATTGCAAATGGCTTTATTCTGTTCAATGTTGTGTCCTTTGATGAATTTGGTCTAGACGACGGAAAAATAGTCTCTGTTTAAGCCATTAGAAGCATATTTAGATTCGGAGCAATTAAGAGCAATTTAGACTTCCCGTGTTGTCATCCGATATATCAACCACTGCCTGCGAGATTGGTCTTTTCTGATAAACAAATGAGCTGTTATAAAAAAAGAAGATGTGGTATGATTGCCAATGAGACATCTATCCACAAAAACCCAAAATGACACAGACATTAACAACTATAGGTCACCGTAAGGCCTTCGACAATGAGCCGTTGAAAGCGGCTTACCCCATACCGCATAGTCAGCTATAAAAGGCTTGTTGTATGTTTAAACTTGGTGTTTGAGATCTCAACCTTCGACCTCTTAGATAACAAAAAAATACAACATAAAAATTGTACCGATAGGCCAAACAAGAAAAATTCAAGAGACAATTTCATTTTCACAATCATAAACAAGTCAGAATGTTGTGAAATCTGTCATTGCCGATTTGGGCTCCATATGTATCTAGTATAAATACATAAATACACACAACATCGGCTTAATTCTGCTTTTGCCTTACATCTATTTTAGGACTTTTCCCGAGGCTAATAAGTATTCTTCTGACTTTTCAGTCTCGTTCAGTCTCGTCGAAATCTCGTTCTTGATTTATTTCCAAAAACATGTGATAGAATTGGAAAATATCAATGCTTTTTTAAAATATTATAATCAAACATAAATCTGTGAAAAAATTGTGTATTTATAACGAATGGTTTTGATTAATCCAGTTTTCAAATTGTATGACCAATCAAGTCAGTATTTTTAGCTTAAATGTTGACAAAATGGGTGAGGATTACAAAAAATGATTTTACAAGAATCGTTTACATCCCATATCATTTTGGTCTTTTCAAATTTCTTAGATATAAAATTGAGAATGGAAATGGGGAATGTGTCAAAGAGACAACAACCCGACCAAATAAAAAACAACAGCAGAAGGTCACCAACAGGTCTTCAATGTAGCGAGAAATTCCCGCACCCGGAGGCGTCCCTCAGCTGGCCCTAAACAAATATATTCTAGTTCAGTGATAATGAACGCCATACTAATGTATTTTTTCAATCATTTAAAAAAAAAAGTTGAAATAATATCATTTTGTTCTTAAAATTGAGAAAAATCACAAAAATACAAAATTGACATAATGGTAAATTTTACACAAAAAGCGTCTAAATACGATAAAACTTTCTCATATTAACACCTACCTATTGTTTTTGTAAGTAAAATTTATTTAGATTGGTCCACTTCATCTTTATAGAAAGTATGAAAAAAAGTTTAATTGTAAAGCTGTGATTTTTTTCACGAAAATAGCCCCAAAATAGGTAAAAATCGATGGAAAATGGGAAAATCATCAAAATTGGGCATTTTTAAAGATCCGTAGATCCGTAGCAAAAAAAGAAGTGCACCACCATATGATTTTTTCTTCAACAATTATTTTGTTAGTCTTATAAACCTGAAAATCAGGATAAGAAAAAAAGTTTAGTTCTAGAAATTTTTGGCTCCTCGGAGGTGTACATCCTCAAACTCAACAGGTTGTCCACTTCAACTACATAGTCAGCACCGAAAAACCGGAACAGATGGACATATAAAAAACGAATAAACACGACTCAAATTTGGATTAATGTCGCAGCAATTTAAGAGCCGTAAAAAAAAAGGTGGAGAAGATGACTAAACTCTTAAGGACGTGTTTCTTCCATATCAAAATCTTCGATAAAGGATAATAAAACACACGTACTAGTATCTCGTAAAGGAAAGGAAAGATAACAACCAAAAGCAGCAATAGACTCAGTAAACTATAAAGATTGAATTAGAGTTAAACCCCGCCACATACTGTATGTGCATGTTCCAAATCAGGTGCCTGTATTTCAGTGGATGTTCGGCTGGTTCATGTCTGTCATATTTGTTTTTAGTAAATTGTTTTGTTATACATTACGCCGTTAGTTTTCTCAATATATTGTTTTTCATATTTTCATGTCAGGGCCTTTCATGGCCTACAATATGGCATACGTTTTGCTCGTTATTGAAGGTCGTTCAATGGCCTATAATTGCTTACATACAATTCATTTGAACTTTTGTGGCTGTAGTTGTCTCCGATGATTGGTAATCGTACCACATCTCCTAATTTTTATAAAAAAAATAATCGTAGAAAACTACAAGAAAGAGCTACCCGATTCACTTAGAAAGACTACCACAACAACACATTCGAACAATAACTTCAACAATCTTACTGACTTCGAACACTTTTAATCAGACGACTGAGAACTACGTATACTGAAACCTACAAAATAAAGACAAAATACAGGCCTGAGTTTTTACAGTCCTTACACAATATGTTAAATTTTACCGAGCATTCCTATAATTTCAGATATAATCTCACACACATTTTATTTACCCCGACCCAGGAGTACAAAGTATGGCAAAAAGAGGTTTCGGTTTGAGGTAGAAAAAATTGGTGAATCCCTACCTTTAACTCTGCATGCACAGATAATTTTGGACAGATCATACGTTTCATTTCAGCATGCTTCTTTAGCTTATTTAGACTTTTACTTTGTCGTCCCACAGCTGAAGTATTCTAGTAGTCACTCAGTGATCTATTGATTATTTGTTATTATTGTAATTTATTTATTCATGAGTTTTTGTGTCTCTTTGTTGACCACTGTTAAATATATAATGTGTTAAGCTTGAATCTATACATCACTACATCAGTACGTGTTGCTTTTTCATCATCGCCGGAATATGCAAGTGTTTTATCTATAGGCAATGGTTATTTTGTCGGGTCTAGGTAAGTGGAAGCCATGTTAAAAACTCAGCGGAAGTTCTTTATTAATTTACAATTTTGCACTTCTAAGAACTGAGGCTGTCATTTCAAAGCAAATACTAAAACTTTTAGCCTATATTCTTTTTGAAGCTATATGTGATTGATTTTGTTTAAGTGTGTAATGTTTTATCAAATTTATGATGCAATCAGACTTTTAACTTTCATTTGTTTACAACAAACAGTTAAAAAAAAATCTACATGCATTTGAGGACTTTGAGGTCAGTTGACTCAGTGTGTAACTTATTTTGAAAATAATTTCAACTGCACAAAGTGACATTTTGACTGATGATTTTATTGCAGCAAATATTTTATGTCTCTACTATTAAGGACGTATCCCCTCACCAAATTAAAACAAAAAAGCGAGCTTTACAAAACCTTGAATAACGGGAGAAAAACTTACAAGGCTAAAAGATCTTAAAATGCGCACCGGATAATATTATCTGAACCGTCTTTGTCCCCGATGTTATAGTTATTGTTAAACTTCCGCTGATAATCTGGAAGGGGACGCAAGATATGTTTCTGTTTAAAGTTTTCTTACTATGAAGAGATTCCATTCACTTTACGTATACTTCACTCAAACAAAACGAATCTTAGGAACATTTAAATCAACAGAAAGAACGCTGTCAACAGCTTTTATAACTAACAGCAGCAAGAAAAATAGAACTATTCTTGGCTTTCCACTTTTGGTTTCGGTTGGCATGGAAAGAAATAAAGAAACACCACAAAATGAGCCTATAACTCGACAAAAATATAGTACAAAAATTAAAGAACAAAAGGGTAAAAGGCCATTTATTTTAGATATTATGTCCAGTAATAACTTGATTCGAAAAAAGGGGGTAGATATTCAATACATTGTATATTGGAGTTAAATGAGTAGATATATGACTGTACCACTTATCAAAAAGTGTTACATAGTTTTATTAGTAATTGATAATAATATGAATAATTAAATAAATGAAACTTGCACAAAAACAGTCATTAGTAAAACCATTAGTCATTTGATTTGATGATTTGAAAGTGGGTGTTTCTTTTCGTCAAGCCAAACACTAAATTTGACAACTCTTGAGAAAAGCAAGTTGTACATTATGTATACTGTCACACATGTGTAACTGCTTACATTGTGTACAATAGAATAGAATATATGTACATGTACAAACAATGCATACTACTAATACATCATACATGTACAGGGTTTCAGCTAGGATTTTGAGGGCTTTAGTCACTTTTGCACGTGATAAAAATCAGCCTTATTTTTTGTAATAGCAAGGAGTCTATGATGTTTATCAAACTAGCTATACATATATGTCCAAGTCCTTCAAGGACTAGTTTAGGATCTTTGAAGACTTTAGGATTGCTAATGTAGGCAGTTTAATATTGGCAATATTAAATGAATTGACTAATGTGATGCTAAGATATGAAAATAAGAACAGGGATCTGGTAATATGGTTCACAACTTCACTTCAGTTATTTTCAGGGCACACCCCTGATCAACAAAAGTTGGGTGCCTGCCTCTATACTTTAAACCACTGCACAAATGAACTTGTAACGACTTTTTCACTTCACAATCATTTATATCCTTGAAAATACGTTTAAATATCTATTTGGAATCAATTTCTTTAATATTGCATAGAAGGATCTGCATCTATACTTAATGTGACGATTCTAATGACTGTAGACTGTAGATCACGTTTACTTTCGATTTTTAAATGAAAACGGGAAGTGGCAATTGAATAATAATTTCAGAATAAAACCGGATTCATCTACGACTTTTTACACATGCGCAATACATAGAACAGGAAGCACCTGTTTGCAAGTGAAAATATTTATGTTTTGAATAAAGTTCATTCTTTTTAATTGAAGTTGTCGAAAGTTTTTGATGAATATTTATATAAAGTATGACGAAAATACGTTAAAATGACGAAACTACGACAAGCAAACTGCAAATTATGATCGTAAGGGAAATATTGAAATTAAAATAAAGTTGAAATGTCCGGGAAGATTATCAATTTTGTTTAAATAAATTACAAAATTGTGAGAAATGATTAAAATGAAATGCTGACTGACTGATTTAACTTAAATAGATTAGTATGATGGTCATTTATGATGTTTTATAATAATAATTAAGGGATTAGTGACCCATCTGATTGCCAATAGGCGGATTACTTGTCATCACAACTTTTAACACCTTTGGTAAACGTTAATTACCTGAGGGTCATAAACTTGTCAAAACATAAAGACAGGTAGAATTCAAGTAATTTGATGTGTAAATATTTTTACACTTTCCAAATTTAAGTGACGAAATTGATATGAAATATTTTCATCATTTCGAAAACCTTTTCGTAAAATACGAAAGTGACGAGCGCTAGCAAAATCACTGCATGTACATGTATCAACTACTGTGAAAGTACTTTTATTCGTAGGGTACCAATTTTCGTGGTTTTCGTGGATGACTTTAACCACTAATTTAAGTGTCCAACAAAATAAAACAACCATTGTCCAAATCGAGACATAGAAAAATCTCCATGTAGGTTTGACTACTGATATGATCTAGAGAATGTATTGAAATACGCCAAGTCTGCGAATAGTTTAATAGCAGTCACAGAACTACACCCTCATGCAGGACTATATACCCATTTAATATTTAATAACCTAAACTGTACAATGTTTGATCTTTTAGTTCTTATAAAAAAATATTTTTGATAATGAAAGTCAGATTTCCGGTATTGAAAAACTTGTATGATAAACTGTTAATTTTATATCATCATAGTTCTCGTACATTTGGGAAATAATAATTATGCTTGGCTTGATTTTATTAAGAATTATTTGACAGTTCAAGGTACGCTATTTTATGTTACTGTTTTCTTTAGGTGACATGTTTATGGCTTAATTAGCACTTTTGATGTCTTTAACCTGTTGATCACTTTATCTTGGGGCAATTAGTGTTGTCACTACGATTTTCAAGGGTCAATGTTTACTTTACAATCTAAAGACTATAATTTATTCATTTTTTTTTTTTAGAAAACTAAAATCCACGAATTTAAAAACCCACGAATATGTAAATATTGCTCAAACCACAAAAATTGATACCCACGAATTAAAGTACTTTCACAGTATAATACAATCCTAAGCCAAGGAAATCTGATTTATAGCTAGAAAATAAATTAAATGCTCATAAATGAATGAAATTTGTTGAGTACATATTTATGTGTAAAAATTTCAACAGTTAAGGTACTGTTCTGAACTTCATTAATTTTTTATCTGCCAGCTACCAATTTTTATGGCATTTTGTTGATACTAGATGAATCATTAATTTAAATGTACATTGATTTACAAATTATATATACATTGTACATTTATACTGATTTTTGTAAAACTACAAAATCAAATATCAACAAAAATACACTTTTTCCTTATTAACATTACATGAAAATTAATGCCAATAAAAATAATTAAATCCTACGATAAATACAATCCTCTTATAATTTTTTTACATTTCTTCCAGATAAATTTCTGCATATGCCATTAGAAGAAAAGAGGGAAATTTACAAATGTAGAAATAAATACAACACCCTGGAAGATGTACTGACATGGGAAGAATATTATAGTGAAAACAAAGTTAAATTATTAAAGAAAATTGGTGAGTATTTTCACAGTACATACATGTATGTATTATGTCTGTATAAAGATATACAAACCTACATGTAAAGATTTGACAGTTGAAAAAATTTCTATACATGTAGTTTCCTAGTTTTCAAGTGTTAAAGTGTATTGATCTCTCTAAAATTGTAATACAAGGTTCCATACTACAAAGGATTGAGTATGATGGTTACTACGTGCTCCAAGGGGGGATTTAAAAACAAATTGTAGGTGGATTGCCCCGGTGGGTAAGGGGTTCATATTTTTTTCTCAAAATTTACAAATTTCAATTTTTTTTTTAAAGTTTTAAGAAGAAATCTTCAATTGCACAATATTAAGCATTAGATATATAGGATCTTTGACCATTTCATTTTGTGTTTAAAACCTATACATGAGTTATGTCGAAAACTTGATCACAATCCAAATTCAGATAGTATCAAGCTTGAATATTGTGTCCAAATTTTGCCCAAACTGTTCAGGGTTTGACCTCTGCAGTGGTTTCAGGCTGCGCTCAGCGAAGCTATTTATAACACTGTATTTTGAATGATTGATCAAGTTATTTATCACTGGATATTCAAAAGAAATACAAAATGTCAAACCTGATAGATACATTAGTATTAAACAAAAACCTGTGTATTTAGACCATTAACTGTTGTGTATTTTGTATAGATTGCACACCTATATTAAAATATAAAAGACCACTTTTTAGCACTCCCTTATAAAGGATTCTTAATACATCCAGGAACATTTTAAATGGGTATGTGCCTGTCCCAAGTCAGCAGCCTGTAATTCAGTGGTTGTCGTTTGTTTATGTGTTACATATTTGTTTTTTTCATTCATTTTTTTACATAAATAAGGTCGTTAGTTTTCTTGTTTGAATTGTTTTACATTATCTAATCGGGGCCTTTTATAGCTGACTATGCGGTATGGACTTTGCTCATTGCTGAAGGCCGTACGGTGACCTATAGTTGTTAATGTTTGTGTCATTTTGGTATTTTTGTGGGTAGGTGTCTCATTGGCAATCATACCACATCTTCTTTTTTATATAATCAGTTTAAGGTTAATTTTGCTCAAGTCGAATTGCGTAAGATTCAATAACAATGACCAGTCTACAATGTGTATAAGGATAAGGGTTAAGGTATAATTTGGTAAGGAGAAAACCGAGAAATTACCTCTAAACTGCGAGTCTACAACCAAAATTTTGCTAGAATTACAACAACTTATATATCTGAATTAGCATATTATTTAAAACAATATAAAGTTTGGGTTTCAAACATCAACAAAAATATTGACTAAATACAACATTTTCACCTCATTAATATGTTGATTTATTTTTAAAGAAAATCATATTTACATAGAAAAATCATTTCTTAAAATGCTTAAAAAAATCTAATTCTGATTAATTCAGTGGTCAGAAGTGTGTTTATAAGTGAATCATGGTATAAGAACCATCAAACTCTTCATCATGTCACACACTAGAGTCATTGATAGTAGGGGAAAAAAAATCGATGGGAAATGACTCACTCAGATTCTTTGTTTCAGTTTCAGTTTTTGCATCATTTATAATTATAGATTATGATACATTTAGTTATTATTGGATCAGTAAGGACATATATGTACACAATTTCCTTTCCTCTTTAAAATGTAGTATATATTTTACATTTATCAATTTTGAAATTGACACTGAATAGAAAAGGTCAAAATATAGGATGATTCTTATTGATTTTTTATGTGCAAACTTAGACCGGAGTGCAGAGATGCAGAGCAAAAGACACAAGAGATATTCATCAATCATCATCATTATTTCATTACAATATACATTGTAAACTGAGTATTGATAAAAATCTGATCTTAAGTCTTGTTTAGGTCAGAGGTCAAGGTCAAAATTGTATTTGACCTTGACAGAGAAAATGATAGACAATTTCACCAAACAAATTTTAAAGAGAATTTTTTTATAACTACTTTACAATTAAACAATATTTCAGCAAAAAAGAGTAATTTAGGAAAAAGTCTTGGTGAAAGAAGAGAAGTGAGACCAGATCTAAACAAGAAGGTGTCCCTATGGAGAGGAGATATTACTACACTAGAGATAGATGCTATTGTCAATGCAGCTAATGAATCTATGTTAGGAGGTGGAGGAGGTAAGATAAACAGAAGATAACAATCAAACCTTATTTTCATGTAAGATAAGGGGGGGGGGGGGGGGGGGGGAGACTTCAGGGTTTAACATTTTTTATTTTGCCAACCTCCTGAATCATATTACTTTATCATTCTGTATTTATGTGTCTCTCTAAAATCAACAAAACATATCTAAAAAATTGATTTGTATAAAAATCAAAATTTGTCATACAAAACACTTTTGGTAAATCCAGATTCTCATTGGCACTCAATCCGCATCTTCTTATATCTATTTAGAGTAGAGTCATGTGTGCTTGTTACAAACAGGTAAGTTTTAGCAATGTGATATTTCAAAATGAATATAGAACTATATTTCTTGAAGAGAAAGCAGCACACACTATTGTTTAATTAGTTTTAAATATCTTTACTAGTACTTGTATTGCCAATGAGGCAACTCTTTATAGACCAAACGTCAAAAATATGAACAATTAACAGGTCACTGTATGGTCTTACACCATGATTAAAGCCAATCAGTATTAATAACATTATTAGGTTTGTTGATAAAAATTGAAATGAATGATAAAGAATTGATGACAATATTATATCAGGAATTTAGGGTATGTTTGTTTTTTTTACTTAGTGGATGGAGCCATACATCGGGCAGCAGGGAAAAAACTTGTGGAAGAATGTGCTACACATAAAGGTTGTAGAACTGGCCATGCAAAGATCACTGGAGGTAAGTTTATGGAAGAAACTTAGTCATGAACCACATGTAGACAACAGTGTTGGATTGTAGACTCAGAAAATGTAGACATGATCCTCGATATCAGTATTGCCTGTCTGAGTTTTTGCTTCATGCTCAAAAACATTTCCCCTAGATCTCTGTTGGAAAACATCTTCAGTACATGTCATTAAATACTTCCTATAGTGCATGTTTAGCTTGTTCATACTATATTGGTGGTTCCTTAACTTGTTTTGATCATGGATGACAAATGGAATAGTAATGTGTCCTGAAAACACATAACGAGGTTGTTTTGTGACATTATGAGTAAATAAAAACTATTTGTTTTCAATTTTGCATTTTAATGCACCCTGCCCTTTAGAATAAATCATTGAACCAGCAACACAACAAATAAAAAAAAACCAAAAAAAAGACTCTACATTTTACATTATTTTGTCAAATATTTAATGAAAATTTTATATTTTAGGTTACAAATTACCAGCCAAATGTAAGTATAAATTGAACATCATGTGTTATCCTAAACAGAGTCTTTTGGATGGTTTCTAAAGGTCCCATGACACTTGAAGGGAGATAAGTCTTGTTAGTCAATAGAAGGTTTGAACAATATAGTGCATTAAACATGTTAAAGCCGCTTCATATCGACACAGACTGGAATTTCCAAAGCATGAAATGTCTGCTGTTATATGTATTGGTATTTTGAGAGTTATTTTACAGAAATCTGAAAATTGATTCAGTTTCGGTCTAAAGAAAATTCAGAAAATGATATGATTACTGTAATTGTCAACCAAATGTTGATTTATTCACATAATTTATATCAAATTATGGTTCCTCCATGGGTTGCTTTCATTGTAAGCTGTCCGATGAAATTTACATGTAAAATGGTAGTGAAAGGGTTCATATCTTAGAAATGAATATTACAAGCATTTGTTATTGATTTCAAAGTTGTTTAAAAAACACCAAATGCTAAGAGCAAAAAAAAAATGTAAACTTCATTGTTAGAAAAATAACAGACCTTTTGTTATAAGTTTAACAAAGTTACCATAACCAGTATAAGATATGTAATGTGCATTCATTTATTTTTTGGTAGTACCAATTTTCGTGGATTAAGCTAAAAATGTTTTCTTTGATATTTGATCTCATGGTATTGCCAAAGTCTGTATACAAGCTTAAGTCAATATAAAACTTTGTTCTTTTATGAACATTTAAATTCCTAGTTCACCTATACCCACAAAATCCTAAAAATTCTTTTATGAACATTTAAATTCCTAGTTCACCAATACCCACAAAATCCTAAAAATTCTTTTATGAACATTTAAATTCCTAGTTCACCTATACCCACAAAATCCTAAAAATTCTTTTATGAACATTTAAATTCCTAGTTCACCTATACCCACAAAATCCTAAAAATTCTTTTATGAACATTTACATTCCTAGTTCACCTATACCCACAAAATCCTAAACATTCTTTTATGAACATTTAAATTCCTAGTTCACCTATACCCACAAAATCCTAAAAATTCTTTTATGAACATTTAAATTCCTAGTTCACCTATACCCACAAAATCCTAAAAATTCTTTTATGAACATTTAAATTCCTAGTTCACCTATACCCACAAAATCCTAAAAATTCTTTTATGAACATTTAAATTCCTAGTTCACCTATACCCACCAAATCCTACAAATAATATCGAATCCACAATATTCCAAAATTATAAAGGTTACCCACAAAATGTAATTGATTCTTCTTGACTAAAGGACAGATTTCCTTTTTAGATGTAATACACACAGTTGGCCCAATAGGAGAACAGAAGGAAATGTTAAAAAGTGCCTACTCTTGGTGTCTGAATCTAGTTAACGAAAATGAATTGGTTTCTGTGGTAAGTGTTAAACAGTATTTTTTAAGTTGTGTTATATTGGAACAATTTTCCATTTCACTTTTTAAGACATTCTTGGTAATTACAATAACCAAAACATTTTAATTGGTTTATGAAGTCTTTTAAAACAAAGAAGACAGGCTTGGTTGTTTTGTGGTAGCCTGTATATATATGTACTCCCTATAAGTTGGGGAAGGCTGGTTTGATACAAACCCAGCTAGGTCAAATAAAAGACATGAAAATTCATATTATCTGTTTCTCGACAAAAAATGCAGCATTAATGAGTGTCCAAGAAGGGCAATATGTCTTTCCTCAGTTTGTTACCTTGGGAACAAGCCTGTTAATAATAAAATTAAGCATGTCAATTTAGTAGAAAGCAGTATTCATTTTCTTGTTTTCTTGACACATCAATGGGTTTCCTCATTAGGGAACTACCATTAGATTTTTATAGGGGGACAAGGATGAAATTTGAAAAAAAAAATAGGCAGGACAGAAGTTTTGAGTTAAAAAAAAAAAAGGCAGGATGAAACAATTTGCAAAAGAAAAGGCAGGATGAAACATTTAAGTAAAAATAAAGTCAGGATGAACTAAAAATAAAAAGACAGGAGCAAATGGAGAGAAAAATAAAAAGGCAGGACAAAATTGTTCTTCCTATCAAAAAAGAAGATGTGGTATGATTGCCAATGAGACAACTGCCCACAAGAGACCTCCCCCCTAAAAATCAAATGAAAGCTTCCTTATATGCATTTACATTGTACTAATTACTACTGGAGGTAAAACACCAATTCATTCATCTATTTTATAACAAAGCATAATTTAGAGTGTTTGATGGTGAGATTCAGAAAAGCATAGCTTCACAATGAATTTGTCTTTTTAAAAAGAGATTGAAATAGATTGTATATTTCTTCAAATACAGTGTTTTAGCTAGGATTAAAGGGCAGAGGGACACATTTTTTTATGCAAATTGTAAACAGTTAATTCCCTTAGGTTGATCTGGAAAAAAAAATTATTCACTCACAATTTTAAACATGAATATTTCGAAGAAAATTTTAACAAGTAAGCAATTTCCTTTTTAGGCTTTTCCTTGCATATCAACTGGTATTTATGGTGAGTACCAGTGTAAAGAGATATAAATTTTTAATCAGTAATGAGTTTATAATAGACACAGTTTCATCTTTCCTTTAAAAGCAATTTTGTGAAACACAATAACAATAATCAGTGTTGCTTAGATGCTTTGAATATGTGCATGAAAATGTAAGATGCAAATGTACTAATCCATAAGGCTAAGTCTGACTCTTTATAGAACATATATTTTTTCCCTTCTTTTATGGGAAAAAAATGATTTTATTGATAAGTCTGAAATAAATTTTTGAAGAAAAAAATGAAAGAATTGAAATATGAAGTTAGATAGCTTATGTCATCAGGTCTTTATATATATTTTTTTTCACTGGCTAGACTATTGATCTCTAGGTACATGACGAAGGTTACTGCAGAGGCCTGTGTCATTTGGAAAGGAAATGCATTTTTCGATACAATTGTTATATTCTATGATCAAAGTGCAATTGTAGGTAGCGGTGAATCATGAATTTAAATGACTTACAAAGTACAAATTTTCTAAAGACTTTACCAAACAACGAAACCAAATATCAAAGAAAATGCACACATTGGTACCCAAGAAAAATAAATGAATCCACAGTTTGTCCTAAGTCATTTTTAGTATTTAAATATTTTAATTTTGAATTTAGGGTATTCCAGTGAAAAAGCTGCTCCTGTGGCAATTGAAACTGTTAGAAAATTCCTGGAGGATAAAGAATCAGGAGAAAAGGTACATTTTAAATACCATGAATACTGTAAATTCAGAAATTATTGCGATGTTTTTATTATTGCATAAAATTTGACAGGGTAATAATCGCCATAATTTAAACTCATATTTTGAAGAAAAAAAATATGAATTAAACAGGATTTTTCTAAATATTGCAAAAATTAAAATTGCATTTTAGTCTGATATGACAAAATCGCAATAATAAATGCATGCAATAATTTCTGAATTTATAGCAGTCTATAAACGCATTCTAAAATCTGAAAAAGTCTTACAAGGGATTCAAATGAATACCAATATTGTTGCCATTACTATGGAAAAAAAACCACTGAAAAAGGTTATTGCAAAAATATTTTGATTTATTAAGTTTGTCTTAGTATTAATTCCAAATTATATCAACATTGCTACCTGGTGTCCTTACTGATGGAAAGTCTATTAAATTCAATTGGTATTCCGTTAATTATGAAATAACATAAAATTACTAATAGAAATTGACATTTTGAAAAGTTTAAAAGTCAAGAAATAAGTATGTATATTGAGTCATGCAATCGGTGTAGGGTTTTTATTTCATTTTCATATATCTTTACAAATGTTAGTGAAGAAAAAAAACCTATAAAGTGTATCAGAAGTTTTTATTTTATACTTTCAAACAGACAGAGTATATTTAGGTTTTCTTAACTTTTTAGCTCACCTTTCCTAAAAGGAAATGTGAGCTTTTCTCATCACTTGGCGTCCGTCGTCATTGTCGTCGTCGTCTGTCGTCGTTAACAATTTTTCAAACATCTTCTCCTCTGAAACTACTGAATGGATTTGGATGAAACTTAGCATGATTGTTCCTTAGATTATCCTGCACAAAGTTTGTGCTTTGATTTTTGATCCGTCAAAAAACATGGCCGCCGTTACTTAAAATAGAACATAGGGATCAAATGCAGTTTTTGGCTTATATCTCAAAAACGAAAGCATTTAGAGCAAATCTGACATTGGGGAAAAATATTCATTAGGTCAAGATCTATCAGCCCTGAAATTTTCAGATGAATCAAAGAACACATTGATGGGTTGCTGCCACTTAATTGGTAATTTTAAGGAAATTTTGCAGTTTTTGGTCATTATCTTGAATATTATTATAGATAAAGATAAACTGTAAGCAGCAAAAATGATCAGCAAAGTAAGATCTACAAATAAGTTATTATGACCAAAATTGTCAATTGACCCCTTAACGGGTTATTGTCCTTTAATGACAATTTTTCACAATTTGTTCATCATATTTGCTAACTTTAAAAAATCTTCTCCTCTAAAACTACTCAACCAAATTCAACCAAACTTCAACTGAATGATCAGTAGGGTGTATAAAATAAAGTTTGTGTTTTATTTTCTATTTCGTCAAAAAACATGGCCGTCATGGCTAAAAATAGAACACAGGGTAAAATGCAGTTTTGGCTTATATCTCAAAATATCCAGCATTTAGAGCAAATAAGACAAGAAGTTAAAGTATTTATTAGGTCAAGGTCTACCTGTCCTGAAATTTTCAGCCGAATTGGGTAACTGGTTTTTCAGGTATAATGCCCCTGAATTGATGATTTTAAAGAAATTTTGCAGTTTTTGGTTATTATCTTGAATATTATTATAAATACAGATAAACTGTATATAGCAAAAATATTAAGCAAAGTAAGATCTACAAATAAGTCAATTTGACCAAAATTGTCAATTGACCCCTTAAGGAGTTATTGCCCTTTAAAGACTTTTTTCACAATTTGTTCATCAGGTTGACTTACTTTAAAAAATCTTCTCCTTTGAAACTGCTGTATCAATTTCAACCAAACTTAGGGGTCATCCATAATTGTCAACCATTTTCCAAAGTGTACAAAACGTACACTTGGGGGGAGGGGGTTAAAAAATCAACATTTTTACCGTACGCTTTTTTTTTCTTTTCCAGAATTTATTTCGTTTCCGTAGGGAAGGTCGATGTATAAAATCGAGAATTGGCTTGGGTGTGTTTCTCTTCTTATTTCTTCTTTATTATTTTCACTTGATGATATTTATTTCGATATCATAATTCTCAATCGGGATTGAACGATTAAAAGATCAAATCATATGAAAACTAAATCTTTCAAAAATGTAAACTTGTAAATTTTTTAAACAAAAAGTTTGCAAGCATTTTTCAGTACGCTGATTGTCAATTTCACCTGCTTTATTATAGATCGTTATCGTTTCACTCTGTTTAATAAACAAAACTGATGGAAACACTAAATTCTTTGAATGTTTTGATTTTGACAAGACAACATTTTGTGAAAAGATTTTAAACTGGTCCTTCGACTAATTTCCTTGTAATGTATTCCAAAACAGTAAACCAGTAAACCGGAAGTAAACTTAATTTTCTTAGTATAAGCCTCCTTTAATTAGGAGCACCTCCATATGAAGTTTAACCTTAACCTTAAAAATTATCCAATATACGGTACACGTTACAGTATATATACACAAACGATAATAGTGCCATGAATGGCATATTTAGAGGGACTTTTTAAATAGAAATACAGGCGGGAAATTTAAAAACTTAAATGTTTTAAAACATTACACTTTTATTGATTGCTGTCTTAAGCTCCGATTCCATCAACAACTGTCAGTCCATACTTTACCAATGCAATATAACCATGCATTTCCCTTTCTTTGATTCTTAGAATAGTTTATGTGCCTTTTTGTTAATCTTTTGCATGCTCTAGGTGCCCTTTTTCATTGGAGTTCCCACTGTGTGATAGGGGAAACACTAATATTTGAGCTCTTTATTCTAACAAAACACAAGCATCACAGATAGATGTCATCAAATAAAACAGTCAGATATGTTTTAGTTTATCTCAATGCAAATTTCTATATTAAACTAAAATATAATAAACAGGATCTTCTTTTTATTAAGAATGATTGATTGCTCTCTTGAAATCTGAAAATGGTTGATGTACACTTTTTGAGGGAGGGTGGGGGGTCTGAAAAAGTGTACGTTTTGTACACTTTGGAAAATGGTTGACAATTATGGATGACCCCTTAGGCTAAATGAGTTTCAGAGTATCTAGTATAAATTTTATATTTTATTTCCTTGTATGTCAAGAAACATAGCTCCTATGGCTAAAATAGAACATAGGAGAAAATGATTTTTTTTTTTGCTTTTGAAGAAAATAGGACGATTCAAAGAACATTTAAATAAATTGAAAAGCCAAAATAATCATTGATGAGAGATTTAACCAAAAAAATTAAGGTGAGCGATTCAGGCTCTTGAGAGCCTCTTGTTATTTTCTACTTGCAGATAGAAAGAGTAATCTTTTGTTTGTTTTTACAAAAAGATGTGGATATTTATGAAGAGCTTATGCAACATTACTTTCCTATAGAATCAGACGATAGTGGTATGGAATAACTTATGGCACATTGCTTAAATGCTTATTAGAAAAACGCTTGTTCTTACGCTTAAATCCTTTGTGTGCTGGTGTTTTCAACTGTAAGCAATGGAGGCATATTTTTATTGCTTGATGAATTTATAAGTAAAACAATGGCTTACTAGATGTTACTCATCTAATTTACTGTTTCACTGATGTATGTTCCTCTTTTTCAAAAACGACTTATTTGATGTAGCTGCTCAGTTATGGGAACATGTCACTTTATGCATTTAAAATTATGTCATGCTGTTGCCTTAATTATATTCGACCAATTCAAAAAATTAAAAACTCATGAAATGGCAACTTGTGCTATGCAATGCTTACTGTAACAAAAATATTATCAGATGCATGAATCAGTATTTTACTGTTTTATAGTTTTATGTACTCAAAATGTCTGCTTTTTTAATATTGTTTTAGTGCTTTGGTTTAATGCATGAATCATAATTTTTACTGCTTTAGCTTAGTGCATATGTTAAGGTTTTGGTGCTTTAGGTTAATGCATGAATATATTTTTTAGTGCTCTAGCATTATGCCCAACTGTTAGATTTTACTACTTTTGCTTAGTGCATTAATATCATGTTTAATTGTTTACACTTATTGCATGAATATATTGTTTCAGCTTGAGCTTTATACATATAATGTTTTTAATATTAGCTTTTTTTGTACTCTTATTTTTGCATGTAATGACTTGTGTGTGACAAATGCATGTTTTAAAATGGTTATCTGTATTTCGCATGATATGTCTCTTGTATCTATTTTATATTTATGTGTAATATCTATTCTGGTTTTAAAATATCTGATAAGCTTATGTTATAATGTTTTGTATTTGTACCAACTCTTAATAAATCTTTTGACTTGATTTGATTTGATAATGACTTGTAGGTTCTAATCTAGATTACTCATCTAAGATCTTGGTATCTTCTATGAATGTGAGAAATTTTATTCTTTAATGTTAGGAATTTTGTAAATTTAGGACATTTGAACATAAAAATGGTCATTCAAGTGCAAATTATCTTACTGTATTTTGAAAGAAAACCCAAATCTTTCTTGTCCTAAAACAGAAAATTCCAATAATTGCCATGCAATATAAAGATTCAATTTTAATACTTCCAATTATTTTTATGGCTACAACTGTGAATTTGAACGAATGGCTGAATTTGATTTTTAACAGACTTCTGATTAGAGATTCCCTCACACAGTGCAATGTTTCAGTACAATCTTCTGCAAGAGCATCAAGTCACTGAAGACATAGTCTTCTTGTTTAAAGACAGTCATCAAGCACAAAGAGGATAAACAAACAAAAACCATGTTTGAATCATTTGACCATGCACAGGCATGATAAAGTTTGGGGGGTTAAAATGGAAGTGTAAAGCCCAAAAGAATGGATGTGAATAAATAGGTTCTGTGTCATTTTAGTCTCTTGTGGAGAGTTGTCTCATAGGCAATCATACCACATCTTCTTTTTTATATTATTGACCTAAACTTTTCAACCTCTTCCTCTTCGTTAGATTGTTTTATTGGTACCTATTTATTTCATTTCAAATTAAAAACAAACTAAAAATTAAAAAAACAAACTAAAAATTAAAAAAATTGAGTGACTTTTTTATGATCAGAAAACTGAAAAAAAAATCATGAAAACTATTAAAAATAACAAGAATTTTATAAGTTTTTCTTGGATGGTATATTAACTATATCTAATCAAATTATGAAAAGAAAGTAGGGTTTGGACTAATATTTTTGATAGCACCACATTGATTCCAGAAACCAGAGGATTCTGAATATCTTACAAAAAGTTAAAAAAAAAAAACAAGACTAGGGAACATCCTTAATTTTAGAGCTTTTGATATCAACAGTTTTTTTTTATTAATAAAAATGGTTTTAAAACACCATACTAGATCAATATAGCACGTTCAACTTACAATGATTTTTGCACGGACAGTAGCTAATTTGATCTGTTTAAGAACCAGTCTAAAACTGGTAAAGGGAAACAACTTAAGTTAAAAGTTAGTAATAAAATAGTCAAATCAAATACTAAATATTAAGGTGGTACCCAACACTTGTACTAAAATTAATTTGGCTCGTTTAATTTTCATAAAATTTTGTCAAAGTACTTTGACCCTTTAACAAAAATATAAAAATTTCAAAAATTTTGAACCAACCGTTTTGTCAGAAAAATTACACTGGTTATATAGCAGTTTGACAAACACCAATTTTGATCATTGAGAAGCTTAATATTCCTTTTACAACACAACGTTATTAAAATGTTTAGCTGACTTTACAGAGTTATCTCCCTGTAGTGTTAGGTACCACCTTAAAAGATCAGAAATAAACTTTGTCATATGGAAATATGTTATTTGTTTATGTTTATTTGTAGATAGATCTAACAAGGAATCAGAAAAAGATGACAAAGTCTCAACTTTAGGTGAAAATGGAGGTGAAAATGAAGATGTTATAAAAACTAAAAAACTGAAAAAGGACAATGAAATGAAAATCATGAATGAAAAAGTTATGGATGTGAATGATTTGGAAAATAAGCCTCCAGAGGATAAAATAGAAAATATTTCTTGTGAAAATAAAACTGTGATTGAAAATAAAATGGAAATTCAGTCAGAAAATAAAGCTTTTAAAGATCAGAAAATGGAAGATTCTATTCAAAACAAATCTCTGAATGAGAAAGAAATGGAAGTTGACTCCATGAATAAATCTTCAGATGTCACAAAGACCAAAGACATTTTGGAAAATAAATCTCCAGCGGAAAAGAAAATGGAAGTCAGTGATGGGGAGGGTTCTGAAAAGGACATGGAAACTAACGCAACTAAGACACTTCTTTCTGTAACTAAAGAAGATGAAGAATCTTCATCTAAAACAAAAGAAGAAAATAAATCTCCTTCTAAAACAAAAGGAGAAAAAGAATCTTCTTCTAAACCAAAACCTTCAGGGACTAATACAAAACCAGTAACTAGAAAGGATGTAGTAAAGCAAGAAACCACATATCTTTAAAAAGTACTATTAGCAGACATATTTATGTTTTTTCTGAATGTTTGATAGTAAATATCCAGAAACAATTATTGGTTTGTTAATAAAATTCCAGACAGGCTTAAAGCTTATTACTTTTGATATAAGCTTTGTAAAAATACCGAATGTTATGTTTTGCACTTGATCATGGTGTGCAAAAGCCGGTAATTGTTGGTGGCACTTTGTTGCAGATTGTATTATAAATGTATTTAGTATTTTGTTGATTATGAAAGGATTGTTTTTTTCCTTAAAAAAAAACAACTGAATAAATGAATATCTATAAAAGAAATAGTATAAATTTTGTGATTTGATAGAACCATGACATCAAAGAAATATTAGCACACACAAAAAGTTATTTTTTCACAGATGGATGAAGGGTATGTTATTGCTTTTCACAAACATTATCATTATACCACAACCAATGTTCAGAAGTAAAGATATCCATTTATAACATATCCAATTTTTTTACACTTTATTAATCCTCAGGAATTTTCTTAAGTATTGAAGTGAAAATACTTCCAGTCATCCTTTATTTCATCTTTTTTTAATTTTAAAAGATAAATATCAAAACAGCATTTGGCCAGATTTTAAATTTGCATTTGATTCTATAGTTCTTACACAGAAATAAGAAGATGTGGTATGGGTGCCAATGAGACAACTCTGCAACCAAGCTACAATGTGTAAAATGTTATAGGTCAAAGTATAGCCTTCAACACAGAGCATTGGCTCATGGAACAGAATTTAAGTCTCTCCCCATTTAGGCACCATTGCTGACATTTTGATGTACTGCAAATTCAGTATGTATGGATGTTTGCTGTTTAACATGTTTCACATTTCACTTATACTCTTCGTGAGTTACTTTTAGTAGTTCCCTGAAAAATTGCCTTACAGTATTTTTCTCTTATTATCATTTTAAAAGATTTGTATTTTACCCCTATTTGGAATTTTTTCTTACATGTTAATATTTATTGTTCTCTCCAAACATTCCCTATGACATTTTAGTATAATGACAAGTAGAAAATTGAAATTCAAGACTTTTGTCTTAATTTTTTTTTTAACTTTTCACAATTATATTTGGAAAGTCTCAAGAAATTGTCCTTTGCAATGCATAACAAAATTTCCCCATTTGCGTGCCGTATATTTCTCCTCATTATTTAAAAGATACATATTAATATTAACACATTTGGTTTAGTGGTAATATATGTAGTTCTAATGAAAAAAATACCTTTAGTTTTACTCTGAAATATTCCATTTGTTTTAACTTTTCAATCCAGGTTGCATTACGCGTATACATAACATATAGATTTGTAATTCATTGTCTTAAGGTCCTATGGAATGTTTTGCCATATAAATAACCAGATTGTTTTAGCAATTGTTGAAAGCTTTTTGTATGTATTTGTTATATACTATTTTCATTATATATTTTTGACTTATAGAAAAATAAAGATGAAAAATATGTATTTTTTGACTTGCATGGCCACTGTGAAGTGTATTCTGGCTGTAGGAGTTGCTCTACATCTATTGAATGAGATGATACTGTATATTCAGAAATTATTGCGATGTTTTTATTTTTGCGAAAAATGCGACAGGATTATAATCTCAATAATTTTAACTCGCATTTTTTTTATTATATGAAATAAACAGGATTAATAGCGATATTGCAAATATTAAAATCTCATTTTAGTCTAAAATAACAATACTGCAATAATTGCTGAATTTACAGTAGCCATAATAACTCATTATTGCTGTCTTAGTACCTGAGCGTCACAATAATTACAGAATATTGTCAATGGAAAACCAGAAAGAAAGAAAGAAGACTATCTACTACCCAGCGATAAAACCAGATTTAATCCCCATTTTCTACATAAGTAAAACTTTGTACTAAGTCAGGAATATGAAAGTTGCTTTCCATTTTGTTTGATTTGTTTGAGTTTTTATACGACTGCAAAAAATATTTTGGGATCCTATAATGGTATGATGTCGTCGTCTGCATCGTCGTCTGAAGACACATTTGGATCTATATGAAATTTGATAAAAAGGTTCAATACCACAAAAGCAAGGTTGGGATTGATTTTGAGGATGATGGTCCCAACCGTTTAGAAATAAGGGGCCCAAAAGAGTTTCTAGTTTCCAGACAATAACTTGTGTTGAAGTGTATGGATCTCTCTGAAATTGTACTACCACGTTCCATAATACAAAGGAAAAGCGGATATTGAATGTGGGGGTAATTTCTAGAAGGGGGATTCAAGAAGTTTGGGGAGTCCTATTTTTTAAAGGGGTTCAAATTTTTTTTTCAAAATTTTTTAAATTTAAAATTTTTGAAAAGTTTTAAAAAGAAATCTTAAATTGCACAGTATTGCGCAATAGATTAGTAAAATCTTGACATTTATTTTGTGTCATAAACCTAAACTATGTCAAAAATTTGATCACAATCCAAAGTACCACTGACCTTCAGTAGGAAAACTGACAATCCTGAGTCCCACCAACCTTCAGTAGGAAAACTGACAATCCTGAGTACCACTGACCTTCAGAGAAAACTGACACTCCTGAGAACCACTGACCTTCAGTAGGGAAAACTGACAATCCTGAGTACCACTGACCTTCAGTAGGAAAACTGACAATCCTGAGTACCACTGACCTTCAGTAGGAAAACTGACAATCCTGAGAAACCACTGATCATCAGTAGGATAATTGACAATTTAGAATTGAGCCAAGAGCACATTCTTCACTATTGAAGTTTTATAATTACCATATATTAAAAACATATATAAAGCATATAATTATTGCTTTAAATTAATTTTAAGATAGATATTGATTTTATTATTAATGAAATCATACTTGCTAGATCATTGAATGGCATCAGTGCTTAAATGCTTAAAGTGACATAGTCCAGTAGCAAATATTACATAAATCTTGATCTTTACAACAGTCCTAAACATGTCTTTGAATGGGGATTGCACACCAAAAATTGTGCATATATCAACTTATTTTTATTCATGTAGCAAAAGTGCAGGAATTATACATTTTTTGCAGATCTATGTATTAATACCCTTTAAAAAGAAAATATAATACACCAGATACACAAAAAATATTGGGTATATGTATTTGAAATGTTTTTAAAATTATTCAAATATACCCTATGATTTAAAAATGTGATGTTTAACCATGAAATTAATGATTTACGATATGTATTTCATAAATCATCCGTTGTTGTCCTTAATTTTTCCCAAAACGCCGGTATTTGGGTAAATCTTCATAGAAAATCAGATTGCGTCCCTTGAAAGAGTTCTTCAGGGCACTATGGAAATTGTGACGCTTTTTCAGAATTCGAAATGTGTTCTGTAAAATTATTATCAGATACGAAAGACACAATTTCAAAACGGTTTTCGTAGGTAAAATTCATGTAGAACCTTCAGTAAATACATGGAGCCTTCAAGTAAAAGTGAAACCTAGAATGACATCATTTTTTTTGGCAAAAATACTTATGAGTTGGATAATTTTTAATAATAGGAATTAACAGATTTTAACATCTTTAATTCATGGAACAGGAATGTGTATGTTTACATTTAAAAAAAGATTATACAAGACATACAATACTCAACAAAAATTATATCTTATCAATGTCAACGACTGGTGATTCAGAGACGATCTGAATAAAATGGAACTTCAGTATTTGAAAAACATTAGAACTGCCTTCAATCCTGCTCATATTCAGATAGCACTTGATGGAACTTACTTAGCTCTTCCATTGACTCGTACAACTGCAGGTGTGTGGAGTTTGCAAGATTTGTCATTCAAGGTAATTTTTAAATAATAAGGGGCTTGATTAATTTCATGACACATGTCAACGTATATTTGTTCCTCATATCACTGGAAACTTTGTTATAAACATTGTCATGATATCTATTCCTGTTGGAACAAATATTCTGTACCATTTATTCCGTTAGGGACATATACTGTAATATTTATTCCTGTGAAAATAATATTCCAGAATATGTTTTTCCTTTTGGAACTTGTATTATGAACATGATGAAGGAACTTCTATATTCTGTGACAGCCAAGCCCTTCTTCTTCTTTTTTCACACAAAAATTTAAACACTCCAGGGACTTTTTCCACTACATGTAGTAATGTATGTCTGCCCGGACATATTTTACCAGGACAAAGTTATCTCTTACAGAAAACCTTTAGGTAGAGGTAAGCGTACATGGTATGTAGTACAGAATATTAGTGCAAGTTAAAACTCTTCAAAGTTCCAGGCATATAAACGTTGAAAATATGCGGCCACAGCTCTATATTTTGATATTTGAAAACAAAATAGTAGTGCATATGAATTAACTTTACTTTCTACATGATATTTTTTTTTCAAAACTTCCTGGGACTATTATACTAATCATGCTAATAGTCCCAGAAACTTATTGGCAAAAGCAAAACAGACAAAAATGACATTATGCAGATTTTGTATCTATAAAATAAAATATTATACCTACCTGCCTACCCATGACAAAAAATATACCAAGCCAAGTTATTTTTTTGGGAAAAAATAAAATATTTTACCTACCTACCTACCCTGTTTCAAAACATAGGGTCGGAAAAGGGCAAACAAACAATTTTTTAATTTAGGCCTAGCCTTGCCTCAGAATTTGTTGATTGTGGCAGGTCGTTAATATGAGCCAGGAATAATAGGGGTCCAATGACTGTCCCCTGAGATGATGTCTAGAGGGTCGGATTTATGCCCTTCCAGTAATACGGCTTGTGTTCTCTTGCTTAGGAAGTCTTGTATCCACTTGAGTGTTACTCCACATATTCTGTAGTAGTCCATCTTTTGGAGGAGTCTCTTCAGTCTTGTGGGGCACTTTGTGGTTTGGGTTAGAAAACTATGATGAGAGGAGGGTCTAAATGGCGGTACCTTCATAACAAATAACAGTGAAATATCTTGCCATATGACGTTAACATAATTTTTGATGCATGACGATAAAATGATTTGTAAATTTACATAGTTGTTACATGTAGTTAATTAAACTATAGTGAGATGCATTGTCATCATTTATATATTTTACTTATAGCCACTGGAACTTGAAGGTCATAGGAAAACTCTGAGATGCATGTGTTTTGGGCATGGATCACAGCCAAAGTACATATGTACAGCTGCAGACGATTATGTTATTGTTTGGAATATACATCTTGCCAGACAAGCAGTCACTAAAGGTACATATATAAGCATAATTTTTTACACATTAAAATTTTCTATTTATATAAAATTGTTGATACATTGATGGTTGAGCAAATTATAATATCCAGATTAAACCACATAACCTAAATGTAGCAAGATAACACCTTAAAATAAGAGAAAATTGTACCTTCCCATCTTTGCAATGACCGAAATTAGACCTGGAACTTTTTCTCTATCAGCAAGAACTAAGTTCAAGAGTCTGTTTCACCAAGATACTAACGTCTAACATTGATTGTACGTACATTGTATACTGAATAGTTCATGACTATTGATCAACCTCAGTTGTAAGTTTTTTTCTTTAAACTGGCTCCAAACCTTTAATATTTCATGTAAATTGTGTACAAAATTATTGAAATAAGACTGAAAATGTACTTTTTTCTGGTGGAGGTATAGAATCAGTGATTGGTCCAACATACATGACATACAGAAAAAACTAATATCTTCATACATTTGGTGCTTAGATAAATTGATTGTTGATTGTTCATTATCCAGCAAAAAAAACCCAAAGTTTTCAAGGCATAACAGAGTGCTGCAGAACAATGCACTGGCAATGACTGGGGCAAATTCAATTTAATGTAGAGGAAAAATAACAATATACATACTAGTAAATTCATTATTATGCCTGGGATACCAATTTGTGTGGATTCTGCTGGTACTTCTGGACGGCAATTTAAATGTTCAACAAAGTACCCAAATATTTAAGGCTTGTACATTTTGTATTACCACAAAATCATATATGCACGAAAATACAATCTTTCCTTGGTCCACGATAATAAATGAATTCACAGTATCTTTGTTATTTTGTTAAACATTTCGAAATTCTTGCGTAAGTCTTTATAGGTTCACTTCCACTTGGAAACAATGTGTATTTGATGGTTTACAAATTATAAAGAAATGCATTTTTTGTTAACAGGTAATCAAGTGAAAGGTAAAGTGATAGGAACAACATTAGGATGTATACAGTATTGTTCATTCAGCCCTGATGACAAACTTGTGGCTGCTTGTTGTGAAAATGATGTCATCATTCTTGAAATTAAGGTTTATATTTTCTTTATGAATGTTGCTATATATATATTTATTTTATTTATAACTCCACCATATCTTGAAGATTTATTAACAAAACTGGCATTTTCTGCATACATGTATTTAGCACCACAAAAAAAACACAGCATGTCTGAACTTTGAATTGATGTGAATTTGTAACATACCGGTAAATTTGGTGTATACATCAAAGAGACTGGAATCGAAGCATATAACCGAAAACATTTTAAGGGAAACGCACAGTTTTCAGTAATAAACAGGTGTCTTCACAATTAGTCAAGCTCTAAACACTGACAAGTTTATTGACTTGAACAGGATCTTTCTGCATGATTACCAAAGTGATACTGCGATATATCATGTATATACCTAGTTCTAAAAATCGGGTCTAAAGAATTATCACATGAACTGAAAACTTTATATATGCAAATTACGTTCAATAAAATATGAAGGCCATGTAAAATCACTGATAATATTGTGATAAATTGAAATACAACATGTATCTGGATTTAAAAAAAAAATGTATACATCCTTATAGAATGAAAAGGTACTAGCTACAGTGGAAGGTCACACTGCAAGATTAACAGGTGCAGAATTTTGTCCACACTATACATCAACTCTGGTTACAATATCTGAAGACAGAACATTTAAGGTAATATCAAATATTGTTATTTATAATTTTGAAATTGAAATCAGAAAATATTTAGCACTACATGTATTACATTGGTTACAATAAAATACTGTGATTTTTCAGTTAAGAATAAACCAATAATTTTTAATGTGAAATAAGTCAGAAAATTTCACTCCTCTGACCTCATACAACAATAAGTCAGGGGCGTAGCTAGAAGAAAACGATGTGCAAGCAAGCCAACTACCGCCGAGCAGAGCGAGTGGAAAAATTTTTGGGACCCTTTAATGCAGAAATTATTTTATTTTTTTCGGTTTTCAGTCATAGGTCGGTTTAAAGAGGAGCTACATGTAGATAGGACTTATAAACAATTTATGAACGTAAAACTTTCAATACTTGAATCTTCTGAATAGAGTAAATCATGGTTAATTTAATACATAAACAACACATTTTTGAATTACAGAATTTACTCAAAATTGACCAAAATCTGCTCTTCGGGTCTAAGCAGAAACGAACTTCTCTATTACTTTGTCAACATTCACACTGAAATCCCGTTCAATATGCAGTAATGCTAGCGATGATAACCTGTCGTTGTTCGTTGTTGATCGTACATTTGTTTTCAACAGACTCAATACACTGATAGATCTGCACGGTAGCACTCGCGAGATGTTAAAAACCAGCGTATGTGTTCTCCATCGAGCGACCTCCTGATTGAAATTGTCCGCCAAATACATGCCAGGTCATTTTTTTATGTCTCAGACAATGTTAAGAATTATTCGTTGGTTATATTTCCTACAACACGAGGAAGCAGATATGACACAAAGAAGCTATTTTCTGATAATACCAGACACCCTCTACTCTCCAATTCCATTATCATATGGTCTACGTGTGTGAACGCAAAATATAATGAGACTTTCCAATGCTGTTTTGGCGTGTTTTCAGGGATTATTGGCTCTGGTAGTCTGTCGAATACATCGCCTCGGCATATTTTCAATAATATCAAAGGGTTTCGATAAATCTAATGATCGATTGGTACATCGCATCGCAAACAGATAAGCCGTACTCTGTAAAATGTGCTCCGAAACTACACGTCTTAGACTGAGTATAATAAATTCAAATCTGGTAAACATGGTAAAAGATACAAGTTACTGTCCGATTTGTAAATGATCTCCAATAAAACGTTTATTTTGAAATGCCGTTTTTTAATGACAGTTCATAAATTAAAAAAGTGACAACATATGTGTTTCCTTTAACCATAATTAATTTTAAATTATAAATTTTTATTTTTGCATTATTTATTTTTGCTTGCCGAATCGATGTGCACGCAACTGCGTGTTAGCGTATAGGGAGCTACGCGCCTGTAAGTGATGTCAAGACATTTTTGATGATGTTGCATCAGTACAAAATGAAAATGCCTTGTTCTTTGTATAATCTACTTTTTCCCATCAAAATCCCAGCTCCAATGCAATAAAAAAAAACTAACCAAAAAATTCAAATATAAAATTCAATGCATGCCCAAACAACATTAATACTAAATTCATGCTCCATACTGTTTCATAAGTTGATGTGCTGTTTGCAATTGGTCAGTTTCTACTAATATTTTAGGTATGGGATATTAGTGATTTCAGTTTAGTGTACCAATCCCAGATCATCACAGCCTCACCATTTATAAGTATGTCAATGAACATAGAAAAACCTCAGGTGGCTATTGGAACGGCTGATGGTCAGGTATGTTTGACTTGTCAAGTGAGTAATACATGTATAGGATCAGGTTTATTTTCTGTACTTTTGAATGGGTTTGTGATCTGACAATTCCACATTTTTAAAGAGCCTAATAAGATGTACATGTATTCTTTGAAGGATAGTGAAAACCTTCCTAGCTTTGAGCTTGCATAATTTTTACTTTTGTTTCATATGTTCAAAGTTATTACAGAGAATTATTTCCCAGATTAATTCAGTCATCACAAGTTTCATTTCAATTCTATTATCTGTTTATACATGTATAACAAAATGAATATAACAATTGAAGATCTGTCTATTGCTTTCATCAAATACATGCTTAGGCCATAAAAAAGAATAGGTTTGTTTGCCAAACGCTACCTACCCAGAAAAAAGCTGCCTACTCAAATTCTTTCATTGTCCCGATTTGAAAAAGTTTTTTTTTTAATTAGATAGGCATGAAGACTAATAAACACCCGATACTTCAATTTCTCTTTTTCAAAAAAAAAAAAAGAAAATGCCTACCTACCTACCCACTGTCTCAACCTTTGGGTAGGGTTTGGGCAAACCAAATTTTTAATTGTGGCCTTATTATGAAATAGAGCCATATATTGATTAAAATGATTTTATTTGAAGGTAAGAGTTTATGACTTAACAGATGGAAATGGATTTAGATGCCTACATCAGCTTGATGTAGAGAAAATAGTTAGAAAACAGAAAGAAAAGAAATTTATTGAACCACAGCCAAGTCAAGGTAAAAAATTGATTTAATTTGTTGATGTTTCTGAAGATGCATGTTTAAGTACTGTGGATCCATTAACATTGGCAGATACCAAATTTTAATTGATTTTGATTCAGAAAAAAATGTATTTTCATGGATATTTAATTTCTTGGTTTTACAAAAGTCTGCATACTAGCCATATTGATAAATTGAACTTCATTTAATATCTTAAACTTCTGTTTCCCCGGTAACCGCATAATCCATGAAAATTGGTATTCACTATAATAGTAATGAATCCACAATAATGTCCAAATATGAATATTCAGTTTTCATGACATACTGTTCAATTTGTAGGCCCAGTAAAAATAAGCAGCAGACCCTCATGGAAAAGACCTGACCAATCAGAAGAAGTTGAAATAGTCAGTGCAGAAGATGAAATAGAAACAGGAAGTGCAATATTAGGACTACATTTTACTTACGGATCTCAGAATAAATCATCAAATTCATCATCATCAACTCCTTCATTTCTACGTCATGAAAACACATTACTGAAGTAAGTGATATTAGACTAGAATCTGTCATTATTGGTTATTCTCAAAGAAACTAAAACTAAAACCAATGTCTTAAGGTTTAAAATTTTACCCTGTAGGAGAGGACTTGAGGGCATATGATACAGTTACAGGGGAGGTAATGATGTTGCTAACGTAAATAGTTATTTTTGAGATGTCAAAGTATGACTTATGGGGAAAAGGTTCAGTTTTCAACTGATTTTTATCATTCAAACTTATTAAACTTGAAAACGAGTTCATGGACCCCTCTTTATAAAATGCCATTTGATTTCATTACATAAGCCAATTTTCATGAAAACGTAAATAATGCAAATTTTTTTTTTATTTGATAAATATACAGCAAAAAATAATGTTTTTTTCTACATTCATGATGATTTGATAAATATGAGTTTTTTGAAGAAAAAAAATGCCCAAATGTAAAGGACATCTATATAAATTAGAATTCACAAATCATTTTAACAAAAAACAGATTGCGTTTATCTTTTAAAACAAAAAAGTAATGTATCTCTGTCGAAAGGAAAAATAAGTCCACAAATCCAAATTTTAAGCAAATATAAAAAATTTCGACCTCATTGTACTCAAAAAGTAGCACATGAGGTATATTTTTTCTTACATATTTGATTTAATCAGGCAAAAAATAGCCGATATGCAAATTGTCAGCAAAATCTCAATATGGGATCAAAACTGTATTGTATGCCATTAAGTTTTACCCTTGTTTGTCTGTATGTCCATACATCCCATAGTTGGTTTCTGTTCTTTAACTTTAGTTTGCCTCAACCAAAAGTTATGAAACTTATACACTATGTTAATTACTACAAAACACAGATAAAATTTTGGTGGTGTCACTTTAACCTTTCTAGAGTTATGCCCCTTTACAAATGTAAAATTACTGAATTTTTCGATCCCATTCTCTCAGTTAATTTTTCCTCAACCAAATGTTTATGAAACTTATACACAATGGTTATTACTACAAAACTCTGATCAAGTACAAATTTGGGTAGCTTCACATTTATTGTTTTTCAGTAATTCCCCTTTTTAAATTTATAAGCAAGTGTGGGCATCATCTGTGTCCCGTGGCCACATTCCCCATTTATTTTATTATACCCCACTTCAATTTGTAATTTTTTTTCAGCAGTTATAAGCCATAATTATATAACAACCATGCTTTCTCAGATTTTGTCATACCATGTGATGGGAGTTTTGGGTTATTTTTTTTATTTTTTACTTCCTGTTTGCCATATAAAAAGAAGATGTGGTATGATTGCAAATGAGACAATTCTCCACAAGAGATCAAATGACAAAGAAATGAACAACTAACCTGGTTTCTGTTTGTAGTGATTTACTAGATGCTGCACCTATGTTATGTATTGGTACAACTGGTTCCTTGTTACAAATCAATGCCAAAACTTTGGATGTTTACAAATACTTTGATCTTCAAGGTAAGTATCAATAAGTATAAGCTTTCCAGAAAAGCTTGCTTTACTTTTTTCTTATCTCTCCATAGAACATCAAAATATAATCAAAAACTAAGTAAAATTGGTACATTTGCTATTTAATATTGTGAAATTTGTGGTGATGGAGTTTAATGATGACCTTTATATTTTATAAGTTTTATTTCATTTCCAGACGATATTTTGACTGACATTCTTGACATGGAAACAGTAGTGTTGAATGCAGCTGGCTCTGTATATTTCAGTCAAGGATCTTCACCAGATCAGGTAACAAAATTATCGATTATATCAGTTAAAATGTCTTTAGAGTTCCTATACCAAATGCTTTAGAGAACCTATAAAATGCAAAAATTCAGTGTCTGTCATTAACAATTAATAGCAAACAATAATAATGTCCTTGCATTAAACAATTGCCCATTAACATGACCATTCATTTTGTACTTTTCTAGTCAATTCAGAAGAGCACATGAATAATTTTAGATAACCTAAAGAGATGCAAATAATATATCAGTCATTAATCTTTAAAAAAATATGTTCTGGACATTGGTACCTTCTTGAATTTCTTTTCATCATCCAGTAGTTGTAGCTTTCCTTAAACACTTTTGATTCTTCATAAATTTTCAGAATTATTAAAAATCCGATATTTACTTTTTTTTTACAGTAGACTGACCAAACAAATAAAAAATCCTAAAGTTCTATTATTTTTCAGATTTGGTGCATTGTGGGAAGTCACTTTCAAAACACAGTAAATGTTCTCCAGTGGAAGCATGCAGCTATTCATAAGGATGAACCGGACCTTGCATCAGCCATGTCTGCTGTGTCTGTAACACCTCAGTCAAGTACAGAGGGAGGCAAAGGTGACAGCCTTCAGGAAGGGAATAGTTTTGAAGGGATAACAGTTTTATCAAAGTAAGTTTTAGACTATCATTTATTGTTTATATTCTAATTTTGAAATCAGGTACCCTGTTCATCTGACATACACACATTTTGAAATGTAAAGATTTTACTCGATCAAGATCAAACCTTAAACAAACTTTCTAAATATTTTGAAAATTTTAAAAAGTACATTAATTAAGACTGTTAATAACAGTGTACTGACTTGACATAATAATAATAATAGAAAGAGTAGGCGTAAAACTGAGAAAATGTTCTGCCAAGTCTCACATTTTTTGTCTCGCCTTGACAGAGTAAAAAAGCGAGACATAGGTATGCTGTTTCCGGCACCGCCGGCGATGGCGTCAACAATGTATGAGTTTGTGATTAGCTCAGTTTTATGGGGCACATTTGCATTATCAAAATTACAAAAAGGCGAGAAATATCTCTGTGATAACAGTTTATCTAGTTTCTTAGCCTTATTCTTATGTTGTTACTATGTCAAGTCAATGCAATATTATTGTTTAAATTTTTTTTCATAAATATTCCTTCATTTCAAAATTATATCAAAATGTTTCTATATTAATGGTCTATTCCCATGGGTGCTTGACAGAACAGTAGCAGTCTTAAAAATATCAATTTTCAGGTAAATGCCAAAACTTGAAAAGAGGTTGGTTGCATCTGTAACATGTAGTTTTTAATCATTTATTTTGATCTATGGACAATGAAATTACTGGCTCATAATGTTCTTATATTCTGAACTGGCAAAGGAGTAGGTCCGGTAAGGACCGATTTTGGCCTCAAATTTCAGGTTCATCTGACCAAAGATTTTGACCACTTTTTAAATACTTAAGAGTCTATTTTATTTGAATTAATTAGTTTATGGGAAAGATTTTAACTGATTTAGTCATTAAAAACGATCCGATTCAAGCTCAAATATGAAAAATCTACCAAATATGCCGACAAATGTCACTTTTCAGATGGTTTTTGGAAAAAATGGAAGTGGCCGCATCCGTGTTCATCCTCAACCTTTATGTATGTTATGTATTATCATCAAATACAACTTACATTTCAATATTAAGGATGAACACGAATGCGGCCACTTTCGTTTTACATGAAAACCATCTAAAATTTAACTAAAATGCTAGCATTGTGAAGATTTCAGTAATTTAGCATGACTTAATGGTGCTAGTACCAGATATATATGCATTGTATTGTCAAAAACAGCCGATATTTATGTAGCAGAAGCATTCTACTGTCCAATAAATAACTAAAAGTTTACATTTTAACAATTTTGTAAAACTGTTATATTTTGGGGCCAAAAAGGGGTCTTACTGAACCTACTCCTTTGAATGCCAGTTGTGTTACTAATTTTTATGCTTTCTGTTCTTAGTACTCCACTACTGCCAAATTCAGCACTCAGATCTGAAATGGTTAAAAAGGTGAAGGAAGATCCTAAAGCAAAAAAAACAAAGGGTAATTTAATCAAATATTACTGTGACGAATCTAGGTTTATATTTAATAAAGGAGGTGATATATAACCCTTTCCTCCATAATGACACCTTTTGACGCCACCCCCTTTACTCCATAATGACGCCTTTTGACGTCTGCGTAGTCCCTCAGTTGAAACGTCTCACCAATGAAAAAACTTCATCAGTTGTATCTAATATAAAAAGGATATTCATGAGAATCTATGACTGGAATTTCATTAATGAAATATTGGTTTTTGGCAATGCATTAATAATTTAAACCTGCTGATTTTTTTTTATTGAAAAAATCCTATGCAAATCAAGTATTTAAAAAAAAAAGTATCCATGGAGGAAAGGGATAATAGACTTTATCATTACCATTGCAAAAATGTGTTTTTCATTTTCGAAAATAATATCAATTTAATACATACATGTAACTTAAATCGAAATGATGAAAAATAAAGATTTAGGATCCTTTACTTTTTTTAATACACAATTTTGGAGTGAGAAGGATGTGTTAGGATTTAATGTTTTATTGCTTAGGACAACACTGCCAATATCTTACAATTTGATAAATATATATTTATCATACGAATTATAAACAAGTTTATTGAATTATTTTGATTATAAATATTCTAAAAGTTATTTCTAGCTCTGACTATCAATTTGAGTATGATAAGAGTACATGTACGTTGATATTATAATTTAACATTTTACAGGAGCAACACCAAAGAATAAGCCTGGTCAGATGATGAAAGATCAGCCAATCACATTCCATCACAAAGTGAAATCCTCAGGGTATACAGAGACACCAAGGTAATTAATTGGTTTTCTGTTGAAAAATTTAATTTGGAAATTTTCATTGCAGAGGCATCAGAGTAATTCATATTTCCCTGAACAAAATTCTCTTCAATTGAGAAAGTAATTAAGAAATTTTGGTGTATTCACTGTAATGCAAACATAGAAATATTTCAGTTATGTAATTATAATACCTTTACTATGATTTTCCATTTAGTTTTTTGGAAAAATTAAATCATGAACAACAGGCATACTCAAAAAGAATTTTACTTATATCAACATTTGTGTTAGTTAGTTTAAACATATTTATTTAGAGTGGATTGGGAAACAAGTTTTTCAACTTATATTAATCCCTTTCCACTTTGCGGGTATTTGTGTATATGAAATCATATAGAAAATGATCTTATAAGTTAAGGATGTTGATTATATTTTAATTTTCATGAAAGTTCATTGAAAAACAGTATGCAAAAATTATGTTTTGCTTGTTCTATTGCAGCACACATCAGTTTTGTTTGTAGTTTTAGCCTGAGAAGGGAGTGGCAATGTATATTTGGAAAATCATTGCTCAATCTTTTTATCAACATTTTATTTTTATTACAGACAGACTCCAATGTTCAAACCTCAGACAAATTTTTCCAAGTCAGCATCCAGCAACAGTTTCTTGTCACACAGTTCGTCATCATCAAGTTTAGGGTACAGTAAATTTCATTTTCATATTTCATAAATAAAAACACGATAACAGTGTTCATAGAATTACATTTCACTAAAAACTTTCCACTTATTATATTAGACATAGGATGTGTTACAATAAAGCTGATAGGTATTTGATAACTCCTACCATAGGAGAAAAAAATATGCATCACATGTTAAATGATATATCGGTTAGTCTATCAAGATTTGTTCAGGGAACAATGTTAAAAGTCATAACATGAACCAAACTCTTCAGATCCTTTTGTCAAAAGAGACTTCTTTTAGTTGGTCTCATTGGGGTCTAAGCGTGACGCGGGATTGCCGATTTTTTGTAAGCGTGAAACGTGAAAGTCAAATTATTGTGTTGTGAAAACGGGAAATGAGGTCTAGCGGGATCCGGGAAATGACAAAAAAATGAGAATTGCTTACGTACATAGTGTAAGATGGAAACGGGGATGTGACAAAACAGTAAGCAGGATCCAGGATCGGCACCCCAATGAGACCCCCCTTTTAAACAAAACTGAAAACACCAGTGAGCTATTTGAAAGTCACTTTTACATCTGTATACCTTTATGAAGAAGAGTTGTCTAATTATTTATTGCAGGCTTCAATGTGAAAAAGGTTGGAATTTTAAGACCATTTTATACTTTTTTTTAAGGAAATCAATGGACAAAACTTATCCAATGAAATGTGATCCTCCTACAGAATGTCACTGTAAAATAGATGTTGCAGAAAGACCTACACCCATCAACAGAATTAAATTCTCAGGTAAGGACAAAATATGTTTTAATGGGAAAATTTCAATTTTTTTTAAATATTTTTTTTTTCAATTTTATTGTATCTGAAATTGAAAAAAAAGGTTAAACAAAATTTTAATGAAGATAAGAACTAAACATGTGGGTTAATGTTTTTGTTGAATTCCAATGATGAAAAAGTATTTTTAAAATTAAAGTGTTCGTTATTTAAAAAAAAACAAAAAACATTCAGTGTCCTTCAATAAGAATACCTCTGAATAGGAAATATGTAAAAAGTTGTTGTGGTTCCTCTCTAAATTGTAAAATTTCACAATACTTCATATTTTTTAGATGATGGCCAATACCTTGCCACAGCCTTATCAAATAAATCAGGTCATGTGTTCAAACTTCCTCTGGGTAATAAAGGATTTAGTTGTACAGGTAATTAATGATGAATTTAAATTGAATATCCTTAAGTTTCATCAAGATATCAGACAGCACCTCCAATCACATAAGAAAATATGAATAATTGCTGAAATAGTGGAGCCCATGCACTACCAGTATTTCAAATTGAACTATTAAACATAAAAATATATGAATGGAATTAATGCTTGTTTCCAACATCGTAGGTGGGGCATAAAATCTATTAAATTAAAAACAGGTATAATAAATTCAGAATGATATTTTATTTTTTCAGGACATAATAACAATGTAAATGGTATAAGTTGGAGTCACGATGGTAACTGGTTGTTAACCTCCTCAGATGATAAATCAGCTTTTTTATGGAGTAAAGGACAATCAGACCCAAATATGTGTATCAAAACAGTTCTTCATAACATGTCTACAGATAAAGATACACAGAAAAAGGATAAGGTGAGAATGAAAAGATAGGTTCAAGGGAGACAAGTTTCAAGTACTTCAGTTCATCTTTTACCCAAAAGGTACAATGACAAGGGTTGGGTGGCAAGTAATCCACTGTCTAAAAACTTTCTCTTTTGTGGAAACAGAAGATATCATAATATAAGATTAAGTTGTTTTACACAACCTTTTTTGTGCATCTCTTGAACAGTATATTTATTTTCTAAACTTAAGGGGTAGACCTTGGTTCAGGGAGATAACTCTTTAAATCAGTTAAGCGTTTGTAAAAGTCAAGTTCATCAATGTATTTTAAGCATTTACCTGAAACAGATTGAAAATAATCTATGTAACCTAGAAGCTTAGAATATATTTTTGAAAATGGTTGACACAAACGTACTGATGATTTTAAGAGTTATTTCCCTTAACCTAGGTCTACCTCCTTAAATGTATCCACAAAATAAATGTTTCTTTCTAAATGTCATGTCAGTTAATTTGGGCACATAATTCTTAGATGTTCAACATCTGACTGATAAACCAAACACAAGCCAACTGTTATCTTCTTTAAATATTTAGTTTTATTAAAATCATTCCAGAGTTACCTAACGTTGTTCAAGAAAATAATACTTGTTCACATGTACTGTAACTCATGTTTGCTTGAACATAATTATAGATTTGGTACATAAATTTAGAATGGATGATAGTAATGCTGCATCCTTACAACTTTTGACTGTTTTAATACTGAGAAATTGAATATCATACTGCACTTTTTTCACAACTTTTCCATAGATAAGGATAACACCTATAAATATTTTTAAAATATTTTCAGCTAATGGGATGGTATGGATTTTTTTTACACAAAAATTGGATGTTTTGGAAATTAATAGATAAAGATGTAGTGTGAGTGCCAATGAGACAACTCTCCATCCAAATAACAATTTATAAAAGTAAACCATTATAGGTCAATGTACGGCCTTCAACACAGAGCCTTAGCTCACATCAAACAAAAAGCTATAAAGGGCCCCAAAATTACTAGTGTAAAACCATTCAAACGGGAAAACCAACGGTCTAATTACATGAATTACATTTCTTTTCTCCCCTAGATAGTAATTTTTTTATCAAAGTTTTGATATCGAACAGATCAACATTTTCAGCATACATTTTAAGACTAGTTTTTATATTTTAATTTTAATTTCTCTTTCTGTTGCAGGATAATGTTGCCTTCCCAAAAGAAGTTAACTTTGCACAATTTTACTACATGGACAAGTTTATATTACTGACATCAGGAAATACTTTATACATGTATAAATATCACTTAGAACAAACTAAAGATGATATTAAAAGGTAAAAATATGAATTTATATCCGATAATGTGAAGTAAAGATAGATTAAAATAACCAGATACAAAGGGGTATGTCGAAAACCATAGATTGATGAAAGACAACACCTTGATAAAAAGGAAAAAGAGGAACACAGAAAACACTTTAGATTGGGGAAAATGAACCTCAGCAAAAAGTTGATCAAATTCAGGTGCTCTGAAAATATGAAAAGTTCATGCTGCAAAGATGAAGGAGGTTTACTACCATAAAGGTTTAAATTTCTGTGTTAGAGGTCAAGAAAGACAACTGTGTTGGCTTGTGTGAGAAATTGTGTTTATAATTTTAAAAAATCATATTTTTTAAATGTTTGTAAGGGACAGCTTGTCTGTATCTGATGACTTCATCTTTGTTTATGCCATTTATAGTTTCAATGAACACAAATAAATTTACATACTAAGTACAAAAGTTATAGTTTCAATGAACACAAATAAATTTACATACTAAGTACAAAAGTTCTGTTTAAAAATTATTGGAGACAACTTTAAGCTGTTAAACTAGACAAGTATTTGAACATGTGGAATGTTTAGGTAACATGATTTTTTTTTAAACTACTGTTTGTTGCTGGTAGAGAAATATTTCCAATAATGAATTTTCAGGAATCTAAAGAGAACATGCACATGTATTTTTTTGTATCTCCCATACACAAAGTTGTTAATAACTCAAAACTTTTGAACATCTGAAAGGCATCATGGTCCTATACAGTGGCTGATCTAGAAATTTTCATATGAGGGGGCCCACTGACTGCCTAAGGGGGGTCCGGTTATGTCACGCTTCAATGATTCCCTATATAACCAACCAAAATTTTTCTGAAAAAGGCCCGGGCCACCCCCCTTAAATGCGCCTCTGCTATAATATAAGAGAACTCAACATTGATAGTAAAAAATAATATTTGATATAAAACATTGAATGTAAATGATATGAACCTTTGAAGTCTTATATTATAGGACTAAAAGATATTGGTGCTACTTGCCTTTTATTATTTTTTGGGAAGTTAAAGATAATATTTAACTTCAAAATTTTACTTGAAAAATTGTACCAATGAGACAGAAATTAACCGCTATTGGTCACTGTACGGCCTCCAACAATAGAGATAATCAATAATGACATTATGTCATTCATATTTTTTTTAATGGTTACAGTATCTTGATCAATGTAGTTAAAGGGCCCACCTTTAGTGGGAAAAATTTGGTTGATTATTTAGGGAATCATTGAAGCATGACTGGAGGGGGCCCCCCTTAGGAAAAGTTCTGGATCTGCCACTGAGTTACATTTATCTCACTTCTATAAATAAAACATAAATATAAATAAAGACTTTGAAATATTGTTAATGTCTTTTTAACGATATGGATAAACATTCCAAATGTCACATGTGTTTATTTATTTATAATAGTCTTGGTTTTCCAATATTTATATTTTTTAGGTACTTGAGTACTAGTAAATACAAGCAGGTTACGTCATTAGCCATTGAATCCCAACAGATTACGGCCGCATCAGCTGTCAATGGCTTCTATTCTTGTATCCTTCACAATAGCTGTTGCACTTATTAACTCTATTTTGTTTTTATGTCATATCTATGTGCGTAAAGATGAAATTAAAACTAATTATGAATAATAACTTTTGGCCGAAACGTCTGAACAATTGGTTTATTTATACAATTATAAAAGGTATGTTCCCTATTGGAATTTTGAAAACAAGGATAATAACTTTTTCATAATTAATGAATAACGAATATTTTGGTCCAGTTGTATGTAAATTGATCTGCCGATTACTAATAATTATCCCTATTGAAAACGATAAATATGTTTGTCAAAAGTCAGAATCAATATTTTAAGGCTAAAAATATATGAAAAAGATAAATATTTGATCGCTGATGTGAAACTTGAAACATGATATTGATTTGTAATTATGCACAGCTATTTTGCAATGATGATTAAAAGTACTTAAAAAAACTTTATGAAAGAATGTGTGCAACAGAAGTGTAAACAAATATGGTGCAAATGGATGAATTCCTTACATATTTTATAAGATATTGTAATGTGTGCTGGGACAAATAAATCTGTTACTGTGTTTGACATGAATGTGGGAAGGAATGTCAGAATAATGGCTGACGTTCATACCAGACCAGCTCATGTCATTTGTCAAAATGAGGTTAGTTTGAATAAATATTGTTTTTATTTTTATGTTCTCATGCCTATTGACCTACTTTTAACCTACTATAGAAGAGGGCATTGTGTTTTTGAGTCTGTGTGTCCATTAGCTCATCATAAATCCAGTTTAAGTTTTCATTCATGGTTGATTACTGTTTTGGTTTAAGAAAGTTTCTATGCACATTAATTTGAAAGTTAGTACACATGTTTACTGTGACACAAACAGTTTGATGTTAAGGTGGTACCTAACACTACAGGGAGATAACTCTGTAAAGTCAGCTAAACGTTTTAATTACATTGTGTTGTAAAAGAAATATTAAGCTTCTCAATGATCAAAATTGGTGTTTGTCAAATTGCTATATAACCAGTGTAATTTTTCTGACAAAACGGTTGGTTCAAAAAAAAATTATTTTTTTTATTTTTGTTTATGTGACAAAAGTCAAAGTAAATACTTTGACAAATTTTATGAAAATTAAACGAGCCAAATTAATTTTAGTGAAAGTGTTGGGTACCACCTTAATACCAAATAAGGGTTTGTTTTTCCCAGGTTGCATGGTTTTTTGAATATGAAATTGTTATATTTTTGTAGTATAACCTGTGTATGATATTGTTGTTGTTTTTTTCTTTTCTTGTCAATGTTGAAAAAGCCATACTTAGGTGGGATGTTGCCAGCCGTGGCATCAACAATTGTATTAGTTTGTGATTAAATAGGTCAGCTTGTGGAATTACTAGTGGTAGGTCAGTGATATTTGGTATGCAGTTGTATTGGCATTGGAGCATCTCAATTCCATTATTTTGCTCTCCTCTCAGTCATGGTGTATTGACCTTGAAACTTATGCTTACAGGAAGTTAACATGTTAATGTTAGGGATAAGATCAGTTTAATGTTAAGTCAATGATATTAAGTATGTAGTTGTATAAGCATGTGTAAGTCTCATTTCCATGTAGATTAAATGGCCCCACCATATTGTCATCGCTTATTGACTTTATAAAAAAAATTGCATAGTTTACTAGTTAAAGTTTGTGTTTAGGTTAGTTAAAAGATAATTAATTATGATAGGTCAATGGTATTTGGTATGCAGTTTTTGTTGAGCCTGTGTCTTTGACCTTGACCTCATTTTCATGGTTCAGTGGTTATAGTTGAATTTTTGTGTTTTGATCTGTTTTTCTTATACTGTATGCAATAGGTCTACTATATTTGGTATATAGAATGATTGTAAGGTGTACATGTCTAGCTGGCAGGTGTCATCTAACCTAGACCACATTTTCATGGTTCAGTGGTCAAAGTCAAGTTTTTGAATTTTTTTTCTAATTCTATATTTGGTGTATAGAAATATTTTGTGATCTACCAGTATATGTCAGTCGTGCAGGTTTTATTTGACCTTGACCTCATTTTCACGGTTCATTGCTCAGTGTTAAGTTTTGGTGTTTTGGTCTGTTTTTCTTAAACTATAAGCAATAGGTCAACTTTATTTGTTGTATGGAAGAATTGTTAGCTGTACATGTCTGTCTGGTATGGTTCATTTGACCTCGACCTCATTTCCATGGTTCATTGGTCAATGTTTAGTTTTTTTGGTTAATGTTAAGTTTATGTGACAGTTGTAATAAAGCTTTATATTGAGGAATATCAACATACTATCAATGATTAGTAAATAAGGCGAGACATTTCAGCATGTGCACTCTTTATTTGAGCATTGGCATTTCCTTGGAGATTATTTTGCCCTGCACCTACATGGACTTTGAATGTTTTTCATAGTTAAAAGGTTTAACCATTTAACTTCAACATCTGCATTTTCCTCTCAAAATTACAAAAAGCAAAACATGTCTCTGTATAACATAAAATTTAGAATGGAAATGGGGAATGTGCCAAAGAGACAACAACCCGACCATAGAAAAAAACAACAGCAGAAGGTCACCAACAGGTCTTCAATGTAGCGAGAAATTCCCGCACTCGGAGGCGTCCTTCAGCTGGCCCCCAAACAAATATATACTAGTTCAGTGATAATGAACGCCATACTAATTTCCAAATTGTACACAAGAAACTAAAATTAAAATAATACAAGACTAACAAAGGCCAGAGGCTCCTGACTTGGGACAGGCGCAAAAATGCGGCGGGTTAAACATGTTTGTGAGATCTCAACCCTCCCCCTATACCTCTAGCCAATGTAGAAAAGTAAACGCATAACAATACACACATTAAAATTCAGTTCAAGAGAAGTCCGAGTCTGATGTCAGAAGATGTAACCAAAGAAAATAAACAAAATGACAATAATACATAAATAACAACAGACTACTAGCAGTTAACTGACATGCCAGCTCCAGACTTCAATTAAACTGACTGAAAGATTATGATTTCATCATATGAACATCAGGCACAATCCTTCCCGTTAGGGGTTTAGTATCATACCATCATAACATATATGAGAAGAACATAACCTGTGTCATGCCAACAACTGGTTTTTGAATAAATGTGTTTAGTTCCGATGCAAAGACCCTATAAGTGAATCAATATTAACGCCAAAATATGCAATCTTTAATGACCTGACAACAGTATCGTAACTATATCCCTTCTTAATAAGTCTATTCAAAGGTGTTTTTTTTGAGGTGAATACTGACACCTTTATTTCCAAGATTTAGTGGTCCACTGAATATGGAAATGTAATACTAAGGTGTTTTTTTATTATCATGGATGCCAATTTTCAAGAAAAATATATTTTTGTGGATATTTAACTCATGGTGACATTTGATGCAGTGGAAGAATCTATACATATCTGTCATATCAGAGTGTCAAATTATTTATTGATTGACTTTTGTAAAATAGAAATAAAATCGGTTTAGTTCAATGATTTGTTGCATAAAAAACATTATGCAATTTTAATTGAGAAAAAATTAACACCAGGTTAAATGACAGCTATTAACAATCATTTTTTTTTATCTGCTATGAAAATACTTTTATTTCTGGATTGAAGGTTTTGTTGCTCATGGGAAATATCTTTGGTTTGAGTTTGTGGTTTTTGAAAACTATCAACTCTGTTTATGAAAAATGAATTTGGAAAATACATATCATTTAATTCTGTTACAATGTATTACAAGATACATTATTGTTAATGGATTTGGTGACCACAAATAAGATATTCAATAAAATAGAAATTTCGTTAAAGCTTCAACAGAATTTGTCATAACCATGATAGTCTTAAATATCCATGATATATTTGCTACTAAACATTAAGCAAACAACATCGTGTTTAAAGTAACCTAAACAAAGCTGTTCCACTTGAACAGTTATTTTGCAATACCGTAAAATTATATATAGCTGTTGCTAAAATTCAAATTGAACTGTTCAATTGCAAGAATATTGCTTGTTTTAAGTTAACACATGTGTGGTTTTGGTTGCTAGAATAGTTTTTCCTTTTTCAGGGATCAACATTTGTGTCACATCCATCCAGCGCTTATGATTTGTTTGTGACAGCTGCAGCTGGGGACTGTATTAAACTATGGGATCTCAGAGCAGACAGGTAACCAGTTCGAAAGAGATTGCAATGGATCATGTGCTTAAAAAATGCCAACATGGTCACTACCATTATGACTATTTGAAAATATGTTTTAGAACTAATATTTGAAAAAATACCCTTCTCTTAATATAGAATAAAAAGTTGTAGGTCAATTGTTTTGGTTTATTACATTTGTGTAAGAAAACATGCAAATAACAAGATTAAGAGATTACCATTATGTTGAGTCAATTATATTACTTTTCAAGTGACTGAGTTGTGTAAATAATTTGAATAGTCTTGTGATTTTTGCTCATGAAAACATGAAAGGTGACTGATTGTAAGTAATGAAGTCTATGTGAGGTTAGAGTTTTGAAAAATTCAATTAAAGACATCTGCTTTACTGATTCGATTGTAAACAATTGTAAATAATTGTAAATAAACAATTAAAAGTGCAAATAAACCCTTATTCAGTAAACCCCAGTAAACAATTAGTTTTATGGACTGTTGTTTATTTATTTGTCTTTCTTTTGACCATGGTGCTCCTTTTTTTCTTTCTTGTCTAAATCATTTTTATTGTCCTGTTTGCATCTTTTAACTACTACAGGTGTGTCAGAAGATATGAAGGCCACCAGAACAGAACCTATACATGTGGCTTAGATCTAAGTCCTTGTGGTAGATATCTGGCTACTGGATCTGAAGATAAAACAGTATGTACACTACATTTCAAGTGGTTTTTGTCATCTATCATGACCAGCTCACTCAAATTTAATCTTTAACTTTGAAAAAAAAAGTGAAAATAAAAGCCTAATTTTTCAAATGTATTGCATGTTTAATTCTGTTGATGATTGCAATTATAATCGTATAATAGAAAATCATAGGATATCCATTACACAAAATCAAAAAAGCACACCAAAAGCAAAGGAACAGAACTTTTATTGCTGTTCTTCATTTGAAAGATATAGTGAAGCCTTCAATGTTGTGAAAAAAAACCACATCTCAACCCACTGCAAGTTTAAGAAGGTCCCTAGCACTGGTTTGAGCCAAATTCTTTACAAAAATAACTTGGATAGACACCACCAAATCAGGCCTGGGCAAAAAACATTATGTAGTCTATTGGTTGGTCCATTTCATTTTTGTGGTGATCTGATTAGACCTGAATTTTGTTCCTAGATTTATATATATTACAGTTAAAAATTATAAGGATCTTTTCAGTTGATTGGAATAAAGATCCTGATTCTGCACTTTACTAGATCTCGTTATGCTCTTTTTTCTATTTTCTGTATTGAAGACCTTTTCGGCATTAGGTTCTATCAGAATAATAAAAGAACAAAAAGATAATAAAATCGAGAAAGGAATTGGGGAATGTGCCAAAGAAACAACAACCCAAACAAAGCAGAAAACAGCAATGGGTCTTCAACACACCTAGAGAAAGTCCTGCTCATGGGTTGACATAATAGAATGTCGAACAGAGTGTTTTCATTTCCTTATATAGGAGATTTGGTCACATGATTATTATTTCAATTTATATTTGAGACTTGTTACTTTTATTTTCAGGCATACATCTTTGATCTCAGAGCTGGAACCTACTGCAGTAAGCTAGGTGGACACAATGATACTGTCTCAGATGTGGCATTTCATCCATTATATCCACAGGTTAGTTTACAATTCACTCTCACCACTTCAATGGTTCTGGCCTCATTGGGAGGTCAAAGTGAAGTCTTTGGCCTTATCGGTTGTTGATATTTGACCTTTACCTGGTGAACTGGCACACATGTGTTGCTCTAGTTCAAAATAGGGTATACATATGTGACATTTGCACACATTCATTTTACATGTAATTCAGGTGAATTTAAAGATAATTTATGATAAATATGTCAATAGTTATTAATTTTGAACATATTATTCATTTTAAATTATATATATTTCATATAAATTTGAAAAAATATATGTCAAATATATTATCCATGAATTTTTGTGTTTCGTGACATTATTTTATAATTCAAAACCACTTGAAACATCAGCATTTGTACACAGAAGTGAGAAAGAAAAAAATAGAATTTGATTGAGTAATTCTGTTAACACCAGAATAGTCTCAGAGTATTTGAATGAAGTTATTTTCTTAAACCAGTTGGCTTCAAATAATCAGCACATACCTACAGGTATAATAGGTACTTTTACTCTTCGGATTTGCTATGGTTTTACAATCTCATTTGTATATATTTCCAGGACTTAGTGCTTTTGCATATTAAAATTACCTATAGAAAAAAAAATTCTCGTTTGTGAGCAAGACACTTAAGACTAAAGGAATGGGTACTTTAAATAAAGCATAGTAAATAGATATAATCTACCTGTATTTAGCTGAGTTACCTGTAAGATAAATGCCCTAAAAAAGCTTAGCACAAATGAAATGCACTGCCAGACCTTGACCTCATTTTCATGGTTCACTGGTGAAAGTTAAGTGTTTGTGTTTTGATGTTTTTCTGATACTGTATACAGTTTACAATTGATCAAATTTATTTGGTGTATGAAACTATTTTTTGATGTACATGTCAGTCTGTCAGGTCTTATTTGACCTTGACCTTTTTTATGGTTCATTGATCAATGGTTTTAATTTTTTGGTCTGTTTTTCAAATACTATAAGCAAACGAACAACTGTATTTGGCGTATGGAATAATTGTCAGTTGTATGTCTTTCTGGAAATCACCATTTGACTGTGACCTTGCTTTCATGGTTCATTGGTAAATTTTAAGTTTTCCTGGTTAATATGGTTAAGTGTGTTTCATTGATACTATATGCATTAGGTCACCTAATTTAAAAGCATGAATTGATTGTAATGTGTACATGTCTGTCTGGCAGGGTTCATCTGAACTTGAGCTCATTTTCATGGTTCCTTCATAAATGTTAAGTTTTCTTGGCTTCTTAGATACTATGTGCAGATAGGTCACCTATGATTAAAGCATATTTGTTGTCTGGAATGATTGTTAGGTTGACATGTATTTCCAGTTTGGTTTTTATATGACCGTGATCTCATTTTCTTGGATCATGTTAAGTTTATGTGATAGTTGTAGGGAAGCTTTATATTTAGGACTATCAACATAATATATCAATGATTAGTAAAGAAGGCAAGACATTTCAGTGTGTGCACTCTTGTTTATCTTTCCTTTCAACTTTAGTAGTCTAGAAAGACAAAGAGCATAAAGTGAATTCTTATCTTGACCTATTTTTTTCTGAGTTGTAATGTTCTACATATCTTTTTCAGCTTGTAACAGCTACTCTTGATGGAAAATTAAGACTTTACAAGGATAAATAACTCATCTAGATGTGTGCCCAGCAATACAATACAATGAAATTGAGCGTGTAGCCAACACAAGAGACAAAGGAGAACTATCAGAATAAATGATACTTCATTTATTATGACTGCTTGTGAAGATTGTGTTATTGATGAATCATGGTGCTTGTTGTCATAGGAACAAATGGTGCATTTGCACAAGTGTTTGTTATCTTCATGGATTTTGACAAACTTCATATACACTTGGAAAACTAACATTTATGACATAAGAAGTCAAAACATACTTCTTTCGTAGATTCCAGTCCAAAAGAAGTGTGTATTGTATTGTGTCAAAAACACATGAAATGTGTGTGTTTTGGCAGCCAGGCTCTAGTCATGCAGACCGAGTCCAAGTGAACCCAAAGAACGAACAAAGTTTGAATGCTTCCATCATTTTGTTTGCCCTAGGTACAGACAGAACTGTACATCAGTATTTTTAAATGACATTGGATCAGTCAAAATATGGCTTTTGCATGTTTATATGGAATTAGCCACATGTTAAGAGTTTCTCCTGTTTACTGAAGTTTGTGATTCTGAACAAGCTCAAGTCAGTTCCCTAATCTCAGTTGAACTAAGTCTATTACTATGAGAATATGTATGAGCTATATACATTCCATGACACTTACTTTATTCCGTCCCCAATTAACTATTGTGATCTCAGAGTAATCAAAGTTCTCATTATACATTTGTTTGTTATTCATATTTTTACAATGTATTCTCACTGCTTATATGAAGCACTGCCTGTTGAAGAGTGATATGATCAAATAAAATATAAAGATTTGAAACTTGTTTAGTTTTTATACATCTAAGACTACGGTAAACCATAATTCACCCATCTGTTTGATAACACAACTTTGCTTTAACCAACTCTCATGAAACACAACAGAAGTATTGAAAAAGAATCATGACACTTCCTTTTGATTTCAAACATTTCCAGTTTTGTCCTTCCAGAGTTATTGGACTTTATTCATTAAATAGTTATCAAAAGTACCAGGATTATAATTTTATACGCCGGACGCGCGTTTCTCCTACATAAGACTCATTCAGTGACGCTCAGATCAAAATAGTTAAAAAGCCATACATAAATACAAAGTTGAAGAGCATTGAGATTAAAAATTCCTAAAAGTTTGTGCCAATATAGCTAAGGTAATCTACTCCTGGTAAGAAAATCCTTTAAGTTTTTCGAAAAAAATAATTAAATTTTTAGTTAACAGAAATTATAAAAATACCATAATTAATTGTATTCATGTCAACACCGAAGTTGCTGAACTACTGGGCTGTGAAACCACGGGGATGAAACTCCACCAGCCAGTGGCATCGACTAGTTGGTGTAAAATAGTTATCAAAAGTACCAGGATTATAATTTTATACGCCAGACGTGCGTTTCGTCTACATAAGACTCATCATTGACGCTGAGATCAAAATAGTTAAAAAGCCAAATAAATACAAAGTTGAAGAGCATTGAGGATAAAAAAATTCCTAAAAGTTGTGCCAAATATGGCTAAGGTAATCTACTCCTGGGGTAAGAAAATCCTTAGTTTTTCGAAAAATTCAAAGTTTTGTAAACAGAAAATTTATAAAAATGACCATATAATTGATATTCATGTCAACACGAAGTGCTGACTACTGGGCTGGTGATGAACAATTTTCACTAGCTATGTACACTGTTGTTGAGATTGGTAAATCGAAGAAATGCGATTATTTATGCAGATAAACAGTGCAACAATTAAAATTTTCTTTTTTTATTTTTATTCATCATATTCTACATATACAGCATCAATTTTGCATAGTTGCTCATTGTCATGTGTGATGCTATAACAAATACATCTATATTTACATGAAGTCAAGTTAAAAAGACTCATTAATATTTACAAAACTATAAAAATTTAACAATATCATTCCAAAAATAGCTACCAGATTATAATCAATAACAATAATACTAAATAAATTTACAATTTTCAAACACAATAAATATTTAATTAGTAAGGTAAACCTTTAGTGTCACAATGAAAACTCCCAGGAGTGGATTTTAATTTTTCAAAGGGGGCATAATTCCATAAAATGGAAAAAATATTGCTTGCCAAGGGTAGATAATTTCATGCTACAGATGATATAGTTTCCCATCAGAGGCAATACACACCCCTCCCTGAATTTGCCAGACTCAAAACTACTCAACAATTGTAAGTATAAAACTTAATGCTTTTAAAAAGGTGTAACAACACTACTTCACGCCTGGCCAGAAAGTAGTACATATTTAACATAAAATAGGTCCTACCCATGGGTGTAAATTTCAAAATATGTAGTGGTTTTTTTTTTTATCAAATGAAAGCTGAAGGACTGGTGATCATTGTAAAACACTTTTTGACTTAAAATTTTGAATATTAAAAAAACTGCACCAAATTTTAAAAAAAAAGGTACATGTCTGTTTGTCAGATCTGAAGAACCTGTTTTGGTACATTCAAAGTTTCCGGAACCAGTTCTTTTTTAAATGCCATTAAAGGTATGTTGATTTTTTCAGTACAAGACACCATAAAGTGTTGCTTTGACATGAAATGATTGTCACTTTATTTGAACTTAAAACAAGAGGTGTGACTGCTTGAAATGGAGGAATTTAACACAGAAAGTAATGGGGCCATGAATTAGTGGTGTACTTCCTTAACATAGTCCCTATTGGAGACAACTCAAAAGTACATTTCATTTGTATTGTCAAGTTAATGGGACACACATTAACATACAAAATTAAATGATATCCATCACAAACAAATAAACAGCTGCCATATTGTTGTTAAATATAAAAGAAAACATAGACTTATGAATTATATCAAATAATCAATTGATCAGAAATACATGCAGTGAAATGACACCATCTTTATCTACCTTGGGGGCTTAGTGCATACATCGACTGCAATGCCAATAGATATAAGAACATGTGGTACGAGTCAATAAAACAACTCTCCCTCCAAGTCACAATTTGTAAAAGTAAACCATTACATGTCAAGTTCACTTCAAACTAGTTGGACTTCAGAGTTTTGTGAGTATCATGTGAACGCACTGGAGTTGCTATTTAAAACAACCCTATTTAGGACTAGGGTAAGGTCCTGACCAAGCATAAAAAATATGAAATAATCTGATTGGTTTAATCATTCAAGGACTTTCAAGTTTTAACCCTGGCTTGGTGAGGGTTGGAACTGGGATAAGATAGGTTAACTTGAGAGGTTCCAGTGAACTCTACCTTAGAGGTCAAGGGTTTAACCTTTCTCTAGATCAACCAAACTTGAAAAATGGTATTTGATTTTTTCTGCTAAGCATAGGGCATAAGGGAGTAATTAGAAAGAAAGACCCAAAGAGTCAGAATATTGGCCTGGGTAGAGTGACATGTCTTCCAGCAGACTGTTACCTAGTGGACTAGGTGGCCTGGGTAGAGTGACATGTCTTCCAGCAGACTGTTACCTAGTGGACTAGGTGGCCTGGGTAGAGTGACATGTCTTCCAGCAGACTGTTTCCTAGTGGACTAGGTGGCCTGGGTAGAGTGACATGTCTTCCAGCAGACTGTTACGTAGTGGACTAGGTGGCCTGGGTAGAGTGACATGTCTTCCAGCAGACTGTTACATAGTGGACTAGGAAGCCTGGGTAGAGTGACATGTCTTCCAGCAGACTGTTACCTAGTGGACTAGGTGGCCTGGGTAGAGTGACATGTCTTCCAGCAGACTGTTACGTAGTGGACTAGGTGGCCTGGGTAGAGTGACATGTCTTCCAGCAGACTGTTACATAGTGGACTAGGAAGCCTGGGTAGAGTGACATGTCTTCCAGCAGACTGTTACGTAGTGGACTAGGTGGCCTGGGTAGAGTGACATGTCTTCCAGCAGACTGTTACGTAGTGGACTAGGTGGCCTGGGTAGAGTGACATGTCTTCCAGCAGACTTACATAGTGGACTAGGTGGCCTGGGTAGAGTGACATGTCTTCCAGCTGACTGTTACGTAGTGGACTAGGTGGCCTGGGTAGAGTGACATGTCTTCCAGCAGACTGTTACATAGTGGACTAGGAAGCCTGGGTAGAGTGACATGTCTTCCAGCAGACTGTTACATAGTGGACTAGGAAGCCTGGGTAGAGTGACATGTCTTCCAGCAGACTGTTACCTAGTGGACTAAGTGGCCTGGGTAGAGTGACATGTCTTCCAGCTGACTGTTACGTAGTGGACTAGGTGGCCTGGGTAGAGTGACATGTCTTCCAGCAGACTGTTACATAGTGGACTAGGAAGCCTGGGTAGAGTGACATGTCTTCCAGCAGACTGTTACATAGTGGACTAGGAAGCCTGGGTAGAGTGACATGTCTTCCAGCAGACTGTTACCTAGTGGACTAGGTGGCCTGGGTAGAGTGACATGTCTTCCAGCAGACTGTTACATAGTGGACTAGGAAGCCTGGGTAGAGTGACATGTCTTCCAGCAGACTGTTACATAGTGGACTAGGAAGCCTGGGTAGAGTGACATGTCTTCCAGCAGACTGTTACCTAATGGACTAGGTGGCCTGGGTAGAGTGACATGTCTTCCAGCAGACTGTTACATAGTGGACTAGGTGGCCTGGGTAGAGTGACATGTCTTCCAGCAGACTGTTACCTAGTGGACTAGGTGGCCTGGGTAGAGTGACATGTCTTCCAGCTGACTGTTACGTAGTGGACTAGGTGGCCTGGGTAGAGTGACATGTCTTCCAGCAGACTGTAACCTAGTGGACTAGGTGGCCTGGGTAGAGTGACATGTCTTCCAGCAGACTGATACCTAGTGGACTAGGAAGCCTGGGTAGAGTGACATGTCTTCCAGCAGACTGATACCTAGTGGACTAGGTGGCCTGGGTAGAGTGACATGTCTTCCAGCAGACTGTTACATAGTGGACTAGGAAGCCTGGGTAGAGTGACATGTCTTCCAGCAGACTGTTACATAGTGGACTAGGAAGCCTGGGTAGAGTGACATGTCTTCCAGCAGACTGTTACATAGTGGACTAGGAAGCCTGGGTAGAGTGACATGTCTTCCAGCAGACTGTTACATAGTGGACTAGGAAGCCTGGGTAGAGTGACATGTCTTCCAGCAGACTGTTACATAGTGGACTAGGAAGCCTGGGTAGAGTGACATGTCTTCCAGCAGACTGTTACATAGTGGACTAGGAAGCCTGGGTAGAGTGACATGTCTTCCAGCAGACTGTTACATAGTGGACTAGGAAGCCTGGGTAGAGTGACATGTCTTCCAGCAGACTGTTACATAGTGGACTAGGAAGCCTGGGTAGAGTGACATGTCTTCCAGCATATTGTTACGTAGTGGACTAGGACTTTCAAAAATAACCTCAGCAAATCAGGGCTAGTACAATGCAGGGTTTGTATTTATAATTTACATGCTCTTATCATAGTAATATGCATATAATAGTTGACACTGGATGTTAAAAACACCACAACTATCACCATCATCATTATTATTGGATATTTAAGTTGTTGTATCACACCTCTTCCTTTTAGTATGTGGGATATTAAAGCAAAACTGCACATGAATGTGTTGCAAAATATCAGGTAAAGATAACAAACGCTAGCTAGCGCCAAAAGTTATTAAAAGTTATGGCTTGTATGAGATGAAAACTATAAAAACATAGTCATAAAGTCCTCTGTCTGGTCCAAGAAAACTAGGGAAAAGACGTCTTTCCCTTCAACCACAGGCCCACCAGCCCAGGGTTGTAAAAATCACTAAAAGCCAAAAGAATTGAACTAAAATTAAGCTTGGAGTCTGCTGACACTGGAAAAGATATAAAACAATGTGATATTTAATACATTTGTACCCTGGGATTTCCTAAAAAAATAAATTGATTATTCTGTCCAGTATTCAATACATCCTTTTTATTTGTTTTATATATATATTTTAATTGTCATGCAGATAGAAAAGTCATAATATTCAACAATAACATCAAGTCAAATAGCAAACATATTGATAACAAAAATAGGTAATAAATACATTTACGATATACACTATAAATATTGAATTGATCCTGAGAACATAACAATGCTTGGAGTAAAATATCTGATGACAGTTAAAATTTACATTGCATTTTAAATAAGCATGTAACAATACAGATTGAGCTTCATAATACAATGTAGAATAATCTTAGAAAATCTAGCAACAGCCCAGTTATCAAATAGCAAAAAACTGATATCAATAAATCTGTTCTGTAATTTAGTCATCATGACAAAATGGTACAAGTAGAGTGAAAAAAAGGTCAAATTATTCTGATGAGCTTACAGATGCTCTTAATCAACCAATTTTTTCCTGCCTAAGAGTTAAAACTAGGTTAATTTAAGCATGGAGTTCATGGTTTCTAGATTTTACAATCTGCTCCCAACACTTGTATAATCATTCATGAACCCAGCTTGAAGCTGTCAGCTGCACACGACACAGTATAAGTTATTAACAAAATAAGTTATTTGGGTTTCCTTGGAAACTGCCTCTGTATATATATTCAATTCAAATACTTAGCAACATCACTTCCTGAAAATAAAAAAAATAAAAAAAAACAGTGAGGAATATTAAACAACAATATTTTAACACAAATTTTTCTCAATTTTCTGATTTTTTTATACCTAAAAATCAAATTGAATCCAGATTTTGGGAGTTGAAAGTAAACCATATGAATGCTGATGCCCTTTTTGACCCTTGCTATATTTTCAATTGAATCTGCATTTATTTCTTTGATATTCTTATTAGACATACTGAAAACTAATTAAATAATATATGTCTTTATCTTTTTTTTATGTAGTGTTTTATGTAGTGTTTTGTGTAGTGTTTTATGTAGTGTTTTATGTGGTGTTTTGTGTAGTGTTTTGTGTAGTGTTTTATGTAGTGTTTTGTGTAGTGTTTTATGTAGTGTTTTGTATAGTGTTTTGTGTAGTGTTTTATGTAGTGTTTTGTAGACCATTGTCTTTTCGTCATATTTTGTTTTTTGTCATGATTAAGTTTTTGTTTCTCTATGGTTTCTTCAGTCACTTTTTTGAAACAGAATTTTAATATTATTGAAGTTATCAAAGATGAGGGGATGAAAGTCAGTCTTAGTGATGCTGATATAATGGTCCAACTTATTATGAGGCTTAACTTCATGTACCAATTTTTTTTAAAACACATTGAAAATATTACAACTTGTAAGTTGTTAAGTCTTTTCGGTTGGGTTTAGTAATGGATAGGTGGAGACATTTTTTTTTAAATGTAATATATGATGAGTGATGCTCCCACTACCTATAGAACTATTCTAAAAGCACTCTAGATCTCTTCCTCTGGTCCATACATTTTTTTGTGTTACATCCAAATACAACAAATAGCATTCATACACTGTTGCATGGCTCTTTGTGGTTTTTTTCTAATCTAGTATTTAAGGTCATTAGGTCAGGTTTAAACCCTCACCATATTTTTTTTTACCTACCTCATCTGAATCAGAATTTCCATAAGCAGCCTAAAACAATAAATACAGACTGGAATTAAGTAGAAATTAATATCTTATTATAATTCGGTTGTTTTCTTTTATTTCAAGGTTTCATTACATCAATAAATATATTCTGCCATACATTTTTACACTAATTTCCCTAAAATAAAATCCAAGTAGATTATTCAACTGAATTTTTGTTTCAAAAGGAAAGAATTATTATATATTATTTTCAATGAGTAGCACTATCTTTTAAGTATATTTTGCATTGGAAAAGTATGTGTGTAACCCAATCAACAACTAACTTTGATATAGCTCTTTTGAAATTATCTTTTTGTTTCTTGGCTGTGTTAGATGTTTTGAAACTTGAAATATGAATCATTTTCTTGATTCTTATAATGACGTAATTTAGACCTCAAAAAATTAAAAATCTTGTGCAACTGATTTATATTTCTTGACCATAAACATTTCAAAACATAATGTGCAAATTTGAAATAGTTCTCAAAGTCTTGATCAAACATAGTCCAAAAAAGGGGCTTTAATGCCACCTCTTTTCCCTATTATTGATTAGTTTTAAATGGAATAAAAATCATTACATCTACATAGAAATGCCACATATAAAAATATTATGGTATTACCTTTAATTCATCTTCAACCATTATCAAATTAACACAATCACTGCTAGGTGATAGAACACCTGATCTAGAGACAGGAGAGAAAATCTTTCTCGGTCTATGTGGTCGTGCTGGACTTATCAATTTAAACTTCTTCCTTGATGAACTGCTTTGATCAGCTGACCGTGGAGGTCCATTAATTTTCTGGTTGAAAGGAGAATAACGTCTCAATAAATTTTGGTCTTCTACATTTTCAACAAATTCTGTGTTCAAAGATGTGAATTTTTTAGGCAATATGATTGGTTCCCCACTTGATTTGTGTCGACTGCTGAATACAACTTTTTGATCGGCAATGGACAATTCATCAGACGGGGATGAATTTCTCTCCTGTTTCCTACTATTCTGTTGCAAATGTACTGGTGATTCAATTGCTCCATGCTTTTTATTTGTAGATAGTCTATTTGATTTCAGAAAATTGAAGCTTTGAAGAGGGGATAATTCACAACTTTCTTGCTGTACAACGGTTTCACAAAAGAGAGATATAGCTGTGTTTCCCCTGTTTCTGATGTCACTTTTGATAATTACTTCTCTAGATCTATTTTGTGGGGTAACTCTGTTCAATCTTACCCTATCTTTTACATCTTCCAAGCAGTTGCTATTGCTTGTCTTATTTTTGTCTTTTGCACCATCAGGACTTGACATGAAGTGTTTATTTTTTGGTGAAAGGTTTCATTTGCCATTTTATCCAAACCAAATATTTGATTTTCTACGCCAAAGTTTTCATTGTCAGTCTGACTGCTTCTAATTTCAGACTTTTTAAAATAAGCCTTCATGCCACTGTCTTTGCTTTTACTTCTTTCTGTTGTGTCTGATAGACTTGATAAGAAATGTTTATTTCCTACAGAGGGTGATTCATTGACAGAATGATCAAAACTACCTACAATTGTCCCTGGTTTTCTACTGACTGTCTGATTAGTGTCTGATATCTTACTAACAGTTCGGTCAGGTCCAGATATTTTTGTCAAACTAGCTGTCAACTCATCCTTTTTAGAAGCCAATCTCACTCTTTTTCTTTCCTCGCTTATTTGTACGTTGATAAAACCCTCTTTTCATCTGGAGTTATTTCATACTCATAAGGATCAATTGAATTTGTATCATCTTCTGCAATATAACTATCCGCAACTTGTATTTTATTGCCTCTAAAATTTTATCAACTGGTTTGCTTCTCTATAAAATCTTCATCAGCTGGTTTTTTGTTACCACGAAAAAACTTTTTCTTCTTTCTAATAATCCCTCTTTCTTTGTGAAGTGAAGCAGTAGTTTTTGTTGTTTTAAAGTCCCAGGAAACTTAAGTTTCTTTCTTGCTTTTTCCTTTGCACTGTTTTCTAAAGATCTTTCTTCATGTATAATTCTATTACATCTGCTTCCCCTGTTTTAATACAATTCTCCCTCCTTTCTAGAGTTATAAATTCAACACTCTGACTGACATCCCCTTCAGATGTTTTTACAAATTTTGCTTTCTTTGCAGAAGTTGATGATGTTCTTCCTTCTTGAACAAATAATAATCTACCAGTTTTGTCAGACGTTGATCGACCAGTTTCATATGAAGTTAATCTTTCAGTTTCATCAGACATTGACTGCACGATCTTCTGTTGTAGTTTTTTGACATTGCCATTATCACAATTTTTATCAACCATGGGATTCAAACGATTAAAACCTTCCTTCTTTTTTTTAATATCATTACCCAAAGATTTCCTGTATTTACCTCTTTTAATACCAATTTGATGAGAAAATTCTGTCATGCATTTATCGCTGACAAATTCATTACCCAAACTGTTCCTTCTAACAGTGTACGTTTCATCAAGTTCCTTTGTTTCATATCCACTTTGTTCTGCAATATCCAAAGTCTTTTGTCTGCCCTTGTTTCTTCCATTTACAATTCATACATCTTAGACCCTGGTCTTTTAGTTATTATTTTGCTGTTTGACGACTCCCTATCCTCAGGCATGGGTCTATATTTAAAATCTCTACTGACTGTTTTCTCCAACTCAGGCTGAAGTCCCTCTTGAGCAGGTCCAGACTCATTACCAGAAGAATCATTTGTGTCTGACATTACTTTATCTTCTCTATTTCTGAACGTTTAAAATTATGTTTTAAATATCGTCTTCTTTTCTCTTCTAACCTATTTGTATCTGTGGTTCCCCTTTTTCTTGATGGCAATATTCCACATCTTTTAAGATCATCTGTCAGTTTTGTGTGTATATCACCATCTTGGGGTTTTAAAATGACCTCAGAACTCAACTCCTTAGAAGAAACATCAACATGACCTCGACTTGAAGCTATTTGATCCTGATTTTTTATAATGAGTTTCTCTTGTTTTAACTTAGTTTTATATAAAAGTTCTTCATTGTCAAATGATTCTTTATACATAGTCTGCTGACTTCCAGTTCTTGAAACATCTGATGATCTTGGCCAATTTGTCATGCTAATTTGTTCATTGGACACAATATGTTCTTTTCTGAATTTCCTTTTGACTTCTGGGTGCGTTCTTGTTAGACTGTCAAAATTTTCATGCTTGACTGATTCCTCTAACTTGGGACTATTTGAAACCTTTCATTGAGAAGGGACCAGCTTTATTTATTTTTTTGTTTTTTTCTTGATTCAGTTTTTCATCACTTCTTATTTATTGAGTATACCTGAATATGTTTTGTGTGTTATGTCTATCAAGCGGAACATTTAATCTTGGGCTTTTTGCCTTTTGTAGATTTCTGTCAAATGCAACAGGGTTATGATGCCTTTCTCTTCATTCTGATGTTCTAAATAATGGACTTCTTTTGTTGAAAAACAGTAGAAAGGTGAATAATTTCATTGTGGTGATTGTCCCATTTTCTATTTTGGTCATTCACTTTAACTTTTTTAGATAATTATTTCTAGAGCTCATATTTTCCATATCAGATGACCTCCTCCTTCTATTGTCGTTTCTCCTAGAGTCTTGTATCAAATTTTCTTCTTGTATTTCATTAAATTCTTGACATTCCTCATTACTTTTTAAAGGATCTACTATCGCCACTCTACATCCTGAACTGTGACTTGATGTATCACTTTTATCTGTATCCAGGACAGTGGTACCTAATTTCAGTAAATCCATTGAGGAAGGCTGACTTCTCTGTATATCTGATGCCACATGAGGACTGTGGCTGTAATGTGGCACATACACTGAGGGATAAATTTGGTCTGAAAGAGAAAAGGGATTCCATTAAAAGAAATTAGCAGATTAGAAGTCAATACATTAATAACCAGAAAATTTCAAGAAAATATAATCCCTCTATAAAAATGAGTTTAATCATCTTTCAGACCTGTTGAGCTTAAAATATTGGCATCAAAACAAATGGACTATTTTTCCAGTGTAATACTTGCATATAATAATATGATAAATGATATTCAGTAAATAATAGTGCACATACACACTGAAATATCTTTCTGTTTACTGACCATTAATTTGAAGTTGAAAGTCTTCAAGATAAAAATTTGAGAACAAGTATCGCATAAATTGTTTACAGATTTATGAGAATAAGGTCAAGGTCACATAATACCTGCCAGACAGACATTTTCATCAAATATAGTTGACCATTTGCTTATGGTAATTGAAAAAGAAACCAAAACACAAAAACTTAACATTGACCAATGAACCATGAAAATGAGGTCAGGGTCAGATTATACCTTCTAGACAGACAATACACCTTACAATCATTAAATAAACTAAATATAGTTTACCTACTGGTTACAGTATTTAAAAAACAGACCAAAAACACACAATTTAACATTGACCAACAAACCATGAAAATGAGGTCACGGTCAGATGATACCTTTGGGACAATCATTTACACCTTACAATCATTTTATTCACCTAATAAAGACAACCTTCTGTTTTAAAGTTTTTGAAAACTGACCAAAACACAAAAACTGAACACTGACCATAGAAATCGAACAATTGAAAGGAAAATGTCGGTCTGACAGAATTTATTTAACCTTGACCTCATTGTGATGGATCTTAAAAATGTTAAAAAGTTTATGTGATACTTGTAGTAAAACATTTATTTTTAAGACTTTCAACATTAAATTAATGGTCAGTAGAACAAGTGAGACATTTAAGTATGTGAGGTCTTGTTCCAAATTTTTTTTTTTTAATTCACATATATGTCAATCGACATATTTAATCATGAGATGATCTCCAGCAATGTAAGAAAAGGATGGTAGACTAAAATTATACCTGATTTCATATGTGTGAAACTAATATAGGTCTTCCAGCTGTGAAAAATATATATCTATTGAGCAAACAGGTGTGTTATTTAATTAAAATCATTCATGTAAGTTATGTTTAATAATCAAAGTACATATAGGTTATGTTTGTTTGATAGTACATTGTGTACAGTGTATAAAAAAGGAAGTACAAAAATTATGAAGTATAAAATTTGAAAGTTTATTTATTATGTTCTATGTGTTAATCTTTTACTCAGACCTAAACCACACCACAATATTGGACTCAACAAGACACAATTAATAAGGTTGCTCTTTTGAAGTGGTAAAACAGACCAAAAATGGTGTTGTGCTATATATACATGTACTCAAATCTGGCTTGTCTTTGGGTTCACTGTGGCCAAGTTGTTTATCAACTAAACCATGTTCTAACCCTGAACTCTGATTTTATTTCATATGTTCATCAATAAAAATCAATCTCCTGAACTAATCAATATTTTTTCTAGACCTGGACCTACTTCCCCTTTTGAGCTTAATCTGAAAACTGAAAACTGTCATCCTTTCATTGAAAATATGTGTACAATGTAGCTGCTAATTACATCCTTGGACAAAAAAAATGGCTCTTTAACTGTTTACCTTTTGACCTCTGACTCGGAATATCAGAAAGGTATCATCTGAACCAAGTATGGGTAACATTGAAAGAGTTGTCTACCCTTGATATCTTAACTTTGAATGACTTGTAAGTACATGTTAATAATTGTACCAAGATTAAATGAACAATTGTCGGTGTTTGATGCCACTTATAATACCCTTGATTATATCATGGCTGTCAGTTTTATAGTTACAGGAAGCCTGAGTACCCATAAAGAAACTATTTGGATATAAAGAATATTCAGGTTAATTTTTTAGAAACTGCCATAAATTTTGCAGAAACATACAAACATCAGGTTTTAATGAAATTCCCATTTATTTTTTACATAAATTTATTTATTAACCTACTTCTTTTTATGTATGCAGTACAGATGGACTGATTATATTGAACCAGGTTCAATGAACCAATTATGTGTTGTAATTTCTAATAATAGAGTTAATATCAACTCAAGTAATAATGATGACTTTTTATTATAAATTCATTCTGTTTTTAACATATATATGTGAATTGACATAGTTAATCATAGTCGTTTCATTAATTTATGAACAAATATAACTCGGGCAGTGTTAGGCAAGGATGGCACCAGGCTGTAATTTTACCAGAATTCATAACCGTGAAACTAAATTATACACAGGTGTTAATCAAAGTCCATTTTAGTACAAATGATCAACTATTCTTAATTGTAATATAAAGAGAAATACTTCTGTTGACCTCTAACTACTGTGGATTCATTTTTATTCGTGGTATACCAATTTTCGTGGGTTTCGTGGGTCACAGCGAACCACGAATTTAAGAATTCAACGAAGTATAATCCCGATAAATATGTATGGAATCGGATGTGTATTTCCGGTTATGTTATGCAGTTCTAGTATAGTGTTGAATAGCGATGATCATTGTAACATAACACATGTTTTTAGTTGAAAGATACAAATATTTTAATTAAATCAATAATAAAAATATCGAATATCAGTGATAATTTACTTTTTAGAATTGATTAAAACTGTTCATGAAAAATAATTGCAAGTTGTTAATTACCGTGTCATAGTTTGGATTACTAGTGATTGAAAATCAATAGGATTAAGTACGGGGATATTGCCCGTAGGTAATATTGTTTATGACAGGAACATTTATTTTCAATCCTTTTACCTGTATGACTGTTTATTAATTCGTAATTAGGGAAATGAGCTTTTAATCATAAAGTTTTGATTGCCCTATAGAATTCCGACAAGCATTTATAAATTGTAAAACAAACAAATAATAAGTTGTCTTTGTCCATTATTGCAACTGAAGTTTTCAATGAACACTTTAACCTAAAATGACCAAGCGAGGATTTTGACAATTCAATACTTTTTCACTGGATTCCATCTTTTTTGTTTGTTTTATTATTGATCAAACCAAGGAGGTTATATGATCTCCTAAATCAAAAAGAAATTCACGAATTACATATCTGAATTTTTTTATTTTTTTTAATCAGCGATCCACGAATTTACGTATACCAGGAAACGTCTTTTTTTCTCTATCCACGAAAATTGATACCCACGAAAATAAATGAATCCACAGTATAAACATAAGAAAGGAAAATCTGAATGAAGTATGGTAAACATTTCTATGTTTTGATGTTACACTATTGTTTCAGATAAGGGTGAAGGTTGGTACCTATCAATACCTATCAAAAAAAGATCAGGAATCTGATGTTCAGTAGTTGTCGTTTGTTGATATGGTTTATTACTGTTTCTCATTTCTCAATTTTTTAAAAAGATTAGTCCATTGATTTTCCAGTTTGAATGGCTTTACATTAGTAATTTTTGGGGGCTCTTTATAGCTTGCTTTTCAGTGTGAGTGAAGGCTCCGTTTGAAGACCGTACTTTGACCTTAATTACACCTTATATAAGAATGCCAGCTTTTGATAGGCTGATAGCCAGTGTATTTTTCGCATATTCTAGCATTTCTTCCTCATTTTAAACGAATCTGACTGTTTTTCACCACTGTCAGGGAATATGCCTCAAATACCATGGTATTTGCCATTTTGGATACTGTGGATTCATTTTAATTCGCTGTATACCAATTTTTGTGGGTTTCGTGGGTACAGGTGAACCACGAATTCAAATGTTCAACGAATGTCATATTTTTAATAAGCTTTGTATACGGAGATTGGCTAAACCACGAAATCAAATATCCACGAATATGCAAGTTTTTTCAATCCACGAAAATTGATACCCACGAAAATAAATGAATCCACAGTATTCCTTTTTTACCCCTCAAGCATTTTCCCACCATTTGATTCGAATATGACGTTACATAAAGTCAGCGCGAACGCGTATAAGTACATGTATAGTTCTCGCGGTATATTTTATGATAGTACTTGTCCTCAAATAAATATTTCCTTTTCCTAGTACAGAGTTTAAATTAAAATTCATTCGGTGTAATTAAACAGATATATCATGTTATGGAGGGGTATTTGCCAGGGCTTTCCATTGAAATTGAAGTAGAAGGCTGAATTAAAATTATAGGCGGCTGTAACATGCGTTCGGCGAAGCCGGACGTCCACCAAGCTGTAAGCTTGGTGCATTACGGCAGGGGGTCTGGGGGCCGCTCAAGGCCCCCAGAAGCTCTGCCATAAATAGAGCAAAATCCTGCATTCTCGCAATCTCCTGGCACCTAATTTCATCTTTCAAATGACCATTTTTTATGTATGAAATAAAAGAAAAAGAAAAAAATCTCAAAGAATTTTTTTTTTTTTTATGTTATAGTTTTTTATTTTCATTTATTTATGCTTAAAATTCATTTACTTTTAAAAGAGATTTATTTATATAATAATCCGGTTAGTTAAAAATCTTGATCGATTAATTTTGCAGAACTACGTGCATTTGTAAACAAATGACCCCCCTTTTCTCTCTAAAGACTGGTACGCGTAACTAAAATTATACAATTATTTTTCAAGCATTGACAGAAAATTGATGTATCCTCTGATTTTCTCTTTTTTGGTAAACTGTTCAATAAGTCGGACACATAAATCATTTGGAAATGTTATTTATTTGAGGTCGAGTCGACAATATTCTACTTTCGTTTTTGACCTTGATTCTCTGAACACCACGTGGGCTTTGAAAAATGAACTTCAAAAGATACTGTTTTCCAGATTCTGAACCATATGATCTACTACACTTTCTTTAATTTGACTGATATTATTCCATAACATAAGATTGTCATCCTATCTGATTGTCTTCACGTTTTAAAAGTAAAAAAAGCCAACGAGTTAATGACCCTCGGAACGTCTCTATTGTTATCATTCAATGACCACCGGAACGTCTCTCTTGTTATCTTTGAAAAGAAACGATGCATTCTGACTTTAAATAGACAACCAATCAGTGACCTGAATTCATGTGAACTATATTTAGCCCAAAGTAAACACTGACTTTTCATCCTTGTTTATCGTGACCGCGACTTTGCGAAAATACGTCTCTCGGCTGCCTGTAAACATTTGAAAAAGATATTTATTATTATTTTCTTTTTGAATTTATATTTTTGTCAGTGAAGTAGCCGGCACTTGAAGCCACCGCAAACGGCGGATTTCCGCCGGCTACCGGCTTCAATGGAAAGCCCTGATTTGCAAAAGATACAAGTCTTGGAACAAAATTTCCCTTACCTAGCGGCTCGGGAAATTTAAGTCCCTCGACTTGTATTTTTCGCAAATACCCCTCCATAACATGATATATCTGTTCAATAATGGTTTACTATGACAGTTGTGACTCGGACGGAGAGCTGTCTCATTGGCACTCATACCACATATTCTTATATCTATTCACATTGTTGTCTGCCCTTGACATCTACATTTTGTATGACATCACAATGTATTACTTCCCTCTTATCTGACTGTTTATTTTGTGTATCAAGATTGTTTGATTGATTGTTGGTGTTAAATGACACTTTCAGTTATCTTAGTTGTATCATGGCAGCCATTTTTGATGGTGTAAGAAGCCCAAGTATCTCAAGATAACCACAACCCTTAGAAAATAAGATATTTATATTGTTTTAATTCTTGTTGTTGATTTTTTGGGCTATTTTGTGGTGGTAAGCTTTTATGGGTAGATGAAGCCAGAGTATCCCAAAAATAACAGAACTTGAAAAGGAAAACTGACAATCCTAGTCAATTAAGAATGGAGTCAAGTGCACAAGTTGGGTTCCAACTCCCAACCTCAATGTTTACTGGATCACTTGGCCACCAAGGCCCTGGTACTTATATTGATTATTAACAAGTCATGATGATACTGCTTTGAAAAAGTATTTCAACATACCCTTGAAATTAGCCTATTGATAGAAATTATATATTTTATGTTTGTTTTATGCCTACTTTTATGGATGAAGTCTGACCAAGTCATTTAATCTGCATAGTTCCATCGACATTTTGATTGCAAACTGACATGCACCAAATCCATGGAGAAAAAGTGTAATTTTCAAAATGAAAAAGTTTCTGTATTTCACACTTGTAAATATGACTCTTTAGAAAGGCACTTAAAGACAGGAAAGCCTTGGTAACCATTTTTCTATACCAAAGCTACCCTGTGTTATGTTTTGATGTATTTGACTCCAATCTTTATTGACTAGGATTAGTTTTCCTACAAAAGGTCAATCACTCCAGCTTCCTCAACCACTAAAAACTGACTGCTACGACTAAGATAGCAAAAGTTCTAACATAGGAGTTCAACACTAATCAATCAATCAATCAATTAAATGTTGTGCGCAAAGCAACCAATATGTATGGTAATGTTATAATATATAAGTACCTGTATTGGACCCATTAGAAATCCTATAGGAAGCTCAGATGCTAGAAATGGATGCAGCGCTGCTTCTCTTGGTTTAAATCTTTTGTCTGAAATTATAAAAAAAAAATCAATTTCAATTACTGTAACTTCAGAAAATATGCATTTATCATTGCGATTTTGTCATTTTAGACTAAAATGTGATTTTAAAAAAAATCCTGTCTAATCCATATAAAAAATTTCAAAACGTTTGTTTAAATTACTGCAATTATAACCCTATTGCACTTTTTGCCATTATACAAACATCACAATAATTTCTAAATTTACAGTACTGAAAAAAACATGAAATTCAATCATGCCTTTAAAAATCTTAATTAATGCAGCTGAACTCCCGACTTCAAACAGAATCCTTTGCTCGTCTAGAAATCAGACAGTTTAAATTGATTTCTTAGCAAACTATCTAATATATTAAATATCTTTTTGTTTTATTTCATATTAAGTAATTTCTTACTCAGCCAAGCATGTTTGATTATCAAAGTCAAATCAAACAGCTTAAAAATTGATTTCCTTAGAAAAAAATGAAGAAATTAAATTAAATTAAATGTTTTTTTGTTTTATTCATGTTTATTTATTTCTTACTCAACTAAGTGTGTTTGATTGTCAAAGTGACATTTCCTGATAATTTTTATGAGGTTATAAGACTAACATCACATGACCCTAGTTGCACTGAGTATCCAATTTGACCCATTTTGCATCGGTAAACTTTTTTCTTAGAAACTGAATAATTTGTCATTTATAATTTGCCAGTATATGCAGGTTTTGAACAAAGCTTAATACGTTTAAATATACATAAAACAGTCATATTTTATATATCAATTGAAAATTATTCAGTGAATAGGTAAAATCTATGAAAAACTTCTATTGTGACTAGAGCAACTTTTTATTTGAAAACCTCTTTACCTGGATTATACTGCAAGCAACCAGCCAAAACAGAAGAACACTTAAAGAAAAGCTTCTTACCTGGGTTATATTGCAAACAACCAGCCAAAAAAGAACAGAACTTGTAATCTCTACACTTCAGGTGATCCATTAAATCATGACAGACTGGAAAAAAACAAGAACCAGATGTATTTTAAGCTATCAATCACTTATTTATTATAACACTACCTCTTCAATGTTGTCCCTATTTTGCAGTATCTAAATACAAAATTTCATATTTGGGCAGGACATTTTAAATATATAAGTTTTCAGCAAACAGAAAGTTCATGGATAGTACTGAAATGCTGTCACATGTTATGGCATTACCAAATAAAGCTATGTGACAAATATCCAGAAGCTATATCATGTATTTACAAACAGACATATTTTTCAACTGATTTTTGTAATTTGTTCTGATGTTGTACTGTTTCACCATTGTCCAAGGTTAATGAGATGGTTTGGCTCCAACAAACATTATAATCCAATTTCATTACTTTTTATTGCTGCTGTATATCATAGTTATTTTTGATTCATAGCTTTGTACAGGCAATCAGGCATTCATTTTCTCATTTTTTTTTTGACATTTTTTCATTTTGAGCCTTCTGTACCTTACTACACTGTTTAGGTTTTGCATTGTTGGAAGACGTACAGTGACCTCTGGTTGTTAAAATTACATCATTTGGTTTCTGGTTGGCAGTTGTCTCATTCGCAAGATTATTATTATCTAATTTTAATCCCCACATCTGTTGCAAGGAGAACAATCAATAATCTTTGTTTTTACCATTTTCCTGTGTGTTAGTTCCAGTAAAACTCTTCAACTCACTGTAAAATTTCCCTTTCTGGAATACATGAGTAGGTAGTAATCCTAATATCTCAGTCATCTGAAAAACAAGAAAAAAGAAAAATATATTTTCTTGACACTCATCTAATGTTGAAGACACATGTCTATTGATAAGGTCTAGATATAAGTGATGCATCTGGGTTGATAAATTTAGTCCTATCATTAGAACTTTAATGCTTAGGTTCATTTATGCTGAATCAGCAAGCTAAAAAATATCAATATAAATAGAGAACATGTACTGGACTTCTAAAAAAAAGCTGTACAACTTTCTATCTTTAGGTTAAGGTTGCCATCTTGAATTGCACATGTGTCATTTAATATAATTTAAAATATAATTTGTAAGATTTTAATTTTCCTTTTAAGAGTGCATGTTTTAATTTCATTGAATTATGCTTTCATATAATTTTGCATGTACATTGTACATTTTGTATTATTTATTATGTCACCCCTTTGAAAAAGGGGGGATATATTGTTATTCTACGAATTTTTTCTTCCACACTTTTTGTCCAGCCGATTTCTCGGAGATGCCTTGACATGTATTTATAAAACTGCACCATAATGACAATCCCCAAGTGCAAAGTTGCAGGAAGCATGGAATGGTTCAAGATGGCCGCCGTTACCATGGAAACGGCAAAAATGTAAAAAACCGAAAAATGGTCCAAATTACATAAAACTTTCAGAACTAATAACTCATCGTTAGAAGGCGTGACATCCATCTTAAGAACTTTTAAAATGGCTACCGTTGTCATGGAAACAGTCCAAACGTGAAAAAAACGAAAATAAATCCTTAATAAATTCATAGAAATTCAACCGTTACAGATACGACCAAAAAACCTGGACTTCGAAACAGTAGTATAAACTGTAGAATTCATTGCCGTTGGAATTTTTAAGATAGCTGCTGTTACCATGGAGATAACACTAAAAGTGCACATGGGGCCCATATGAAAAAAAACGTCAAAGTAACATTTTCGTACAAATTTTAAGCTCATTCCCGGTTAAATGCTAATGTATTGTCATCTGTCTTGGAAATTTTCAAAATGGCCACCGTTGTCATGGAAACAGCTAAAAAAAAAAAAAAAAAAAAAAAAAAAAAAAAAATCGAAAATTTGAGACAAAATCCTGTGATTAAGACTATGTGCAAAACATCTTCTAGAATATGCTAGAAGAAAACGAATATATAATTTAACGTGCTTCTTTCTATTCTATACAAAAATCGTGCTCTGAAGAGAAAATCGCCACTGAGAGAGAGAGAGAAACACGAAGAGTACACATAATTGACATTTCTGCACTTGCATTAAAGTACACATCCGTTAATCGAACACCTGCAAAAATATACACATATTTAGCTGAAATCAATCGATAAGCGTGTAATTAAATTGTACAAGATAAAATACATGTATCGTGTGATACGCGAGATATTGAAGAATAAAAGGAACATTTAGTATGCCACTCCGTCAATATATACACATGTTGTCTGTCCAAGGTCCCTCTAAAAAGAATAGTAATGTACTAACTCCACGATAATATACTTCAGTATCACGTGACACCACCTTTCCTCTTCGCGCGTGTGTCTAATTTAACATTTTAAAGAGTTCCCCAACTATATATAGACATCACTCTTAGTCTACGAGAAGAGAAGAAGGGGGGGGGGGTCAGAGGCATGTATACTAGACTTGCCATGTGACTTTGGTACACTCAAACTGGTTGCTGCTACTATGACAAAGTCTAGAACGGGGTGACATCCTCCGCTATTGCTTGCAATGGCAAATCTAGTTTATATCTGCTATTCACTTCAATTTGAATTGAGAAGCTAGCAAAATTTTTCAACAACAAAGTTACCTTTTTGACAATGGATTTCTCATCCCCACCAAGAAACAGTGGTTTCCCAGCATACAATTCTGCCAAGATACATCCAACTGACCAAATATCTATTTCTGAACCAAACGGTATTCCAAAAATTACCTGTAATAATGAAAGTAAAATCTTGTAACTACAATCTACATGTATCATTACTTTTATATTACAAATTTATGCAATAAACCAGTCATAAGTAAGGGAACCAATATATTTTACTACTGGCATAGGATATAGACAGTCAAGGTTGTTTAAAACTTCCATTTGTTGTATCTACTTTAAAGGTGGCAACTACATATAGCAAAATTGACCTTTTTGCACTAAAAGTTTAAGAAATGATTGGTTCACTACAAACCAGTTAGCAGGTATATTATTGACACATTTTGCATTTCTAACATTTCTTCTGTAGATGCATGTTACTGTTAGTTTTTTGGCCTTATGTGCTTCGTCTATGTATATGCCATTTTCTTTTTTTTTTTAGTTTTTCTTGTTTTTGTAGGGATTACAATTATAACACTGCTTTACCCCTATTTTAAACAATACAAAATATTATATCCGTTTGATTTGTTCACACATTGCTGTCAATATAATAGAGTTTGTGTGACTGTCATACAAATGCTAGGTTTAGATAGCTATAAAACCAGGTTTAATCCACCATATTCTAAATATAAAAAAAAACTGTACCAAATCAGGAATATGATAGTTGTTAGCCATACGTTTGATGTGTTTGAAATTCTAATTTTGCCATTTGATGGATTTGCAAGTTTTGTTTATCATAGAGAATTAAAAAATGTTTTATATTTAAGTGAACAAATTGAAGAACACAAATATATTTTTGTTTACCTCTGGTGCTCTATAGAGTGGTGTTTGCACCTCAAAATCTTCATAGTAAAGAGAAACCTCTTTATGTATGTGATGGATGGCATTCCCAAAATCTATGACCTTCAATGATCCAAGGTCATCCTCTGAAATAAAGAATATACTAGTGAAACAAAATCTTTTGGTTTTGTCACAAAAAGGTATCATTATGTTTCTACAATCTTACATCTTGACTAAACAAGAATGTGTCCATGTACACAGATGCCCCATTCGCACTTTCTATGTTTAGTGGACCGTGAGGGGTGTCAACTCTAATTTGACATTAAAATTAGAAAGATCATACCATAGGAAATATGTGTACTAAGTTGTTAAGTTACAAGTTGATTGGACTTCATCTACATCAAAAACTACCTTGACCTAAAGCTTTAATCAAAACCTTTAACCTGAAGCGGGACATTCGGATGAAACAGATTGATAAATGAACGAATGAATGGACGCACAAACCAAAAAACATAATGCCCATAAATGGGGCATAAAAAGTACAAGCATGCCTGGTTTTTTTTTCTATGTTCATCTTCAGGTGTGAATCCAAGATTTTGAAAAAAGTGAGGAGGCATTGTGCAAGTTAAAAAAAAAAAAAAAGAAATCAGTGGAAAATAGCAGCTTTTTGAAAAATTAGTTCTTGGAAATGATAGTTTCATCAGATCTGCAATTTATATTAGAACTAACTGTGGCTGTACTTATTCCTTTTGTTTTAAATTGTAGCTTGCTAAAAGATGGTCGCTGCTCCATTTCAAAATATTATAACAAGCTTTTTCAAAGGCTGCTGTAGTCTATAGATAACACATCTGAAGAAGGAAGAACAAAATCAAGGTCTGCATCTATCTTTTTTAAATTGAAGCTATTTAAAATTTGGCAGGCAATTATTGTCTCTCGATTTTTCATCAATTTAACATAGGAATTTTTTTTTTGTAAAAAAAGATGAAAAATAATGATGGTTTTAGCAGATTTTCATAAACAGATTTTCAAACTACATATGCACATTGTTTTCAAAAGAAGAAAAAAAGAAAAAAAGAAATAAGCGGTTAGCAGGCAAATTTTTATGAGATAAAACCAGAGGATTCTGGTTAGCTGACAAAAAGTAAAATCCATGATCAGCAACCATCCATTATATCCAGTGGCAATTGTTTCATGCATATTAAGGATGATATTATAACTTAATAAATAAATCAGACACAAAAAAATCAATTAGCTTTTAGAAATATAGGATACACTAAATAATATGACTAGTTATAACCAGTAAGAAAGATATTTCATAAGGAAATACACCTAGAAACAAAGAAACAGGAATTTCCAAAATATTTCAATAAATGTAAATAATTTAGTCATTTTTTTATTTCCTTATAATTTTTTTCATTGAATTAATATTTCCTTCTTTTTATATCACTCCTAAAATTCATGTATTTTTGTTTGTGTGTCTGATATACGTGTATTTCAAATAATGTGGATTTATCGTAATTTGTTGGATATTAATTTTCATGAGTTCGTGAGTTAATCAAAAATAAGTCTTTTACTAAGAACACCAATTTTCTAATTGATTTGAGATGCAGATTTTGTTTTAACCATGACAATATAATTTTTCCTCAATCAAGGAAAAATTTGTATCGACAAAAATAAATGAACCCCCCACTGTCACCCAGTATCTTGTTTAGTTTGGAACTTTTTTCCATAATTTTTTACAGGTAATCTGGTTTTCCCTTATTATTAAACACACAAATTTAAAAAAAGTGTAGCTAATCCCCAACAGTCAAATCAATCATGTACAAGCTGAATGGATATTTAAAAGCAAAATTATTCATCGAGCTCTGTAAACAGATAAAACAAACGATACTCAGAAACACTGTGACAGTATCAGATTGGCTTTTCCCGATAATAAAGAATAACTATATCACAATTTGACATTTATTTTCCTTATGTGACAAATAAACATCTTAAACAATATGGACAAAATTCCCAAGTTATACAATTATAAAAATCGAATAAAATTTTATGTCCACTGTGCAAAGACAATGATTTTTTTTTAAATCAAATCAAATAAATGATTTTCACCATCAAGACTATTTTCTTCTAATGGTCTTGCGGAATTAAGTTACCGATGCAGAGACGAGATAAAAGATAAATTGATTATCCTCGTACGGTATTGTGCAATATGAGGTTATTAAAACCCATCAAATTCACTGAATCAGATGATATTACGCGTAATCTCGCTGATCTGTATCGGTTCAGATGAAATAACACCGATTTATATGTAACAATTGACTGTAAATTGTTAAAATCCATTTTAAAACTAGATTAGAAAGTGATGTAAATTACCCAGGATTTGTTATAGATCAAAGTTAATTTGTCTTTATGTGACAACTTGTCGCTACCTATTTTACGTCTAGTATTATTGTTGGTCATTTAATTCCGTTATTTTGCTATTAACTCCGTCTTCCCTATTGCAGTTTCTGTAAATTACGGTAATGTATTACATATCCATTTAAACTTTTTATTTAGAAACTGACTCAATACAGAGACCATGAAATTATTTTTTTATAGTATTATTACCTTTAACATGTTAAATAACCACTAATATTTGAGTTAACCATTTTACAATATCAATTATTCAGATTTGATTTGATTTTTTTGAAGGCAGATCTATTTAAATATTAACTTATGATTTAAATGAGTTCTGTCTGAAAATGATGATTTAAACAGTTTATAATAAGTACCAGATTGATTATTGTTCCCCGAATATCCAGTGGCAAGTATTTCATGCATATTCAAGGCAAGACAAAATCACCAAGAAATGTTTAACACCCCTTTTAGCACAAGTGCTATATCATGGCACACAGAAGTGTTCTCATCAGTATTTTCAAATAGTTAATTGGGACTTGATATCAGTTTGACAGTTTCTCTAAAAATTCATCATAAGATCTATTCAGTTGGCACCATTACTAAATAAAGAAAGGTGTTAAGGCACTTGGTATAACACTTCTACTTTTTTGTTGAAAGGTAACTCTTATATTGTGTGTGGGGTCAAATATTGCAGTATTTCCCAATGTGCTTCTGAACCTGCAGACCAACTGAATTTAAAACCATACAATATGAATTTATTTTTAAGCTAGCGTAATACTAAAATCACTGACTTATAAAAAACTACTTTTTAATTTTTGATTTATTGCCGAATATTTAATCTTGACCATTGACTTTATTTATGCAGTCTACTATTTAACCTAGACACCCACTTAATACTCTGACGGTCTGACCACCCAACTTTTAATGAACTCTAATTACAGGGTTGTTTAACAACCTTGACTATTCATGAGAATAATATGTTTTTACTTCTAATGTTATTATTGACCATTTAAACTTGTACTTTCGACATTATTTCTTTTGACCAGTTGCAACTTACATAATGTTTTATTTACTTTTTTTAAAAGCTGACTCAATACCTAGACCACCAACTTTTTGTAATGGACGAATGGAAATTTAATGTTCAGTGACAAATATTACAGGCATATCTAGGATGAAAACATGTTTTTGAGAATACTTCCTCTTATAAATCACAAGTTTTATACTGAATTTAAAACCACTTTGGAATTACAAGTTAAACAACTGACATAAAATTATTTCTACCAAAAAAATACAACAGTACACTCATATTGACCAATGAAAAAATCCATAATTTGTTATCAAATACTATCTAAAATTCAGAATATTTTTCCTCCTTTGTCAGCAGTTTCAAGGTTTTATGTAATCCTTACAACATTTTATTGAAAACAAAGTCTGGCACAGAAACTTCAGTCTACTTTCAACTGGAAAAAGTGGGGAAAACTATGAATTCACAGTAAAAAAGTTGCAATATAAAACAAACATGTCTTACTAAATTGTAATCTTAATCTTAGTCTCCAATCCATTTAACTTTATCTAAAAACTATGGTCCAACCACAAAACTTATTGACCAATGACGTAATCAGAGATTGTTATTAAATACTATTTAAAATCCAATTTTTCACTTCTTTGTACTATAATATATGTTATCAGTCTTCAGTTTTTAGGTAATCTTATGGCATGTTCTTTTAGATGCAAATCTGATGCAAAAACTTATGTCTTCTTTCAAGAAGAAAAATTCTGGATATTTTAAAGGATAAATAAAAAAAAAAAAAAAATTTAAATGTATACATTTAAATCGTAAATCAAATCTCAAATATCACCAAAAAAATATTTTTCTGTAAAATTTGGTACCACTGCAAAACCAAATATTATAATATGATTGCATAATTAATATATTTAAAAAAAATTTTTTTTAAAACAAATGTGTCAATTCAAATAGTAAATTGGATCATATTCTTCAATATTGTACCAGCAAACTATCATATGACTGAAAATCTGTTCAGTAAATTTGATACCATTGGTTTTAAAAGTGTCAACAATAAAGATCTTTAAAGTGCAGTCTCACAACAAAAGTAATTAACAAAACTTGACCCCCAGAAAGCTTTTAAACAGACATTTTTAAATCTTAATTATCAATAACAATATCAGTCTTATTATCATATTTATTGCTATAATAGATTTAAATGTTTTATAAAATGGAAGGGGACTACCCTAAGCAACCCATAATTTCTCTCCATTCAAAAGTATTATTAAGACAGTGCTAAAATACTTAAATATTAAATTAATTAATCAAGTGGAATGAAAAAACAAGAGGTACCAATGACAATGTGCCATGTACTTTAATGATATGATTGACAGAATATTGCAAAATTCAAACCAGCTCTTATGCATTTTTTTAATTTTTATAAGTTCATATTTTGTATCATTTTTTTTTAAACAAAATTTTACATTACATGTATAAACCATTTTTTTTTTAATCATTACGTCAAATACACTTCTAACAAATCATTTATAAGTCTTTCAAATTTTGGATTTTTCTTTTAAAGCCCAGCTTTAAAACAATAAAATGACAAAGCAATTTTCTACAATAAAAATTAATTCAATATGCAATTCATTGTTGATTTTTGTGTGTGACTAATAACCTGCTTTTAAACAATTAAATACATGAAACAACAACTGGTCAATTTAATTCAATGCATATTTTTTCTGTTTAACAAACCGCCCTTTTTCAAAGCAATGACATAACAATTTTCTACAATATAAAACATTTAAATGGTCAATTTGATAATATACACGAACAAAGCAGTAACTCATATCTTAAAATAATTGTTATCTAGTCACTTAACTCTCTGAAACAATAACAAGGAAATAATTTTTCTTCTAGAATCTATAATTAAACTTTTTTTAAAGGGACAAAATAACAAAACACAACCTTGATATATTTATAATAATAGTTATTACTGTAAAGTCAAAAATTATTGTGTGCATTAACTATTGCGTTTTTTAAAAATCAGATAAAACTGCATGATTAATTTTTCATGACTTTATCACTAGTAGGGGGTGTTTAACAAACTTGACTACCCATGAAGGTCTCACACAATCAGTTTAAGGTTTTGGGGGAAATCTGTATACAGTAAAATGTATCAAGTATTATAATGGTAGTACATTTGTACATATAATTATGATACTCACCTAGTCGCATTATTTGCGACGCAATAATCTCGTAATAATTTAAAAATTTATACAGGTAGTTGTTACGTCCTTGAATTTGTTTATAACATAGATTGATTGATTTTTGGTTGCTTAACATCCAGTGGCAAGTATTTCATGCATGTTCAGTTTGAATTTTAATAGAAAAAGCATCTCCATATTCCAACAGACAGTATGTAAATAATGGAAAATGCAGAGGATGTATACATTCAAAATGAACCTACCGGTATACTATAAAATTACAAAATTATGAAAACCTTGGAACAGAATTGATTGTTGGTGTTTAAGGATGTACTTAAGTAAAATTTAAAAAAAACAAGAAATTAAAATTGATACTACATTTTGAAAGAGCACCAGTTAAGGAACAAAATAAGCTAAAAATATTGGTAGGTCATGGTCCTCGTTTTCGAGATATTTGAGTTTTAAAAAAAAGCGGGTAAGGCTGACTTGGACTTTTACCTTACATTTGCATTAGTATTATTTGGGTGTCAAATCGAAAGAACAAAAATTAAGAAATTGCTCAAATTTTGAAAAATGGCCTTTCATGAGCTATTGAAGTATTTTCTACAAAGAAAAATGGGTGTTATGGGGCAAAAAATTTAACCCAGTACTGATGGAAAAATATCAAGGAGTCCGAACATTTGACACCTATTTCCAAAACCTCACCTAAAGCACTATTGACTATATCATGGCTGTCAGTTTTTATTGGCTGAGGAAAACCAGTGAGAAAAGAGAACTAGCAACCTTAGATCTTTTGAACATGAAAAATTAAAACCTTCACTAGGAACCTTGAACTATATCTAATGACTTTCAGCAATCTCCATTAACATTCATGAAAATACATGTATAAATTGTTTTTACTATGCCTAATTCTTTGTACATTTGTAGTAATGTAAATGTATAATTTGTTTTTGCTGTGCCTAAATTATTGTCATAATGACCATATTAGATACTTTTTTGTATTGCCTGAATAATTTGGGTTATTTATGGTGTTTCTATTATGCCTCATTAACTTTCTATTTATCATTCCTGTACACTATGCCTATTTCATTGTAGTTATGATCAATTTTTGCATTGCCTTATTTATGTTAGCTAATAAAATATCTCTGATGTACTGTTAGCTTAAAAGGTTTTAATAGATATAGGAAGATGTGGTGCGATTGCCAATGAGACAACTCTCCATCCAAATAACAATTTAAAAAAAAAAACAATTATAGGTCAATGTACGGCCTTCAACACAGAGCCTTGGCTCACACCGAACAACTAGCTATAAAGGGCCCCAAAATTACTAGTGTTAAAACCATTCAAACGGGAAACATGAAACTGTGTATTCAGTTATTTTCATTGGTACATGTACCAAATTTGGTGGATTACAGAGAAATTACACTTTTGTGGATATTTTTTTGGTAGTTTTGCAGATTTTTGCATAAATTCTTACAATTTGTATCTCGTTTGGCATTGGAATTTGTGGTTCCCAGGAACTATGAATCCATGAAAATTAGTTTCCAATGAATAACAAGAATGTGTCCAAAGTACACAGATGCCCCACTCGCACTATCATTTTCCATGTTCCATGAACTTTGAAATTGGGTAAATATCTAATTTGGCATTAAAATTAGAAAGATTATACTATAGGGAAAATGTGTACTAAGTTTCAAGTTGATTGGACTTCAGTTTCATCAAAAACTACCTTGACCAAAAACTTGAAGCGGGACGAACGAACGAACGGACGAACGAACGGAGCCACAGACCAGAAAACATAATGCCCCTCTACTATCGTAGGTGGGGCATAAAATTGAATCAACAGAAACTTACTTTTCTTTAATAAAATATTATCAGGTTTCAAATCAGCATGGATAACATTTTGTTGTTGTAGAAAACCCAGAATTGTCAACAGTCTGATGGCTACCTTCCTAATGCTTGGTATTAACTGCAAAAAATTATGTAATTCTTTTATTATGCTCCTTTAAAATTTACCTGTAGTTTCATTCTAGAAAATGTTTAAATGTGCATGCAACTTCGATTTCAAATATAAGCTGCATATATACAATGGCAGATCCAGGGGGGATCCGGTGGTTGGAACCCACCCTTTTTTTGGCCGATCAATGCATTTGAATGGGGACACATAGTTGGAACCCCCCCTTTGTCCTGGTTGGGAACCCCCCCCCCCTTTTTTTAAATGGCTGGATCCGCCCCTGATATATGTACTACAATGACATTTATTTATATCTTGTTTTTACATGTGAAAGTTATATTTACCTATGACTTTGTTTAAAACAAACTACAAATACATGTTACAAAATTTCTATGTCAATTAATCTTTAGTGAAGCTTTGTCTCATTGGCATTTGCAATTATACCACATCTTCTTAACTTTATAAGGGCATAGCAGAAGCTGTGCATCCCCATAAAATTCAACATCAATCAAATATTTGGGTTTTTGCCATAACGTTCTTGACCTTTAACCTGTAACCTTCATATCAAAAAAGGTTTTTTGTAATCTAAATAGACGCACTTGTACTAAGCTTTATGAAAATAGAATGCAACAGGTATAGTTCTTACAGTAACTATTTTTTTTCCATAACATTATCAGGTGACCCTTGTCTTTGAACTCTGACCTTGATACCAAATAGACTTCATCCTCTCCTCATTAAGAAGATATTCATTGCATCAAGTCTAGTTCAAGGTCATGTTAAATCAATAATTCTTTAATGTTTATGTTCTTACTCAGAAAGTGTTACGAAAAGAAAAATACATGAAAACATTAATAAAATAGGCAAAAATATCAAACTTGCATAAATAATAAATGCATATTCAATATGATAATATATACATTTGGTGAATAGATGGATGCCTGGTACAATTTATAAAAAGTAGCATATATATTTTGAACCTACCGCACTAACCAGACTCATTAGTTCAAGATAATTACATAATAAAATAGTAATTTCCTTTAAGCTGTACAAATGACATTTAAGTACATAAGAACATTCAGATATATATGAATCAAACGATATCGAAAAGACTTTTTACGATTTTACAGTATAGAATTAATAAATTACATAACGATATTTACAGAATACATTGTACCAGATGGACTAGGCCAAATAATGATATATGTGTGGTTCCAGTAACCCTACTGTCCCTACTTTTTCTGCTTAAAAATAGCCTACCCTTAAGATTTTATTGTCATTTTTCATTAAGCACTGTTAAAGTCAGAATGTTGCTCCAATAGACTCAATGTAAAAAAAACATAAAATAAAAAAAAATCCCTACCTACCTACCCTAACTTTTTTTCAGATGTAACTGGAACCACACAAACTTTTTTATTTGGCCCTATTTGTGTTTAAAAATTTTGTGTGAAGATCACCGGTAAGTAATGACCTTGTAGCAACTACAAATGATCTCTATGGTGACAAGTTTCCCAGATCCTTTTTTACAACAATGTCTCTTCATAGACCTACCTGGTGAGTGGTGACCTTGACCTTTGATCTATGATTTTGTTTCATATACATGGTGGTTTATCTTATTCCCAAAGGAAAAACTTGTTCCAAATTTAGTGAGGATTAGACGTCAGTGGTGACATGTTTTTAACACCAACAAACATTTCCCAAAGTAATATCAGGAGATCTTGACCTTTGACCTATGCCTTTAAACAACAGTATTCTCTTATGGTGAATTATTGTAAAAACTTTGGTAAACATTGGAGGTAAAAAAGAACCCAATAGCAATTTCACATCTAGATCTAATTCTTACTATCAAAAACTTTGAACCCATTGCTCACCAATTATACCTGAAATTTTAAGTGATGATTATGATAACCCATCACAAATGAAAACATTTATATCTCATTTGAACTTATGATCAAAATTTCAGGGCACCTTCGTTTTATAGTTCTTGACAAAAATGCAAAGGAAATTTCAAACACAGCTTTTTTGTTTATGTGTTACTAAGAATTGTTAAACAGAAATTTTGATCTGTTTCACAATACTGTGGATTCATTTATTTTCATGGGTAAAAATGTTTGCTACTTAAAGGTGTAGACCTTATTTCAGGGAGATAACTCTTTAAATCACTAATGCGTTTGTTTAAGTCAAGTTTTATCAATATACTTTAAGCATTTACCTGAAACAGATTGGAAATAATCTATGTAACCTAGAAGCTTAGAATATACTTATGAAAATGGTTGACATAAACATACTGACAATTTAAAGAGTTATTTCCCTTAACTAAGGTCTACCTCGTTAAAGAAAACTTAAGTTTTTCATGGATATTTGATTTTGTGGTTTTGCTAATCAGTTCATACAAAGCCTATAGAAAATTTGTAATTTGTTGAACATTTTAGTTTGTGGAACATTTGAATTTAGGGTTCATCTGTAAAACCCACAAAAATTGGTATCCAGCGAAAAACAATGAATCTGCAGTAATACAAATGCATGCTTTATATTTTGTTGAATTATTTTGATGGAGCATTTCCAAAATTTGAAATAATTAATCTCTCTTTTTTGTCAATCACAATAACTAATGAATGGCAAACCCTCTTACTTTGCCTTTTTATTTTAATTCCTATTAATATTATACCTAAAATTTATAAATCCCGCCATTTTGTAAAAAAAAATCTGTTCATCATTTAAAATTTAAATGACTCAACTGATTTTTTTTTTTTTTGGCAACACTTCTTTTTGAAAAATGAACCAAGTTGGAGTCTGTTTTCATACTGAAGATAGAAATTACATTTTTTGTTCACATTATTGAATCATAATAGCTTGAATATGATATAATATATTTTTTTTTACCTTATCTCTTGAAATTTGATGAAATATCCGATTGATCGGTTCTGGATATAAAGCTTCAAATACCATGCAGTAATGATCATCAAATGTGAAAATATTCTGCAAATAAACAATAAAAAAAAAAAAACCATGAAATAATTACATGGTTTTCCGAAATATGAATTAATTACATCATCACCATAATTAAAAGATTTTATCATTAAGTCATCAAGTGTTTGCACTTTTATCTTCTAAACATGTATGTTTCACAAAGGGTTTGATCTTATGGAGAAATAGAGCAGCGAGGTAATTGTTCCCTTAAGGAGAAGTTTTCTACTGCATGAAAGAGCTATATTTACAAAAAATTCTTTGATGAAATTTAACAAAATCATTTTTGTGACATAAGTAAAGAAAATTAAATTTATTATATTTTAATTTTGTTTCCTAATTAAAGTGAAGTTACTTAACAATTTACATCAAAGTTGCTTTGATATTTTCAATTATAAAGTATTCATCATCCATTTTGCAGTTAAATTGTGCAAGCAATTTACAGTAAAAAAATTAAACAAGAGGCTGTCAAAGCAAACCAGATTTTCCTTTCATATACTAGTATCATGTTAAATTAATTAAGGGTCCTAACTCCTAATAAGCATAAGGAATATCATTAATATCCAACTTGACCTTCATTTTGACATGAGAAAGATATCAACATTTGTGTAATAATTATTTTAAAAGTTTCTGAGTTAAAGAAGAATAACAAGATGAAGCATATTTATTTCTCAATTCAAGGACCTACACTCTTAATGTACAAAAGTGAAATTCATCAAAGTCACTTGTGTGCATAGTATCTGAAAAAACAGACCTATCTTCTAAACTTTACATGAAAATGAGGTCAAGGTCAGATGAAATGTGCAACATAGATGTGTTCATCGTATAATATCATACACACCAAATATACATGCTTTAGTGTATTACACGTTTTCTCAACTGGACACTAAATAATAAAATTTTAACAGTGGCTATTTAAGCATATCTTCACATTTAGCAGATCCATTAGTCAAAAAAAATGAAGATTAAAGTAAGCTTGTAACATTACACTTTATATGTATGTAGTTTTTTCATTATGCAATGTTAATTGTTCCTGATCGCTTTTATCACCTTTAATCATTCTGAACTGAACTGAACTGTGTGGCGTTAAATAATTCTAGGATGTGATTCTTAGGATAAAAGAAAAATGTGCATGTTATAACTTACTGCGTGTCCATTGACGGTTTAAAGCTTTTAAATAAAGAGAAAAAAATACCAATTAATGGTGTGCTTAGCATCAATTTTTCATATAATTACCAACAATAACACTATACTTTAAAAGATTTTCTTTGGTATGCTATTAGCATCAATTTTTCAGTATAGTGCCAAATATAACACTATACTTAAAAAGATTTTCTTTGGAATGCATAGCATCAATTTTTCATTTTATTGCCGAATATATTACTTCACTTAATAAGTTTTAATTATAGAGTTATGCAACAACTAATTATGCAAAAGAAATGTTGTCTGCATGCAACATGTCTGCAAAATTTTATTGAGAAAAAATAAAAGATTGATGGACCATATCTTATTTTGCATGCACATTTTCCGATTTATATAAATAACAGCAAAAAGAATGTAATAAGCCGGTAAGTCCTCTTAAAAGTTGATGTAATGTGAAAGATAACAATTCGAGGACATACATTTCTTGAATTTACTCCTCCATGATAAAAAATATAACTAGACGAAAAAGTCTATTCATTGCTTCAGAAATTGCAAAACTAAGTTAGGATACAAAGTAGCCAAGAACCTAACCAAAAACACTCATGTGTTCTACGAGGGTTTAAGAGGTGTTTTTAAATTTTATCAGACTCCACAAACAACACATATCGAAAATTACCAAAAGTCTGAGTGTATGTGAGATATTATCAGGATCTACAGTGCGAAGTTGTTGTAAACAGAGAGTTTCCTGAATGCCAAGTTGTGAAAATGTTGTATGGAGAACTTTTATCACTACAATTGTATCTTCTCTAAACATATCCTGCAAAATAAATCAATATTGATAGTAAGTTTGATTGTACAATAAAAATTTGTGTAGTCTGTGTAAAATCAGCAATGAGTAATTAAAATATTTCTTATATGTTAAAATAGTTTATGTTAAGTTTGGTTCTATGAGGACAAGACATCCTTTCAATTTTGATAGTTTTCAGCTATAATGATCCAGAGTTAAGGGACTTTTAATAGTAACAAGAGTGCACACGCTGAAATGTCTCGCCTTCTATACTAATCATTGATATTATGTTGATAGTCCTAAAGTATAAAGCTAAGCTTTATTACAACTGTCACATAAACTTAACATTAACCAAGATAACTAAAAAAAGACCAATGAACCTTGAAAAATGAGGTCAAGGTCAGATGAAACATGCCAGGCAGACATGTACAGCTAACAATGCTTCTATATATAATATATATAGTTGACCCATTACTTATAGTTTAAGAAAAATAGACCAAAACACAAAAACTTAACACTGTGCAATGAACTGTGAAAATGAGGTCACAGTCAAATAAAACCTGTGCGACTGACATAAAGATCATAAAATATTTCCATACACCAAATATAGTTGACCTATGGCATATAGTATTAGATAAAAAGACCAAAACTCAAAAACTTAACTTTGACCACTGAACCATGAAAATGAGGTCAGGGTCACTGGACATCTGCCCGCTAGACATGTACACCTCACAATCATTCCATACACCAAATATAGTAGACCTATTGCATATAGTATGAGAAAAACAGACCAAAACACAAAAATTTAACTATTACCACTGAACCATGAAAATGAGGTCAAGGTCAGATGACACCTGCCAGTTGGACATGTACACCTTACAGTCCTTCCATACATCGAATATACTAGCCCTATTGCTTATAGTATCTGAGATATGGACTTGACCACCAAAACTTAACCTTGTTCACTGATCCATGAAATGAGGTCAAGGTCAAGCGAAAACTGTCTGACAGACATGAGGACCTTGCAAGGTACGCACATATCAAATATAGTTATCCTATTACTTATAATAAGAGAGAATTCAACATTACAAAACAAGTGAAACTGCGAGCTACTGCTCACTGATGATACCCCCGCCGCAAGTGGATAATATTAATAGTGTTCGGTAAACAGGAAGTTGTCGAGTGATGAATCTGAAAATGCATCACACGGTATAGCTGACTTATATAAATCCTGAAACCAAATTTCAGAAATCCTTGTATTGTAGTTCCTGAGAAAAATGTGACGAAAATTTTCAACTTGGCTATCATGTGTAAAATCATACAAGTGTTCGGTAAACAGGAAGTTGTCAAGTGATGAATCTGAAAACGCATCACACAGTATGGCTGACATATATAAATGTTGATACCAAATTACAGAAAGGGTGGATGTGTAGTTCCTGAGAAAATTGTGACGAAAGTTTCATGGGACGGACTGACGGACGGACGGACGGACTGAGGGACGGACGGACAGACAGAGGTAAAACAGTATACCCCCCCTTTTTTAAAGCGGGGTATAAAAATTGAACTTTTTTTTCAAGTGGTCACTGAACCATGAAAATGAGGTCAAGGACATTGGACATGTGACTGACGGAAACTTCGTAACATGGAGCATCTATATACAAAGTATGAAGCATCCAGGTCTTCCACCTTCTAAAATATAAAGCTTTTAAGAAGTGAGCTAACGCCGCAGCCGCCGCCGCCGGATCACTATCCCTATGTCGAGCTTTCTGCAACAAAAGTTGCAGGCTCGACAAAAAACTTGAAAATCTCATCACTCAAGTCTACTATTTTGATTTTTGATTTTTTATTACAGTGTTAATTTATGAAGACAAGCTCCTTTTGATAATAATCATGTACACAATGGTTCTGTAACATAAGGTATCTGAATACAAGGTATGAAACATTCATTCAGGTCTTCTGCTGCCAAATAGTAATATCAAGGAGGTTATATGAGAAGGAGAGAGGACGAAAGACGATAATTACACATAAAATGTTACCGACTTTTCTTTAAGTGAGTGTTAATTAGTTGAGATCGACTCTGTCACAGAGGGAGATTTTGTCCTAATAGTAATTACATACCGGAGTAAGAACGGAAACACCCAAGGTGTCATAAACTGACCAGATATAAAATTATTGACATGTTAATAAGATTTTTTATGATATTTTTTATTAAAGTAATTAAAAATAAAATTTTATGTTAAAAGAAAGCTTATTACCAATAGAAATGAAACGAATATCTGTCTCATTGCTGTCAATGTTAATATCAACAGAAAGCACTTTTACGTTGTTCCCGATAAATTTCTCTATGTTTCAATTGCAAATATTCCTTCCCGTCATTACCGGTCACCGTGACTAAAGTAGTTTGCATATTCGTATCTATAATACTAAAATTACGAGGTCCAATTTGTCAGCCGTCATCGGGTAAAAACGACAAATCAAAGAATTCAACTCTATATAGAACTAATATAGGACAAAGGTGTAGATTAAAAATTACACTACTCCAGACCCTTTTGTTTTCCACATAATTAATATTGCCAATAATTAACAAGTTCCGGGTCCAATCCGATACCGATACCAATAGTATATTCACCTGTTACCTATTACCTTATCTGTACGTTCCGCATTTGACAGGCGCACCACCAAATGGTGTATTTAGGATTTTTCTATATACACGGGTCATAATCAAAGGGCTGACACTACTAAATTCTATCATTGTCAAATTGTTCCCTATTATAGTTTTATTCAGCAATCAGCAAGACTTTCTAAGATAACTAATATAGGACAACGCTGTTGATTAAAAAATACTCCATTCCTGGATAGCCAGGACCTTTTGTTTTCCAAATAATTAATATTACCAATAATTGATAAGTTCCAGGTCGACGGATTCAAACAGAAAGATTTGAAAGTAAAAAAAACTGTGTATCTTATTATCGACATGATTTTATCAGATGACAATACCAATTACTAAAATAAGGCTTAGGCATAGTTATATACTTTAAGTCAGTCACGGACCCGCGATATCACGGGTGTGTACTTGTATTTTCTATGATTATAACCTGCCAATTCCCATCAACAGAAATTGAAAATCGCACACTAACTTTCCTTTAAACCCTCATAACTTTGTCATTTCTTTATCTTTTTTCACGGTAGACAGACGATTGTGATTTTGAAATTGCGCGTCCGATCTTTTTCCATATCATGAACACCTATACACTGCATTGTTACCGAAAATACACCTGAACTTTAATGACCCAGTCACTGATAAAAATCACGTGACATATGCGAATTATCTAATAGCCCAAACTGCTCACGGTAACAGCCCTGTACATCAGAGGTCCAAGTCAAGTAGGTGATAAACATGTCAGTTTCGTTATATTTTTATCATTTTTCTCTGATCGAACTGCTATCCTGGGGATGCTAATTTTGTATCAAGCAGAGTGTTCACTCTCCTTCTCATATAACCTCCTTGGTAATATCTATGTCTTGCATACTGTGACTTTCATCGCAGGTAGGACAAAAATCACATGAAAGCTTCCATTCATAAATCCTCACAATAATATAAAATTCTGATGAAATCAATTTGATGAATACTTGAGCCAGAGTACAGTTTATGCAAAACTTAAATCTAAGGGTCAAAGTTCTGTAATTCTGGAGTGACAAATATTTTTTTTTTAAATTGATTGGAAGATATCTGCTATCAATTCTTATATCGTGTTAAAGTCATTTGAGTATGAAGTGGTGACAGCAGAAGGGCAGATGCACATTGATATACCATAATCCACCTGTCTTAAACAGACATATAGAAACTAAATAGGAATAAGTTACAATAAATTCTAATATAAGATTCAGGAGGAGTTTCAAATACAAATTGGGTACATCCCAGATAAGCAATGGTAAATTCCATGATTCCCTAAGTTAAACCCCCCAAATAATTAAGGTCAAAGAGCAAAATAAAACATGCACAATCCCATTAATAATAATTGTATGGAGAAAAAGTTTCATTAGATTCCGATAAAGGGTTAAGCGGGAAAGTGGCTATAAAGTTGGATAGAAAGACAAAGGAAAGGATGCAGAAAGACAAACCAGTGGATGGAAGGACAAAGGAATGGATGCAGAAAGAGAAACCAGTGGATGGAAGGACAAAGGAATGGATGCAGAAAGAGAAACCAGTGGATGGAAGGACAAAGGAATGGATGGAGAAAGAAAAACCAGTGGATGGAAGGACAAAGGAATGGATGAAGAAAGAGAAACCAGTGGATGGAAGGACAAAGGAATGGATGAAGAAAGAGAAACCAGTGGATGGAAGGACAAAGGAATGGATGAAGAAAGAGAAACAGTGGATGGAAGGACAAAGGAATGGATGAAGAAAGAGAAACCAGTGGATGGAAGGACAAAGGAATGGATGGAGAAAGAAAAACCAATGGATGGAAGGATGGAAGGACAAACGAATGGATGGATGAGCAAACCAACAGAAACTCCAATGACTATATAGTGTCTAATTCATTTAGGGGTGGTCAACTTTCATTTCATTGTCAGGCATTTCTACATGCTTCCTGAATGAGTTCAAATTTTCATAACTGTAGATCGACACAAAATATCTTGAACTTAACTCAACCATAAATACTACCTAACCTTAATCAATGAAGCATTAAGTGTACCAATAAGGTCAATGTAACATACTTTTGACTAAAATCTGTCAATACCCCTTAAATACATTATCATAACAAGTCGTGTGACAATATAATGTAAATAATATGATAATGTCTTGTTTATCCTATCAGAGTTCCTTTGAGTTGGAAAAAAATTTACATTCTTTTCCATTATGAAAAAAATTCTTCCATCTCATTGACAAGTATTTATAAAACACTAATCTGTTATCATAATAAAAATATTGGTACAGTCATACTGCACTTCATTTGTTAAGGCTAGATGGAATTTTTTTATCTGATTCTCAAATCATCCCTTTCTTGACTCTTTCTTTCACCTGCAGAAATGTAAATTTATTAATATATAATTATTGTAATGATTTTATGGTTCTGGTCCTGTCTGGAATTAAATGTACCTGATTTATCATAGGTGGATTCGGGAGGGGGGCCCGGGCACCCCCTTTTATGGGAAAAATTTGGTTGATTATATAGGGAATCATTAAAGCATGACTGGAGCGGGCCCCCTTAGGTCAGTCAGCGCCCCCCCCCCTCCCCCCCTTAGGAAATGTTCTGGATCTGCCACTGTTTATATAAAAAGAAGAAATATATGTAGCTCTATCATGATAATATGTATATGAATCTTTAATATTTCATTTCAATATTTTTCTGTTATAAGTCACAATGTATTGATTTGATTGTATACATGTCATGCTGCCCATCAAGGGCACTTTGTTGGAATAACAAATATTCTTATTCTTTTTCGTTAACACATTTTCTTAAAAAAATTAAAAAAAAAAAAAATCTGAATATTTTTTTAACTGCCCCCGCATTTTATAAATAATTTTTGAAGCAGGAAACAGAATCTGAAAGCTTAATATCTAATGTGGCCTTATTTAATTTTTATAGTGAGGACACTGACTTTGTTTTGTTACAATACTAAGCTCTACTCAAAATAAACTAAATAAATAATAATACACAAGTAATTTGTGGTTGAATGCCTACACACAGAAAAAATTACCAATACTTATCCATTAATGTGATCACAAGGTTGTTAAACTTTGATAAGAAACACTGTGGCTCCTGGTCATGATCTTTAATCCGTATTATAGTAAAGGATTAAGTATATTTTGAATCATAAAGTAACATAACCTAATTAGGCTATTATTATTATATCTTAAGCTTTTTTTATTAAAATTCTCTTTAAGAATGGACTGCAGCTTTTTAAAAAAGACATTCACCTTACTGGCTAAATGATTGCAAAAGAGTCAAAACTATAAACAGAACCTTTGAAACGGAACGTGCCGAAAGGCATTTTATTGTACAAGCCAAGGTCTTAACATTTGTACGATCTCCTCGATTTCTGTCAGAAAATTGTGCTAAAATTTCAAAGGTTCAGCCAAAGTAGTCTTGAGATAAGACTTGGACAGATAAAGTTTAACAACAGACCTATCCCTATTTATTTACACAGGAAAACTTTTGAAAATTTTCCATCATAAAATAAAAGTTTTAAAAAAAAATTATACAAAAATCTTCTAGTGACTTACATTGCATAAATGAAAAAAAAATGCTTACTGGCAGTGGCAAATATTTGATGCACATACAGGACAAAAAACAATATCAATAAGAAGGTTCTGCAAAGTTGATCGATGGATAATAATAAAAAAGGGGGGATTTAAATTGGCATTAGCAAAATAGGGAATCATTCAAATGTTATGTAGGTGCAGTTATTTTCTGTTACAAAAGTCACCTACAGATCTCTACCAGGCTTACTATGCAATATTCAATTTCATAGTTACCGATTATCAAAAGGTAATGAAAAATTGTTTTTTCGGTGGAAACACATCAGATGCTATTTCTTGATCTAAAAAAGGTTTCTGTGCAAGTTTGGTAAAAGGAGTAGGTTCAGTAAGCCCCCTTTTTAGCCCCAAAATATAGCAGTTTTACAAAATTGTTAAAATGTACTTTTAGTTATTCTTTGGAAAGTAAAATGCTTCAGCTACATAAATATGAGCTGTTTTTGACAATACAATGCACATATCAGGACTATAGCATCATAAAGTCGTGCTAAATTACTGAAATCTTCACAATTGTAGCATTTTAGTTACATTTTATACGGTTTCCGTCTTAAATGAAAGTGGCTGCATTCGTGTTCATTCTTAATATTGAAATGTTAATTGTATTTTATGATAATACATAACATATATAAAGGTTGTAGATGAACACGGATGCAGCCATTCATTTTTGACAAAAACCATCTGAAAAGTGATATTTTTGTGCATATTTGATGGATTTATCATATTTAAGCTAAAATCAGTGCGTTTTTAATGAGTGAATCAGTTAAAATCTTTCACATACACTTATTGAATTAACTGAAATAGACACTGAAGTGTTTAAAAAGTGTCTAAAATCTGTCGTCAGATGAACTTGAAATTTGAGGCCAAAATCAGCCCTTACCAGACCTACTTCTTTCCATGAAGCTTTGATAAGGTTGTTGATGTCTATCCAAAAACGTTTGGCTTAGAGTGTACCTAAACGAACACAAGATAAAATTGAAATGTAGGATTGCTTTGAAACAACAAAATAAATTGAACTTTCCTATTTTTTCATAATTCCAAGAGTTATTTCCCTTTCTGTCAACTTAATATTTTGTTTATACCCTAAAATGCATAATTGGGTATCTTTATCTATTTGTGAATAGATGACAATTGATTTTTTTTTCATCAAATTGAAAATATTAATGAGGAAAATTATAAATATAGAAAAGATTTTACCACTGTATGAAGTATGATACAATATTTATCCACTCAAGATGGCTAAATATTTAAAATTTAAAATTTTACCGTTGAGAGTGGATATATATTGCATTGCAGAAATTTGATGGTGGAATAAATTTCTCTAATGAATTTTAAATGATCTGCAAAAAGATGTGTTCTTTCCATGTGACATCTTCCACTGTGGTCTCTTTTTTTTTAAAATTCAGAAGAAAGCAAGAAAATTTGACATTACCATTTAGACTAATGAAGAACTAAGATCAAACAAAAATAATCAACAGGTCAACAGAAGGATAAATCGTGTAAGAATTTTAGAATAGAACTTATAATTCAAATTTTAATATATATTTATTCAAAGAAATATTACACTTGTTTTACTTTGCAATAGAAACAACATTACATCTTTAAAAGGGAGACAACTTTGTCAAAACCTAGTGATCATATGTAGTTTAAGTGACAGAAGCATGAAAAACAGGTCACACCGACCTACTGCTGACATGACACCCAACCACAAAATCAGATGATCTATTCTAAGCTGAGATATTGTTTGTTGACATGCATTTGCACAAACATGACAAAGAATTAATTACAATTTTTTTTTTAATTCACCACAGAAAATCTAGCATGAGTGTCAAACAAGTTTTATTTTATTATTTTTCATCTCAAGATGATGAATGGTTATGGGGGTCATTCAGTACAATGTTATGTAAAAGTTGTCATCATAAACCGTACATGAGTTTCATCATAATAATCACTCATAGAATGGAAAGATTTTTGTATGCTCCTTAATTTTTTTAAGATAAATTATCATAAAATAAATATTATTATTAAATCATTTTAATCATTACTCAAAGAATGGAGAGATTTGTTCATTTAAGATTTTAAAGAATTTTAAATTATTTAAATTATTATAAAATTAATTTTATTATTAATTTATTTTAATATTTTGAAGTAAAAAAATATTAAGGATTTTAGATACTAAAATAAAATTAATTAAATAAGAAAGATATAGACATTCAAATCTTAGGTTTCATGACAAATGGTTCCAAAATATTTATCCAAAATTATGCAATTATTTAATCAAATTTAGGTCATGATTATATCTTTCATGTCAAAGTGTGTAAACTATTAAAAATGCAGTGTCAGCATTGGAATTTTATAGTTCATAACTTTTGGTAAGTGACATTAGACCAGAATTAATTAAAAATCTGGAAGCTATTCATAAATTGGCTATTCCAAGTTTAGGCCAGTCAGTCAAAACTATGTATTTTCAAACTTTAAAAAGAAAAAATAGAATAAAATAAAGAATTTTTATATGACACCCTTTCCTGTTCATCACTTCCAAGAATGATCTAATTTAACTACTGTAAATTCAGAAATTATTGCTTGCATTTATTATAGTGATTTTGTAATTTCAGACTAAAATGCGATTTTTATTTTTGCAATATTTAGAAAAATCCTGTTTAAATCATATAAAATATTTCAAAATATGAGTTTCAATTTTTGCGATTATAACCCTGTCACATTTTTTGCAATAATAAAGACATCGCAGTAATTTCTTAATTGACAGTAATTAATTTAGAAGAAAAGATATAAATTGACTTTTCCTTAAGCTTCAACAGGGTTCTATAATGAATGTGGCACCAAAATTAGTCTACATGTACATGCTGACAAATAGGTACAATTTAGAAAAAATGTTGATTTAATTTGTAATTTCTGCAAATATGAATTGAAAATTGTCAATCAAAATCCAAAATTGCCTTTTAGCAGTCATTTTTTCAACCCAACTGAAATCAGATGGAAAAAAAATATAAACAGTGTCCATATAAGATGTACATTATATCTTCCAAGATGGGTACAAACGGGTATTATGTAATTGCAAACCTGGGTCTTTTCTTACCAATATTTTCAGATCACTATTGGGTAAAGATACAAAGCTGGGTCCCAATTGTAGGTACTAGATGCTTTTTAGGAAGTATCAGTTTATCCTTTTAATAAGACTGATTTGACAAAATTCATTTCACAAAAGATTAAAATGTTAAATTAAATGGACAATTAGAAGTGATGAAAATACATGGGCAAGGTGAGCTTAAAAAAGTTTAGAAAAAGATAATGATGATTGTTCCTTACATAATCTGTTACTAAATTAGTATTTGCTTAAGAATTTTTTTTATAAAAGATTACACCAGAAAGCCTTCAAGCAAAATTTTGCATTACACACTACCAGAAATAGTAAGCAAGCTTACCCCCACCCAGTCCTACTCATACCCATGAATCATATTTTAACAAAAATGGTCATGACCTCTTCGATAAAGATAAAATTTACATCATGTCCTAAATATGTATCATCTTTTTTTTTTAAATCAAACATAAAAAAAAGTCTGCGGTTAATTTTTCAAATTTGTCACTAATTAACCACAAAAACTACTCAGGTGTGACATAATGCACAGCAGGGACATAAATGTCAACGCAATATTCATCTTTAACACATCGTAATAATATAAATGTGCATCATAGGACGTTAGACTATCACCTTTGGCAAAGTAACAGATCAGATAAATACATTTAAACATTTAAAAATAACAGTTTAAGCTTTAAATTTAATAAGTACAACAACTCATAATGTTACCCCTGGGGCTACTGTCACCGTGACATGGAAGGTTAATCTAGTCTATTAAAATAAGATTTAATCTCATCCTTTTTTTAACAATTCTTAATGAAAACGGCCATTCTATTTATGTTTTCTTTGTTGCTTTGAAATATATTCTTTCTTCAAATGTACCTATTTTTAAATACATTGCAACATCTCTGTCACTGAGTGTGATGTCTATGTCATTGTGCACCCGGAGAAAGAGTAAATAAAGTAAAACAAGTGCAATTTTAAATGAAACAATGCCATGTAAATACAAGACAAGATCTAATTACAAGCAAGTAAAAATATAATTAAATAGATGAACATGACTTTAATAGGCAATTTTGTGGTCTAAAACAATGAGATTAGTCTTAAATTCCAAAAAACTTCTGTAACCAATAAAAATGTAGTAAATCAAAATGAGGCAGCAACCCAACAACATTAGGACAAATCAACAGAGGATCAATATTAAGGATGTACTTAGGTCAGGTTTTGGAATTTGTGTCAAATGTTCGAACTCCTTGGTGTTTTTCAATACAATACAATGTAAAATATTTTGCCCCATAACACCCATTTATGTTTTCATATATGACTTAATAGCTCATGAAAGGTCATTTGCCAAAATTTTAGAAGATTCTTGATTTTCTTTCTTTTGTTTTGAGACCCAAATATTACCAATGCAAATATAAAGTACAAGAGTGCACACGCTGAAATGTCTCGCCTTCTATACTAATCATTGATATTATGTTGATAGTCTTAAGTATAAAGCTTTATTACAACTGTCTCATTAACTTAACATTAACCAAAATAACTAAACAAAGACCAATGAACCATGAAAATGAGGTCAAGGTCAGATGAACCATGCCAGGCAGACATGTACAGCTAACAATGCTTCTATACAACATATATAGTTGACCTATTACTTATAGTTTAAGAAAAATTGACCAAAACACAAAAATTAACACTGTGCAATGAACCGTGAAAATGAGGTCATGGTCAAAAGAAACCTGCCCTACTGACATAAAGATCATAAAATATTTCCATACACCAAATATAGTTGACCTATGGCATATAGTATTAGATAAATAGACCAAAACTCAAAAACTTAACTTTGACCACTGAACCATGAAAATGAGGTCAAGGTCACATGACATCTGCCCGCTAGACATGTACACCTTACAATCATTCCATACAACAAATATAGTAGACCTATTGCATATAGTATGAAAAAAACAGACCAAAACACAAAAATTTAACTATAACCACTGAACCATGAAAATGAGGTCAAGGTCACATGACATCTGCCCGCTAGACATGTACACCTTACAATCATTCCATACAACAAATACAGTAGACCTATTGCATATAGTATGAAAAAAAAAAGACCAAAACACAAAAATTTAACTATAACCACTGAACCATGAAAATGAGGTCAAGGTCAGATGACACCTGCCAGTTGGACATGTACACCTTACAGTCCTTCCATACACCGAATATACAAGCCCTATTGCTTATAGTATCTGAGATACGGACTTGACCACCAAAACTTAACCTTGTTTACTGATCCATGAAATGAGGTCGAGGTCAAGTGAAAACTGTCTGACAGACATGAGGACCTTGCAAGGTACGCACATATCAAATATAGTTATCCTATTACTTATAATAAGAGAGAATTCAACATTACAAAAAATCTGAACTTTTTTTTCAAGTGGTCACTGAACCATGAAAATGAGGTCAAGGACATTGGACATGTGACTGACGGAAACTTCGTAACATGAGGCATCTATATACAAAGTATGAAGCATCCAGGTCTTCCACCTTCTAAAATATAAAGCTTTTAAGAAGTTAGCTAACACCGCCGCCGTAGCCGCCGCCGGATCACTATCCCTATGTCGAGCTTTCTGCAACAAAAGTTGCAGGCTCGACAAAAACTGAGAGTCAGCCTTTTCCTGCCGTATTTTAAATCTCAAATATCTCGAAAAGGAGGTTCATGACCTATCAATATTTTTAGCTTATCTTTATCCTTAATAGATGCTCTACCAACTTATAATATCAATTTTAATTTCTTCATTTCTTAACTTTTACCTAACCTCACCTAAGTACATTCTTAAGGTAATAACTTTAAATGTCTTTGCAAATAGAACGGACAAGTTGACCAAATATTAATTATTCCTCTTCAGTTTCATTTTATAAATTGATTGATTGGTCTAATTGCCACTTCCAGCACTTTTGGCTATTTCTTGGTGGTCAATAATTAATTAGTATAAGTGGTGGAAGCTGGAGTGCCTGGACATAGCTGACAATCTTGGTCATTTAAGATTAGATTCGCAAGTATCTACCCTGTGCAGATTCTGAACACCTCATTGTTGACAGGCTAGTGATACAGGAGTTAAACTAATTATCAAGGCCCCGATTTTCATTTTAAAAACTAAACATTTCTATTGTAACTGATTCAATAAAATATTTTGTAGAATTTTCTATAATAAAATGTTTGTGTCCTGTTATTAGATCTTATCATTTTGACATTATCATAAACAACAGGACATTGAATGTTCATTAATAGGATACAGTTATCTCCCCTTATGAAAGATTAAATAAGACAAAAATTTAAAAAGATAAATGTTTTATGATTTTTTGTGCCTTTGGGTGGTTGTCTTATTGAACAATATCCATCCTCTCCTTTTGAACAGAAACAATGTGGAGATTTAGAACTTGCAAAGTTCTGGCATATGCAAAATGTACTGTAAGTCTGGTCAGATAAACTTTGAGAAGTCATACTTTTTTCTCTGACAGAAGAATTGGTTACTGTTCTTGTAAACAGATTTTATATACCAACACCATTTATTCATATGGGGTGTAAGGAAAAAAAGATATAAAGTAGAAAAATGGCCAAAACATCATTATGTAAAAATCTAAACATGTTGAATGAAAAAATGAAGAAATGAAGAAAAAAATGTGATTATTTCGTAGTAACGTGTATTGATAAAATCTCCAAAAATAAAAGGGTACATGACTTATCAACAATAGAAGTATTGAAATTTATTATATTTCTTTAAATTCTTAGTACATTTAAACTGGTTCCCACCCTTTGCATAAGCCTTCCTGAAAAGCACATGACTATCATGTGAGATTTCCTGTCAAATCTAGTTTGCTTATTACACTTGAAGTTTCTAGTTTAATCATTATATACAGATTTTACTACTTTATTCCATTTATTTATCCATGTTATTTATCATTCATTTAAAGCATTTTTTAGCATTTTTTAGCATAACATTATAGGCCATTTGCTATTGGTATAAATGGAAATTTTTGATGACCTTGACTGGATATACATTCCTGGCACAGTCGTCCATTGCTATTGGTACAAATGAAAGTTTTTAACGACCTTGACTGGATATACACCCCTCGCATGGTCAGTCATTGCTATTGGTACAAATGGAAGTTTTTAACGACCTTGACTGGATATACATTCCTGGCACAGTCGGCCATTGCTATTGGTACAAATGGAAGTTTTTAACGACCTTGACTGGATATACATCCCTGGCATGGTCGGTCATTGAACTGCACACATAAAATTAAGAAAAAATAATCTCATATCAATACACAAGCATTTAGGAAGATAACAAAAATATGTGTAAACAGGACACCATGACCCATTTGCACAATCACATGTGCATGTTCAGTGAATGACTTGATCTGGGTCAAAATCCTGATTTGATATAAAAGAAAAAAGTTATATCATATAGAACATGTGCACAAAGTTTCAAGTTGATATGACCACAACTTCATAGTAAACTTCCTTAACAAAAAATGTTAACTTGATAAAGGATGCAAGAATGGGGTGTACATTTGTAACACGCATTAGTTTATTGATTGACCATTTTTAGTCTCAGATAAACATCCAGTGCAAAAATTTCATGCATATTCTGGTAGCAAATGAAAAGTGAGTGAACCCAGCTAGCTTAATGGTCAGTTATTTCGTCTTTCCACTTTTATTATTTCTGAGGTTTAGGATTGTTCTATAAAAACTAACAGGAGTCCAATTGGAAGGCACTTAATAATCAAGTATGAATGGGTGCCAATTTACTTTTTTGTACAGTAAAAATGTAAATAAAAGCTCTAAAATTGCATGTGGTTATCTCATTTTCTTGGTACCATATTCTATGCCTAGATGAATCAGCCTCAAGTTCGTTTGTTTGAATATTTTAAATTATCTCCCCTGTCTTGGGCAGGTTTGGATGATTCTTACCTCTGCCTTTAATAACACACCTGACTGGCCTTTCTCACTTATGAGGTCTATTATCCTATATCTAGAGGCCATAACACAGGATCCACTAATGTAGAAGTGACCTTCATCATTTGTAAATTGACCTTTCCCTAGAAAAGAATCATTTTTTTACATTATTTACATTTGAAACATCTTAGCAGATAAAAGATATGGCTAATAAAATATATATTAATATTTCCTTACACATTTTATGAACATTTTTAGTTCAGCACTATAAGAAGTAAAAGATATTTCCCTATATAGTCAGGGTTGGCACCCTCAAACATATTGTATCCTACCACATTCTTACTGTGCCTGTCCAAAGTCAGGAGCCTGAAGTTCAGCGTTTGCTGTAGGGTCATGACTATCATATTTGTTTTGGTGATAAAAATATAAATTTGGCTTAGCAGTTTTAGAGAAAACTTTAAAAATATATCAGCAATTAAACGCTCTTCCTGCAATTCTGAATAATTAGAGTGCTACAAGGATAAATTTGAAAGGAAAATGTATAATTTAATATAATTCGTTCCATTTCCTTTTTTTCAATAATATAAATGTTCATTTATAAAAACACATTTTTACGGTAAAATACTAGATTGACTAACTATACACTGGAAGACTAAGGCAGTCATTCTTTAAATGCCTGTATAACTTCTTTAAACCGCCAGTCAGGTAAGATGACAGATGTATTCTGGGTGGTTTTACTGACCGTACATGTATCTGTCCATTAGACCTATAAAAGAGAAGAAAACTAAATAAATGACTACAAATTCATATCTTGTCTCTAATGCATTGATTTTTTCTTGTGGCCTCAAACATTTTAACCCCAAAACATTCTGTATGTTCAGGTCCAATGTCAAGACAGGTACTTTGATTTCTGTTAGTTGCTGTATATCATATTTTTTTTGGTTAAATGTTTTGTACTCAAGTCGTGCCATTAGTCTCTGTTTGAATTGTTTTACATCTGTCATTTTTGGGCTTTCATAGCTTGCTATGTGTTTTGAGTTTTGCTTATTGTTAAAGGCTGTACAATATTATTGTAGTAAATGTCTACATCATGTGGTCTTTATTGAAGAGTTCTCATTGGCAATCATACCACATCCTCTTATTTTAACATCCACATGTATATTCTTTTTTTGTTTTTTTTTGTTTTTGTTCAATTTTCTGTATTTTTCACATGCATATCAACTACATTTCCATCTTAATTTGGTGGGTTCTATATATTTACCTTTTGCAAACATTAAAATGTTCAAATTGAGAATCAGATCAGACAATAGCGCATACATTTTGTACTTTGTTTAAAAGTGACCTGGTGACCTTACAATGCATTTAGTTATAAAATAAGACCCAAGGCTAAAGGAAACTGTTTTACAGCCAGAAATGAAGCATTCATGTTCTGCAGTGGTCAGAACACTGTAATTCTGCAATATTTCACCTAACAAATAACACAGAAAATTAAGTAACTCCAGTGATGATGTGCAAAGGAATTAAAGTTCTATTAAAAGGTACCACATTGTAAAATAATTGGCAATTTGAAGTAAGTTAAAAAGGTTACACTAGTTTGCTAATAATACATATCTCAAATAATGAATCCAGGTTCAGTTCACCCTGATTCATGTTCGCCTTAGTACCTGTTTGCCCAGGGTCCATTTGCCCCGATTTGATTTTTTATTATTGTTGTCTTGTTGCATAATGTTTATTATTTGAACAGTGTATGATAAAAGTTTGTTGAATATTTTTATTTCAGCAACCTTATAATTATTTTCCTTTAATTTGCATAGTACTGGAATACAACGATTTATCTTATTTTAATTATTCTAGTCTATCAATTTATATAGTATAATAATAAATAAACTTATAAATCCTTTTATGTTTTAGGATTCATACACCATCAGGTTTTTTTTCATTCCAAGCCAAATAGTTTATAAAAACAAAATGTTGTTTCTTGTATTAATCTATCACAGACAATTATTACAACAATCAGTATATATTAGAATTTTCATTATGAACAATTACATGCTCCAAAACATGCCTTTATTTGCTTCAATTTAAAATATTACCATGAATTTCAAGAATTTATACCATCTATTCTTCATATCTGAATAAGTTTGAAAACTTTGATACAATCCATATTAGTATTTTTAATAAAATTTGGGAAAACAAACCCAGGGAGAACATACTATATTGTCAAATGAACCCAGTCTCAGGGTTGAACTGTCTCAAGGTGAAGGGACCCAGGGCAAACATGTAAATTAAGAGGGCGAACAGACACAATACCCTCAATATTAAACACTTTGAAAGTCAGGTCATTGAAAACAAATTAAATTGTAGACATAAAACTTTTGTACCTGGAAATGAGCGAAAATGATGTTATCAACAAATATCCAGTGAAACTGAAAGAGGGATTCAAAACATATGTACTTGTTTTCTATCCATGACAAGATCCAATATCCCTATATCGTAATATATTATATATAGGGATAGTAGATCTTGCCATGGATATACATCATATAGATTCAAAAGCAAATTAGAGAAATGGTCGAATATAATGTTTTGCCTTGTATGTCTAATCTATGTGAATGCAGTGTTTGAAAAGTAAATCTTTTGAATATGATCTCACCAAATATTTGAGCTAAAAGCCATACAATAACATTAAAAAGTTAAACAGGGGAATATAAATAATTTGTAGTTTGTTTATCGCGCCTTCTCGTGTAGAGTTGTCTCCCTATGATTGATTTCCGTCATCACGCATGAATAAAAGACGGATTTGACAGTCATTTAAGCCCCGCCTACCTTTAAATTATTTGTGGTATAATCTATATAAAGTGCGCATATCTTTTTATTTAACAGTTATTCAAACCCATTTTGTTCAATGTTACAATGTTTTTATCACTGTAAATTATTTTTTCTTCCGAAAATATGCCGAAGAAACATTTCAATCGTTTATGGGCGTGGCTCTAAGTGTGATGATTAACAAGTCTAAACAAGTTTTTAATATTGGCTGTAAAATGATTGGTTGTTTCCTTATTATGACTGTGACGCAATGTTTCAAAACAGTGGCACGCGTATTTTACTATAATCTTTAGTGTAGTAGTTTTATTTTGCGGGAAAAGTGATACACACAAGACGGTAAGTGTTGAGTACCTTTTTTAAGATTATATTAGTTCATATTGTGGATTTTGTTAAACTTTTTACTATAAAGTATGTTTTATTTCTTACAAAATAAAAAATAATGTAAATTTATTTTGGAAGTCAGTATTTTTATCCATAGTGATTTTTGCTATAAATAAGTGTTACGAAATCGAAGTCGATTTATAATTATTTATTAATTTTGATGTATTTTGTTTTCTAGTATTACTATGTATACTTTTTTTAAACTTTTTATTATTTTATTGTAGATTACATAAGCAATATATAGAAAAACACCTTTGTGAACAATGGATTAGTCACATGTTACCTATGAAAAATAAAATGGAATCTAGCAAATCGGATGGACTGAAAATTCCCAAGGATAATTCATCTGCCTTTTATTTGTATGATAAGAAACGTGACAGTGGATATTTGACAAATTCACCAGCGACTCCAGCTACACCAAATAACAATCTTCAATTTGATTTTGATGAGGATAATATAGATAGTGCAGAAAATTTAAGCCATAGTGCAAAGTTTAATAAATTCGAGGACAGTGGAGAACTTTCGGATGATTGTTTTTATGATGCCGAGGAAATGTCAGAAAATACGGATAAAGAAGTAGAATGTGCTATGTCGTTAGAAAACATTAGATCAGTGCCTATTCCAATATTAGTCCGTCCTAGTGCTCCTGCACCCCAGCCGTTTGACAATCATGACGTTCATGGAAATTTGGAATGCATTTCGGAAACTTTACATTTCACAGCATATAGTTTCAATAGAGGATCACCATTAAGGTCATCAAGTCATCATTATAAAAGACGTCATTTTAGACCTATTGGTCAGAGAACAATAAGTACCCAGACTCCTCATCAAAATAGTCAAATTCTCCAGCAGGCTGTAAATACATTGTCTGATAGATTCCATCCTTATGATGCACCGTTAGGAAGAGGTGAGTTATTCTTCTTATTGTTGCATCATCCATTCTTTTAAACGTGACATACTAAATACATTCAGCGATAATACATATGTAAACAATTATAATGAGATCAAGGATTTATAACTAATATACGTCCTTGATGATGAGATGGGGTAATTAAATTCTACTTGAATAATTGTGTAGATTTATAATTTTGAGGGTCATTTCTTCTGTCATTTTTCGTCTGTACTCTTATGCTAAATGTATGTCTAATTCACGTGTGCTCTTATCTGCATATTTATTTGTTCTCTGTCAGAACTTTTGCAATTAATGAGAAATAATATTTTTCTATTCCATTTTTTTTTAATTCGAATTAGTTCTGTTCATTCATTTCTAATTTTTGTATTAACTGCTATGAGAAATATTTTGATTTTTTTTTTTGGGGGGGGGGTGTTTTTTTAATTGGGATGTCGTACTCAAATACACCTATTATATAAACAAGTATTGCCCCTTTAATAGACAGCGAAACTCATCCCTTTCATAATTACATGCATGCCTGAGAAATCGGAAACAGCACCACAAGTACATGCAAACAATTATAATTACTTACATAAATATATACAGGTGATATTTTTATATATAGATATTACAAATTCTCATTGATGTCATTTTTTCCCTGTTGACATTGATCAAGGATGAAGGATCAAAGTTCAATATATAAGTAAATAAGTTTTGACACCATTTTTAAATTAATTAAGACGAAAACAAACTAAAAGAATTATATTTCAGTATGTCAAATTTTCTATATACATGTATTTATTATAAAATTCACGTTTAATTTGTAATATCATTATTTACTCTCCTGAACCTTGGCTTGTGGTTTAAAAGGTGCAGTTTCCATTTCCCTATTTTGTTTTGATTTATGTGTGTGTGTCCCAATATTATGATAAAGGATTTGTATACTATACAAAAGATTTGTAATACTTGTTATGATTGTCTATATACGAAAATCATATACGTGCTATCATGGATGCAAGTTCAAGTTATTTAAATAAATTTTCATTATCATCTGTCAAATAAATAACAGACATCAAAAGTTTATTTTTTCTTCATTTTCTTTTCTTTTCTTTATAGGTACGGTACACAACAGACTCCGTCATAATTCAGATGACTATGTTCCCCACGAACCCCTCCCAGATTTGGTACCCATGGCCAGGGGGAGAGACCGTTCCATTTCACTGCCAGATGTGCCTGCATTGAGGGAAGCCCAAGAAACGGAGGTTGGCAAAGAGCTTCGACGCATCAGCGACGAGTTTCATTTCTCCTACCACACTCCGAGACAGGTACGCTCTTTTGTGATATTTAAAAACAATTATCCTAAATGTAAGTTTCTGTGTCGTGTTTTGAAACTCTTTTAGATTCTTTGTTGTATATTTTACAACTGATGTGTTTCGTCTGATTTGACAGATTGAGGTCGGGTCGGTTACTACCTGACCCCGATGTCTCGGTTGTAGTAAAAGTTTTGGAAAAGTGCCAGTTGTGATTAAAATTAAACAGTGCATGGTATGTTACGTGCACTTTGCTTGTTGACAATATAATTATATTGTTACTAATAAATACATTGTCACTCGTCAAGGCTATAAAAGGTCACAAAGTACATTATTGGCAACTATTGAACGGCTTATGATCTAAACCACAAATAAAAGTATATTTGATGCCTATGTTGGTATTAGTGCATTTCGATGAAATTAATTAAGTGGAAAGATACACTCAGTACATGTTGCCTTTGTAATCCTTTTTGAAATTAATAAGCACTTGTGATAAAGTAAACAAACACAGAAGATGGTTTTTTTTTTATAGTTGTACTTAAGTATTTATGAACATGTCTTTATATCGAAGTATAGGTTGCCAATTGGAGAAAAGCCAATTAAGAGTGGGTGTGCTCCATGAATTTTTAATTTTGATTTTTTTTTTTTTTTTTTTTGTAAATTATCGCTTGACCGTTTTTTGTAGCAACTCTCATTTTCAGTTAAGTCCTGTTCACATTACGTATTAATCTTCAAGAAGTTCAATGATACGGAAGTGCTTTAAATAACTAAAAATTAACAATTCGAGATAAATATTTGATATTTTGAAATTTATTAAAAAGGCATCAAATTAAAATTCTCTTTAAATAGCACATTTACATAAAACATTACTGCATCCTATATGAATTGATGAAGAAGTCAATTGACAAATGGGGCATAGGAGACGTTGATTTGGGCCTAAAATAGAATAGTTTCCAATTTATTTAGTTTAATTTGTAAAACGGTTTAATTTCTGAGGTGTGCGTTATCTTCTCCCTTGTCAAACGAAGGTCATTTACTATTCTTTATTCACTTGCCTGATCTGACACAGAAAATTTCTATTTGTTTCTTTGTGTTTCTTTTTATAGACACCAAAATGTATTTCAAATTTGTTTTTAATAGATATATATATTATTCTTATATTTTCAGGCAAGAATCATGATACGACCACATCCGGGATCTTTCCCTGGAACTTGGAGATTCGGCGGCTTCTGGGACAGTTTACGACAATTATTCACGCCTAGTCCTACCAACCCATCAGAAAATTGATACAATGCCTTTTATTAACAGTGTTCGGATGTGTTCGGTGTTTACATACATGACAATTTTGGATATTTTTTTGACAATGTTCGGATACTTTTTGTGACAATTTTCCGATGTTTTACATGACTATATAATAGGATGTTTGCTCATCCGGAAGTTTGGTGCTATGCAAAAATCAGACCACAAGATTGATTGCTCAAGATGGGGGCCAAGCCCGCGATCTCATATATTCTTGGTGGTCACTAAAGTGCTTTTATTTGATTTTTTTATTACTAACCATTTACGATTTAAAATGTATGCCTTTTTCATGTCTTTTACTAATTGATATGGTATTGTCGTACCATATAAAAGAAGGCATAATTTTCAATCATGTTTAAAATATTATTGTTATTAATGTGTTTTTCTTGTTCTGAAAATAATGATTTATTTACATTTAATGTAAATCAGTTTTCAAATGATCTCAGATTTTATTTTAACAATTGTATATTTATATTTGAAAAGGGGTAATGATTTAATCAGCATTAATTTGGTGCATTAGAGTATTTTCTTTTCTTTCTTTCTATTCTTTCATTTTGTCTAAAATAATATTTTCTTACACGTAGATATAGTTTTTCTTTGACTTTCTAAATATATATTATTTATTGAAAACAAATATATGATTTTGGATTTTATCTGACCATTTGATGGAGTGACATTCCAGCTCAGCGACCTCTGTTTCCATATCGTTTCTTTTTAGTTTTACTAAAAATAAATGTATGTAATTATGTATATTTTAAATATACTTTATTGTTTATTTGAATGTAAATAAATTTAGAAAAGAGATTATGGTTATATTCTCTCAGCCCATTGAATCAATCTATGTCTGTGACTAATTATCTAGATGAATGACTATGAAAAGATTGCGGTTGAAATGAGACAGTTATATAGTTACATCATAACATTAATTTACTTATATCAGCCAGGTGAATATATGAATTATTGTTGTTAATTTATTTTCCGGTGACCCATTGACTACAGATAATGTAAACAAATCTACAGACCTAAAATAAAACCAACACACTTGGCACTGGTCCAACTACTTAAAATAGTAACTTAGTCATTCGTGTATTGGTTTAAAAAAAGGTAGAAACGTCGCACAAAGTGTATAACCATCGATTTCTAATTTACATAAGAAAATGATGTAGATTTCATCAACCTCCAGGGCAGACTCCCGAACAGAAGAAATCTTTCGTGTAACTTTGGTTTAATCCTTCACTTTGAAATATTATGCAATGAAGATGTGATTAAATATAAAAACAAAGAAGAGAAATAGATACGTATCATACACGAAATAGGACACGACAAAAGTATATTTTAGAAATATGACCCGGTGACCCGTTACTCATCTACATATATTGATATGATATTGAGATATGAAAGAAGCACAATGTTTTTGTTATGATATATCTTTTTTAAAATCAAAGTTTATTGATTTTCCTTGACCCGATATTTGGAGATTACGTTAAGTACATGCAAAGCTTTGCAGACAGGTTAAATCAAAGTACTGAAGTACTGAACATCAGAGGACCTCAAGTTGTGTTGAATTATTGATAAATGACATGTGTTTATATTATACCTGCCGGACAGATATGTTCACCTTACAATATAGTACAAATAATATAATTTGCTATGCTATATCTGAGATACTGACTTGAACTAGGATACTTAACTTTGTGAATTATCAATGATTATGTGGTCAAATGAGAACTGTTAGATTTGCATTATGACCATATAGTTGCACACATACAAAAATAGTTAGCATATAACTTACAATAGAGAATTAACATAGCAAACAATTCTTCGAGTAGCTATATAGTCACTCACCAATGCTCACTGAACTATGATATTAAGGAGGTTCAAGACAATCATATTAAAACGGACAAATTGTAATATTGGAGCTAAAGATACCAGATGAACAGCAAACTCATAAACCGAAAATAAACTTACAATTCCATGACTAAAACTAAAAAAGACATGCAGACAAATAAAAGTACACTAAAAACAACAGGTGCTCTGGATGGGTAAGCAGATCCTGCTCTACAAATGACATTTATTAACAATGTTTGTTCATGTAGTATCCATGGCCAGGTCTTCTACTTTCTGGAACATTTAGCTTTTGGATCAATCACTAATGGGGTGGATGTTAACACAGCAATATTACTATCCCTTATTCTAGATTTTTGTTGCAGTCAACAAAAACTTTTTTAATGTTCATAAATAGCTTCACTGAGTTATCTTGGTTTTATTGCAACACAGTCAATCATTTATCCATTATATTTAAAAAAAAAATAAGAATCTGCAGCTATACATGTACATTGTAGGTTCTGTTTTCTAATTATTAAATGATTCATTGTAAATATTACAATATATGATATGTACATGTAGATAGCCTTTCGCTAATGATGGTATTTTTGTTAATTGAATTTCACAACATCTGGATAGTTTTTCAACTGTTAGTCTTTTTTACTTTGTTCTGGATTTAATACTTTGAATACCACTGGTTTAAGCAATGAGAAAATTTTGCACCACACATATAGAACACAACTACCATATGAATGTGTTGGTCCTTAGTAAGAAGCATGTAAAACAGGGCTTGTAATTTTTTGGTGTATATCTTGATTTTCCGTTTGTACATTGATGTGGCCATTAGTTTTCTTGTATGTATTGTTTAACATTTGTCATTTAAATTTCATGGCTATTTCTTACTGATGTATGTATAGATTTTTGATTGTAAAAGTGTTGTATGGTAAGCTTTATTTCTTTTTTGTCATTTTGTATAGGGCTGGTGTCTGATTACCAGATTACCAATCATACCACCCTTTTCATTTTCTTTTTTTATGCATTATGACAACAGTTTGGTGTTAATTTTCATTTATGTATGTACAGTAACTACTGTACATGTAACAATATAAAACAGTATATATACATGTATAATCTCATTCCATCATTAATATTGGTCATTGTTGGTATATATTTATCTTTAAGTTTAACAATGTACTGTGAAAGAGCTATCTTCTAACAGATACTTAGTATATAGTATGGTTATTAGTGTGAAACCACTGATTCAAAGGACAAGTTTCACTTCTTGTCCAAAATGGCCTAAAATATAAAGTTAAACATAAAGCTCCAAAAAGTTCACAATTTGGTTTCTCAAATGGGTCTATTTCTAAAGTCATAACGCTCAATAAATCAGTTCTTTTCATAAAGGTACATTTTATGTTCCAAATTTTGTCAAAATATGATGATTTTGGGCAATTTTCAGACCCGAAAGCTTTAAGCAATTAAGAATTAAGATTTAGCCACCACCTACCATCCAAAATGTTTTGTGACCAAAAGAATCCAAATCTGATATATATAATTCATCAATATAAAAACTTTTTGGATCTTGGATGGCAGCCAAGTTTAATTATTCCAACAACAATTAAAGTTTTACCATAGTTATCTGTGGTATAATTTTCACAATTATTCAATAGTTTTGTTGTGTATGATTTACAAATATAAAAAAAAGATGGCAAGACCTGAAGAAGGCCGCCTGATTTTTTTAAGTGACATATGAACAACAGAGTCAGTGTGGGGCCACTAAGCTAAACTGCCCGCTTTGCACCAGCCAATATAAATGAATGCCTAGGGTGGGAATCGAACCCACATACACCAACTCTGTTGTCCCTATATTTTTAAATGAACAAAAAATTGTCAAAAACAAATTAAAAAAAATGTATAAATTGGTTAAAATTTAATTATCAATTTATACATGAATATATCTATAGGTTGATTTTCTGTGATTCAGATGTCTACTCAGATTGTAGTCTCATAGGCTCCAATGTACAGCTACATGAATAGACAGCTTAAGAGTGTTTAAAATTGCTAAGGCAGACTTTTGGGGGGAGGAAAGAACTGAAGGCTTGCCCTTTTCGAGGAGCTCCATGTATGGTAAATGCGTAGTCCTTTTTTTATATAGTTTTACCCAAAATGTTGACTTGCTAGACCCCTCCCCCTTTAAAACTCCTGGATTCTCATCCAATTTGATAGAAATCTAAACTATTTTAAAACAAAGTTGTTTAAGTAATAACAATTATGTTTGGGAATTAAAAATAGAAAGGTTCCTTTAAATGTTGCTGAACATTTTGTTTGAATAATCTAGAATATACATGTACATGTGGTTTTAATCGTGGACATTTTAAATCCATGTTAACTTATGCGTGACTTGGGCTTCTGGTACAAATTAAAACATGGAATTATTCATGCAAACTCACAGAAAGATTCTTGAGATTTAAATTTCCACAGAATAATAAATTAACAAAAACATTAAACAATTTAAACATTTAACATACTAAAATTTATGATAAAAGAGATAATTTTTCATTTCCTATCGTTAACTATCCATTTTTAAATGGTGACGTTCCCTTGTCACCATCTTACGGTGTTTATATACACTGTATCTCAACTTGTACGATTCTCTCATGTATGTAACAATGTTTTAGATTTTAACGAGAGAAATTTATGTATTACTGAAAAATTATTACACCAGGGTTTTCCATATCACAAACTAGTCACAACATTTACTAAATCTTATCAGCGGTATAAGGACATTATTCGTAAATATAGCTCAACATGCAGACTTGTTATACGTTCAGGTATTTCACATCCAATTTTTTATGGAAATATTCTTTATAAAGCACAAAGGTGTCAGTATTCACCTCAGAAACTAACAAAACCTTTGAATAGACTTATTAAGAGGGATTTAGTAACGATACTGTTGTCAGGTCATTAAAGATTGCATATTTTGGCGTTAATATTAATTCACTTATAGGGTCTTTGCATCGGAACTAAACACATTCATTTTAAAAACCGTTGTTGGCATGGCACTGGTTATGTTCTTCTCATATATGTTATGATGGTATGATACTAAACCCCTAATGGGAAGGATTGTGCTTGATATTCATATGATGAAATCATAATCTTTCAGTCAGTTTAATTGAAGTCTGGAGCTGGCATGTCAGTTAACTGCTAGTAGTCTGTTGTTATTTATGTATTATTGTCATTTTGTTTATTTTCTTTGGTTACATCTTCTGACATCAGACTCAGACTTCTCTTGAACTGAATTTTAATGTGCATATTGTTATGAGTTTACTTTTCTACATTGGCTAGAGGTATAGGGGAGGGTTGAGATCTCACAAACATGTTTAACCCTGCCACATTTTTGCGCCTGTCCCAAGTCAGGAGCCTCTGGCCTTTGTTAGTCTTGTATTATTTTAATTTTGGTTTCTTGTGTACAATTTGAAAATTAGTATGGCGTTCATTATTACTGAACTAGTATATATTTGTTTAGGGGCCAGCTGAAGGACGCCTCCGGATGCGGGAATTTCTCGCTATATTGAAGACCTGTTGGTGACCTTCTGCTGTTGTTTTTTTTTTCTTTAGTCAGGTTGTTGTCTCTGTGACACATTCCCCATTTTCATTCTCAATTTTAACATTTTGATAAAATAAAATAATACACTAACCCTTTGCAATGTTGCAGTTCAACTTTTAATCTAGCAGTCTTCACGACGAGTGGCAGCCCAGGCAGCCCAGGCTAGTAAAATTGCTCTCGGGCCTGTAAAAATCAGACCTACAGGCCAACAGAATCTAACTAAAAATTTTCAAAAATTGAGCTGCAGGCCTGTAGATTTAGCAGCTCAGCGTGAAGACTGATCTAGGGTTCTGGAAAACATTTAAAATAGCTCTTGCAGTCATATGCAGGGTATAGGGCTCATAGGTTTGACTCGATAAAGATTTGCTAAATTTACTGACAGTGACATGTAGAATCCCAATATCGCTCTAATTAGTATAAATAGAGATGGACTATTTTTGAGTGTCAATTATGACTCTTGCTCTGAATATTACATAAAATACAATTATTTCAACCAATAATTATATATAAGAATTACTTACAAATTCATTAACAAAATCCGCTTTTTTTCTAGTCAAGGGACATAATTATTCAAATATACTAATGCAAGTAACTAAGTCGGAGAAGGAGCGAAAATCCGAAACAGCACCTTAATTAAAAAACAGAAAATAGTTCCACGTGTGTGTCCAAGTGATCAATCGTTATTTACGAAGAAAAGAAATTTAACTTCAAAAATTGTTGAGATCTTTAAAAAAAAAAAAAAATTGATTCCATTAAAGAATACAAAGAAAGTAACCTTATCTTTAAGGGCCTTGCAGGTTCTTGTTACTCCTACCCAATCTGCTGGTATTTTCAAAATGGCTGCGGGGGACGCGGCCTGACAAATTATTTTAATATTGTGTCAGATTAAATATTCCTGATTTTGCTTCGTTAATATTATAGACAAATATGCTACAAACGGTTTAAAGATGTTACTCTATTTCAAATAATTGAAATATAATTACCTTTCTGTGTGTAATTGCGTGAATTGATTTTCTCTCGTTTATCTTCTCGCTCTTGCTCACTTGATGAATATGCATAGGTGGTATTCATCCGCGACAATAATATTTCGGTATATCATTGATATTGAAGATCGTTTGATTGATATACGAATATTTCTAACGACAAAACATTTTCATATTATTAATTTGCATTTAAAAAAATCTGAGTGTCCATTGAAAACATGAATATAAAAGAAGAGACAAGGAATTTTATTCTGCACTATAATGTCCGCGGGTTCATAATGTCGGTTATTATCCCAACACTAATTATATATGCATCTCTTTGATCTTTGAAGATCTGTGAAAAGTAGGCGATGGCAATACACCCGAGGCCCCTCAGGGGCCTCTGATGTAAAAACTGGAGCATGATTACACATGCTTGTACAAGAAAGAAGATCGAACTTGCACGTTTCTACGTGAATGTACAAGTAGATAATGAAGCTTGAAAAAAATAACGAGCAGGGACAGAGTTTAAAGACCATTCTGTCGAGTTTACGAACGCAAATTATTGGTTCCCTATATATGATCCCTATGGTTCAAACTTGACGAACACTGGAATATTGATTTTGGAAATCGTAGCGCCTCCCATTACTGAAATGAAAAAAAAAGAACCGAAACATTTTTTTTTTGTGTCACAATATTAAAATCATCGTAGAGAATCTTTATAACATCTAGAATATGTCAATCATTGGCACTAATCTGGGAACAGTATATCTAATATATATGTTCCTGGTACTGATGGGATGTAGATTTGATATTTTGCGGGAGGGACTAATTTCCGTTCGAATAAACTCCCCAAAATAACAATGAACAATAACTTATTTTTGCCACATGAATGTTTTTTTTTGCGACTAAACCCAACATTTTGTGGGTAAAGATATTATTTTCAAGCGTCCTTTAAAAATAATTTATTTGCCAGTAAGGTAAATTTCAAAATATTTTCCCTCCTAAGAATATCAAATAGCCGGTCAAGCACTCAAGGGCTTCATGTGTGTGAAATAAAGGTTTCCAAAATATGAGGCAAGCCGAACTATTGTGTTTCATACCATCTTTTTATTAATATATCCCCATTCCGGTCTTCATTTTTAAATACTTTATAGATATATATCAGTCTTATCATTCTGTTCTTATTTGATTAAAACAATCTTGATTTCAATACAAATTAAAAACCCGAACCGAATTCTCAAATTTATAGGTTCACTCATCTCTAATAATGTACTATTTGTGCATCCAAAATTATACTCATACATCCAGCTGTGGTGATTAGCACAGCACTGCGCGAATTGAACTATTTTTTCATTGATCCACTTTGGTGCCAACGTTTTTAATTTTCTCCAAAAATCATAAAATTTTCACCTGATGTTTTTATTGACTTTGGTCAAAGGGCACCAGGGAAGTGTATTAATTATGACACAAAAAGCAGACGGAATAAAGAGGTGATGTCTTCAGGAGGGGTCTCTACAGATAAGTTAAAAAAACCCATTTAAAACTATATGAGAATAATTTTCTTTAAATGTTGAATACGATTGTCACTGAGACAATTCTCCACTAGACCAAACAACTAGATATACGTCATCTTTATGACCTTCAACAATGAGATAAACCGATACCACATAAATATATAGCAGCTTTAAAAGGACCAAACTCATAAACAAAGTATTAGGTATATATCTATTGATTACACTTGATATATACTTGCTCTATAAATGTTGTGGTCATTTTATACTGGTTCCTTCATTGAGATAGGATTAGTATTCTACTTATCGACTGAAAGATATATATATATATATATATAACACGCAAGTGTTTGATGCTTAAGCGTGAAATAACAGGAAATAATGTATATAAATAAACATGAGAGTCATTGGCAAAGGAAATACTAAACAAATAAAAAAGGCAAACAATTAAGTTGTGAACATGTTTCTGTCTATTTATATATACAAATCGTAAGAATTAGTCTATATCAGTGGCGGATCCAAGGGGGGGTCCGGGGGTTGGAACCCCCTTTTTTGGACGATCAATGCATTTGAAAGGGGACATGTGTTTGGAATCCCCACCACTCACCTTTATCTAGGTTTGGGACCCCCTTTTAAAATGGCTGGATCCGCGCCTGTATATATATATATAGTACTGAAAGTATATGTAATCTATTTGATGAAGTAACAGCTTTGCAACCTTATAGCCAGTTTTCAGTCCGTCTGTCCGTCCGTCCACAATTTGTTTGCAGTTGTTTATTCTTCCTTGCGGGTTTTGAATGCATCCTTGACGTTCCTTACACTGAAATGAAATATTTAATGTTTATATATAGTTATAAACTTGCATATATATCTTTCCCTTATAAAAATCATGTACATTTTATTCTAGACAGGTCCAGAACCATAAAATTGTTACAATAATCCTCGTCAATCCCTAAATACTTTGTGACGACAAAATTTAATAATATTTTCTATATATAAAATTTTATATCTGTTTCATCTAATTTGAGATCATGGACACTGATATTTCTTTTCGTATTATTTTTTACGTTTAAAAAATATTTTTTTCAGGATCGGAGTTTGATGTGGTGGGAGTCATTAGAACTCTCCTTTTTAATGTGTAATTATTACAGCTTCGGTGTAAAAGGATAAACAGATGACAAAATGATATGTAACTGGTTGAAACCAATTACCCATATTGTTTATAATGTCCCGTTTTCGGATATACTAGTAAAGTTTCGGTGCAAAAATAATTTGTTAAATTTAAGGGGAAATTTATACAAAGGGTTGGAAAAAAAATTGTATAAAGTTTGTCAAAATACATGTTTTTCAGAGTAGTCAATCCAGCAATTTATTAAATTTTATGAACATGATTGTATGCATGCCGGCGTATGAATAGTCCCATCATTTTTTAATTCGTCAAAAAAAAACATATAAACGACAAAACAAAAAATGCAGTAAAAAGAATGATAAACCTCCCTCTATTCCGTCGAAAACGATTTTGATACATTTTTTTAACAAGTTTGAAAATTAACAAACCAAAATCAAACTACACTATGTATTATAAATTAATTAAGTTAATGAAGGAATGCTAATTAATGAAAGAATGATTCGGTGCAATTTATATATATCGCGACTTGGCAAAGAATCAGAATGAAATTAATGATGGCATCAAGTCTGACAGTAGAGAGAAATTTTGAAAATTTATTCAACTTTTGATAACATGCTTTCAAATATTCAAGTCCGAAATCATGGTCCCCATATTATTCGAAAGGGGAAGGGTCCGCATCATCATCAGGCGAATGTTCGCAACACATATTGTTGTCAATAATATAATGAATTGACCGAGCTCATTTGAAATTTCTATACCTATATTAAGAGCAGGCGCACTACATTTCCGGCGTACATGATAATTGTGAACTATAGCACATTTAAAGTTTTTTTTTAATAATACATGTGACTATTAAGTTTAACGATAAATATCTTATTGTAAGGCAGATGTAATTTTAGTCCTTGATTCGTCGAGTTAAAAGGCAGTTACAAAAATGCGGTCTAGCAATAAAACTGCATGTATCTATATTGGACCGGTGAGAGTGTCGGTCGCATGAAATGGTAATTGATTTTTTTATTGATAGACACAAAACGAAATGTCGCAAATGCATTACAAGCAAATTTAAGAACAATTGCAAGTTTAGGTCATAACATTCACCTTTTTTACATTCTAAATCTAAAATAGTCCGACGCGCTAAAGTATGTTCACATAAGGGCCCTGTATATATATATAGACAGGTTTTATCACATTACCGTACAAATAGATGATACAATGACATGCAGATGGCAGCCATATTGGAATTCAGATCAGTACCAATTTAACCGTTTTAATCATTTCTATGAAATACTTATTTATAAAAGAATCATTATCATAATCATGACATGAGCAACACGACAGGTGCCACATGTGGAGCAGAATCTGCTTACCTTTCCGGAGCACCTGAGATTATCCCCAGTTTTTGATGGGGTTTGTGTTGCTATGGCTTTAGTTGTTTATGCTGTGTCTTGTGTACTATTGCATGTTTTTCGGTTTATCTTTTTTAGCCATTGCGTTGTTTATTTATTTTTTATCAATGAGTTTGAATTTCCCACTTGTATTTTTCGCCCCTCTTTTAATCAGCCATGCATGTTCAAACAAAAACAAAATGTACGCAACGTTATCCCATTATAGTCGTATACATAGGCCAAGAAAAATAGAATAAAAACAAAGCAAAAATCAACAAAAGCAGAGTTTAAATGCAATTTAAGCGGATCTGAAATGTTATTTGGTGCTTTGGTTGCTGTCATCTTTGATTTTAGATAGGTCATCAGCTCATTTAATAAGAATAAGATATCATTGTTCCAATTGAAGGCCCTTGACGGGTAGAATGACACATATATACACACAAAACAGTACACCATAATTAATGGCATTTTGGATATATTTTACTTTCGACATTCAATTAGATCCCCAATGTCAAAGGTTTACAATGAAACCGTTTGTTGAAATCCGTTCTGAGGTAACTCAGTGATTATATTGACACGAAGATTTACAAAACTTTTAATTCGATCCACACTTTTTACAGCTGATTGCTTGTTTACAAGTGAGTGAAATGGGCCGTAAAATCGATCACCCTTTTTAAAGCATTACATGTAACACTTTCGCTCTGTTGCGTTTAAATTAAGCCTTGAAAAGATGTTTAAAGATCAATTGTAACACTAAAATATAACACAGTTTAGCTATAAAAGTAAAAAGTAAGTGTGAAAGTGTAGTGATATATTATCTGCAAAAAATCGTTTGATAACGTTGATAAAATACGCGGGAAAAAAAGTAAAAACAAGATAAAAACACATTTATTTGTTTTTTAAATGAAGTAGATGATATGACAACATGACATTAATATAAATGGAGTGAATTTCAACAGCATTTACTGTCATATATCAAGTTGTCTAAGATAGTGTGTCAGTCGTCTGATTAACATTCAGAGAGCCGATAATTACCGCGAAAATAACACGAACGTCAAAATAATATATCACATCTGATAACAGGTTGATCGGAAGTTATAAATGACATGACAACATCAGAACTTTACAAATTGAATTTTAATATCTTGTCATATATTTCCATGCATGCAGTTAAAGGTTACTTTCTCAGTTCATCAAAATTGCTACAAAAATAGTATATACTGGATATACAAATCGAGTCGACCGCTGAAACGGTACCCGCGAGTTCTCGTTAATATTTTGTTCGAGAAGGGTAGGAAGAAGTTTTTTTTAACAAATCTATTTTTTTTTCTACTCAAATTTACAAAAACAAACCAAAAACTTTCAGGAACATTTGTATTTTAATTTTAAATATTTGTCCTTCAATCATTTTATAATAAAAATGATAATTTATACAGAGAACCATTGTATTATCAATTGTTTCCATTTTTTCTGTTGCGAATTTCCTTACAAGTTAAAAATAAATATCCTCCCACCCAACACAGCCAAAAATTCCCTAATTTGATATTCTTTTTTTTTTAAAGCAAAATATTTCTTTTATTATACGGGCAGACATCTCTTTATGAATTTGGTACTGGCCAAGAAAGAACGATGATTTGTATACATATATACATAAGTTTGTAATGATTTTTATCTCTATCCAGAGCAAGAAAGCATTATATTTTAATTTTACTTCCATGCTAAGAGTATATATATTCGTTTATATATTGATAAGAGACACAAAATAAAAGTGACCTGCTTTCATTCAAACAGTTTTTTGAATGAAGAATGCAGAATGCAATTAAGAACCAATAATGAAGCAGGACACGTAGAACATATTTTTTGGGTAGGTTCCAGTTATTAAATTACGCTACATTTTAGTGTCGATCTAAGTTTGGACCCTGGCATATTATTCACATTATAATAACAGTAAGTTAACTTTGTCGAATTCCATGAACATCAGTCTGAGGTATACTAGTATCACCGACTTTGTAGTATATTCACCTACATAGTCCAGTGCGACCGAAATAATAATAATCAAGTGAAAGAATACCTGTGTTCATGACAATTCCTTTTAACAAATGGACACTTAACGCATGGTTATATGAAATATTTAAAACAATAACACAACGATTAACTGTTGCATATTCAGTACAGAATTTCGTGATGTTATTTTAAAAGTATCAGAGTATTTCCAGAATTTTGAAAGCCGGCAGAATTACAGAGCACGGAATTTAGACCGCCAAGCGGGGACGTTTTTAAGAGTTGAGCATACAGTACAATTTCTGTTTTTTTCCTATCTTCTGTATTTTCTTCTCCTTCGCTGTTATTTTGTTTTGGTTTTTAAAATGTTCTTTTAATATAAAGATAAGGAGAGGTGATATGATTTCAAAAACACCTGTATGTAAGCAACTAGAGGTCATCGAAAGAATAAAGTTTATTCAAAATGAGAAATCATTATGGGTTTTGAAATTTTATGGCGTTCCATTTTTAAAAAGGACAATGTAAAATGCATAATGGAGATGTATTTTGAATAAGCAAATGCAACCACAGCCTAAATGTAGACTTCCTTAATTCATAAGAAAGAAAATGATGCGTGCGCAAATGAGTTTGCACTTTTTAATTTAAGCTACATTGTGCTTACGGAATAATGGACTTTCGTTAAAATGGAAATTTGTTTCGTTACTGCAAAAGTGCACGGATTATCCCTTATTTTTAGTTGGCTTCAAAGAGGACAATTCATTAAAAGCATAGTACATATTACTCATAACTGTTTTGCACATTTTGAAGAAGCATCTTACGGTCCAATGATTTCCCGCACCTGCAACCGTCTGCACCTGAAAGTCTGAAAAGAGATGCTAAATTAGTGATTAAGCTTTCCGATGTATTATAATATAGTAAAGTACAGATGATAGCGAGAGATCAATATTATTAGTTTATTTTGTATACAAACAGTTGTTTATTTCTATATGATTGTAAGATTAGATAATCATGATTGCTTACTAAGACCAATAATGATTTAATTGATGCAGGGTCTTTTCATCTCTTATATTCCCTGTGATGTTATAAGTAAAGATCACCAGAAGCTGTCATTTTATCGATCAAATAATTCATCAATTAAATAGTGATTTGTAACTGTTAGATATATCTTAATACTTATTATATTAACCACATCAAGGGGCGATAATTGCGTCAGTACCTGAATAAATAAATCAGTAATTCATGGTTCGCTGGTCAACTAATGTACAGGGTTTTCCATATACGTAAGAAATCCACGTATACACAGATTGAGATGCAACAGTGGAAATCCACAGAAGCTGGGTTAAAAAAATAATACTTTATAAGTAGTCTGACATTTAACTTATTTATAATGGTTTAACCGTTATCTGGTGACATAATTGATTTAGATACGGACCTGTTGGAAATGGAATTATATAGCTATTTAAAGATAAAAAGAAAATATAAATTCATATCAAGGATTGTATAGTGACACTAAAAATCCTTGATCATATTCAAAGACACATTAAACATCTATATTTAAGAAAAATCAATACATCGACATGAATGTATGTGTACATGTATGTAGATTTTTTCCAATCAATGCGTTTAAACACATTCCATGCACACATGATTTCGAGGTAGGAAAGGGGTGATTTCAATATTCTATATAGAAGGGGTTAAGTGTACCCTCCATGCTTATATTGGAATAGCAACCTCTCTCTAATATGGCATTTAATATCGATATCAGATCGGACCTGCCGTATCTTCCATAAAGCCTAGATTTACCCATACAAATGACCTAAGGTCAAGTCATATTTTGATTTAGGACACGGGAGAGGACACGGGCCCTTGTCACTTCATGGATATCGTTTAAGAGGTCACTTTATAATATAACAAAATGCATAAATGTTTCTTTGGTTTTAATAATTAATATGATCAAAGACTTCTACAAGACAATAGTGGACAATACAAGATGGTCATCTGTCCGAACATATCTCGTCTAACGGTACTCTTAATTATAACGCTGACAATTTTAATGAGCGATAAAGATAATGATCAGCCACTAACTGCTGACGTGTGTCATGATAATAAAATGACAATCAACCGATTATAATTATTTCACTCGCACGACAAATTATCGCTCTTGATAAGTATCAAAATGTGCATGTCATGTTTCGTGGTTTTTTTTAAATATGCATTAAATTTTTATCTTGTCTAATAAATCAATAAAGAATGTTACAAAAAAAATTGCAAATCAAATTTGATGGGTATTTTTTTATATTTATTTTATTACCTTTATAGTACCAAAATTTTAATATACATGACATCCTGCATTAATATAATTTATTTATTGATTAAATATATTTTCTAAATATACTTTTCTTCTACTAGGTCGCATCAGTATAAATAGATAATTTTTTTAAAGTACAACTTGGTACATGTTCATGAAATACTGTTTTACATTGTTATTTCGGGGCTTTTTATAGCTGATAATGCGGTATGGGCTTTGCTCATTGTGGAAGACCGTACGTTGACCAATAATTCTGTATCATTTTGGTCTCTTGTAGAGAGTTGTCTCATTGGGAAATCATACCACATGCATCTTCTTTTATATATACACTACAGGTTTAAACATACACATATATGTCAATAAACATGTATACTAACTGCTTTGAGGCTTAAGGTGTCGTTTATGTACGAAATATTGTATAATAAATTTCAAAATAATATTAATCCTTATTAGAGATCTGAGGCTTAAGGGGAATCATACCACATGCATCTTCTTTTTATATATACACTACAGGTTTAAACATACACATATATGTCAATAAACATGTATACTAACTGCTTTGAGGCTTATGGTGTCGTTTATGTACGAAATATTGTATAATAATTTCAAAATAATATAATCCTTATTAGAGATCTGAGGCTTAAATCTTCTTTAACTAGTTTCAACATATCAGTATTGTTTAATAATGTGAACAAAAAGATGAAAGTATCTAATAATATCGGTTTGATAATGTAAGTATAATATGCTTAATCATTTCAGGCCGTAATTATTAGCATCGCATGAAAATATCGTTTACACAAACGTTTGTACTATTTTTTCATGTTTTGAATTCCACTGAATTTTAATTGTTCTAAACAAATGTCATTTATATTTATACATCACCTACTTATGGTGGCCGATTAAGGCCATTTCGCCATTCATATTATATAGTGCGAACAAGCGAAATCGCAAATCCAAAAACGCAAAAACATAAAAAAAAAAATTAGAAGTCGAAAACGCGAAAATGCGAAATATATTTTCTTTCCGGTCTCGCATTTTCGACTTCGCACTTTTTTACGCAAAAAACGCGAAATGGCCCTTTAACCAGACCTACTTTTATCGCTACCACAAAATCAAAGATTTGTGTCAATCGATGTAATTTACTTTTCACATAAATTTAACATACTGAAATTCATACGAATATATATATATATATATATATATCAATACATGCTTTTGTTTTATTATTATTTCTGTTAAAGCAATGCAGGCTAGAAACCAAGCAGTGACCATCAAAGAGAATTCTTATATATTTATCTAGTTTTTATAGATATTGATAATAATAATAATATTGATTTTATTCTTATCATCTTTTGATATGGTAGACACATTAAACTGATTTATTCTATTTGTCGTAAGTAATATACAATATACAATGATATACAATGATATATTAACAAAGTAAAGGAAATGTAACATGTAATTGATGATTAAAGCAGAAATGTATTACACCCCAAAGACAATTACCTATTGCATGAAAGCAATGCCAATACTCTGCTGGTTAAATATTGGCAACCATTACATGGCCCAAATTTATTTTTTCTAGTTTGAAATGCTGTCGGGAGACATAGAGAATACAAAGTAAAAATGTTTGTTTAAAACAGTTAAAAAATAGGAAAACCATGCACCTTCCATTCGTAACAACTCGGCCGATTCCGTACCTCCATAGACATAGACATAGGGAGAAGCGGAGTCACCCGAGGATTGCCGATTGCCATCTTCCGTCCTGGTGAATTTCATTGTTTCCGGAAATGATGTCTGGACCAAACAGAAAGCCCAATTCAGTGAATAGAATGCATTTAAATGGGGATATATAGTTGGAAACCCCCCTTCGTCCTGGGTGGGAACCCCCTTTTTAAAATGGCTGGATCCGCCCCGATATTGTATTTAAACTAGAGGCTCTAAAGAGCCTGTGTCGCTCGCCTTAGTCTATGGGCATATTAAACAAAGGACATAGATGGATTCATGACAAAATTGTGTTTTGATGATGGTGATGACGGTGTTTGTAGATCTTACTTTTCCTGAACTTGGCCCAGTAGTTACAGAGGAAATAATTTTGTAAAAGTTTACAAAAAATACAAAATTTATGAAAATTGTTAAAAATTGACTATAAAGGGCAATAGCTCCTTTAGGGGTCAATTGACCATTTTGTTCATGTTGACTTATTTGTAGGTCTTACTTTGCTGTACATTATTGCTGTTTACAGTTTATTTCTATCTATAATAATATTGAAGGTAATAACCAAAAGCTGCAAAATTTTATTAAAATTACCAATTCAGGGGTAGCAACCCAACAACAGGTCTGATTCATCTGAAAATTTCAGGGCAGATAGATCTTGACCTGATAAACAATTTTACTCTAAATGCTTTGGTTTCAGGGATATATCCCAAAATCTATATATTTACCCCTATGTTCTATTTTTAGCCATGGCGGCCATCTTGGTTGGTTGCTTGGGTCGCTGGACCCATTTTTAAATTAGATACCCCAATGATGAGTGTGGCCAAATTTGGTTAAATTTGCAACCAAATTTGGCCCAGTAGTTTCAGAGGAGAGGATTTTTGTAAAAGTTAACGACGACGGAGGACGGACGCCAAGTGATTAGAAAAGCTCACTTGGCCCTTTGGGCCAGGTGAGCTAAAAAGGAAGCAATTGTGACTATATTGATTTCATTTTCAAACCCAAGAATTTAAAGTTGTTTATGCGTTGAAGTCGATGGCTTTTTGTATAGTTTGTTTGCTGGCTCATTATTTAACATCTGATTTTAATCATATGTGTTTTAATCGGTCCATTTTTGTGCATTTGAAACTTTTTATATATGGTGTTCCGTCGCACATTCAATATTCATTGCATATAAGGAAATATAATTTCGTCTGGTAAAAACTGGAACGACACATATAGGGGTAAAATCGGATAATCATGACATATTTATGTTCCTTTTGTATTTCTGCATCGAAATAAAGAACATGATTAAGAATGATTGATCATTGGTTGCTTAACGTCCAGTGTCAGATTTCTCATTCATGTTGGGGGAATTAGGAGCAGCTCTTTTTGCTCTGGGCATTACAGTGGTTCTATTTTACGTGTATATGCTGTATGAAAAATGTACTGCGTAATTTGACATGAACATACAGGTGAAGTGTTTTGATCTTGCTTTCAGATATGCGAGCATATTTGATGCGGCATTGTTTGTCATTCTTTCATTTATATATGTAATTGTATTTATGCTATATCTATATCTATATCATGTATATATCGCGACAGTAGAGCTCTGTTTTACTAACTTTGTTTTATTGAATGATGTTCAATGCAGTTAAGGCCTATAAAGTGGGTTCTAAAAATAAAATTTAGTCCCATAATATAATAATGCTTGCACCAGTTAGAATTGATTAAGGCATCGTTCTTATGACTGTGTAAAAAGGGGGGGGGTAAAAATGAAACCACGCCCTGTTGGAATGCTTGAAACGGCAAGTCTGATAGTCTGCTGCACAGGTTCCTCTCGTTAGAGAACTGTTGCCGCTGAAACACTCGGCGAGGGATCTGTATAGGAATATAGTTGGCATATATTGCTTTTACTATAAAGCACAACATCTTTTTCCAGTAGCATTATAAATTTCCCGCCCTTGAGTTCAGCCTGGTCCAACCACCTTGCAGAACCTACTTCATTGATTTATTGTTAAGTCATTTTTGTCCTGAATACTACATGAAACATTTTTCACTGGGCATAATGTCAAGAAATCAACTCAATTCTCAATACTATGACGTGTACACTCGTGCAGACTTTAAACTAAGGTTCGTCATGTGTATTTTGTCTTTTTACGACAGAACGTCAATCGTATGTACCCATCTATTCTAAGATCATCAAGAAAATAGAGTGCACTGTTTAACGATGTTTTCGTTGTTCAATTGTCACATCTGATTCGCAGCCAAATTTCTTACAAATTTATCTACTAGAAGCAGGCGTTCCCACGGTATGAATCCAGTTGCTTACCACATCATAAGAAGTGTTGGAGGTATGATCGTAGTATGATTGCGTATGCACACCACGTGACTCACGTCACAAGACCATCTAAAACAGCAGACAACACGACATCGTCCCAAAAGATTTACGCAAACACATTCCTTTCCGGTTTAATAACACAGAGGTGCTTGCACTTTCACTTGATTTGGAACAAAGAAATCTTGGAAAAAAAACCCAACGGTTTATGAAACTTTGGTTTGCGGTTTGTTCGAATACGACTGTTTCTTCGATATGTTAGTTTACCTGTAACAAACCATGCAACTTGCATCGATCACCTGGCATATACTTATCACGGTTTCATCTATAAAGAACCAGATGTCGAAGGAAAACATCACCAAAAAAAAAAAGTTTGGTTAAACTTGATTTTTTGAAGTCATGGGTGTCTTGCTAAATATAGGTCACAGTGACATGGTTATATACATGAGGGTGTAATCTTTGAGCCAGAAAATATGATAGCAAGACACTCGTGCATACACACAGTACCAAAGACTAACTTGTACTATCATACAAAGGTTAACAAGGAATGAAATGTATATAAGCAAGAATGTCATAATGCTCTATTATAGCATGTTGTCATGTTCTTATAGATATTCGGCTAAATATAAGCAATTTGACTTTAGGTACAACTTGTATTTATCCTTAAACATACGATGTTTTTGTTGTTCAGTTGTCATATCTAATTCGCTGCCAAATTTCGTACAAACAGCAGGCGTTCCCACGGTATGAATCCAGTTGCTTTTCAAGTCATAAGAAATATTGTACGTATGTTCGTAGTATGTATTGGGTATGAAAACCACGTGACTCAGTCACAAGACCATCTATAAAACAGCAAACAACACGACAATGTCTCAAAGGATTTACACAAACAAATTTCTTTTCGTTTTGAATATATCACAGAGGTACTTGCACTCTCATTTGAATTTGGAACAAAGAAATTTTGGAGAAAAAAATAACATTTATGAAACGCTGGTTTGCGGTATGTTCGAATACGACTGTTTCTTCGATATGTTAGTTTACCACACCATGTGACTTCGCTGACATGGCATGCACTTATCGATGGTAAAGAGCCAAATATACAAGTGAAACATCACGAACAGAAATGGTTATTGCCTTTAAATGACTAAGTTTTATACTCTTTTGCATTTCAAAAAATGTTTTTAAGAACTATAAGAGAATTGTACAGTACCTATGTCTCGGAAAAAATAAAATGGATAAATAAGAACTTAAACAACACAAATTATCAGCAATATAAGATGTAAAATATAATGAAAACCTTATTAAATTAATTTCCGACTTCTTAAATGTCAAATGACTGAAATTTTGAATCGATTTCTCATCAGTTTTTTCCATTTAAAAATGAAATTGGCATTACCTTTTGTTGTTTTGTTGTTGTTGGTGTTCCTCTTATCTTAAACGACAATCGACTGCTTTGTCAATTATATTAATGTTCGTCGTGTGGATCTGGATAAAATCTGGTTATTTTTTTACTTAGCGTCTCGAAAGATGAGAATGTTTTTAATGTTGTACATTTTTGGCAGGCGAACGATTCGGGCTTTTGAGCTTTAATATTAATTTCGAAACTTGTTCTGCAGTTGATGTCTAAAAGAAACATTGTTTTCTGTCAATACAATAGAACAAAAATAAGATTTACATAGTTCAAAATATGGGAATATACGAGAAACTCGGAACCAATTTTCATATATGCTGTTAATTTTGGTTTACAGAAGACTTCGTGGTTTATGCACTACATAGTGTGATAGTCATAATTTTGGCATTGATTAATTGCAAAATAATAGATACGGTCAAATATATTTGGGTCGTTATTAATTACTTAAAGATCGTTACAAAGTTTTGCTTATTAAACTGTAAAATAACAAATTTGATTCCACAGCAAAGTAAGTGTAACGAGGTACCCCAAGAGAGTTTCTAAAAATAGCCTACAATTTATATTATTAATAATGGAAAAAATATGAACAATGCAATGGTAAAGAATGAAAACCACATCCCCCTTCAAAATATATATATATATATATATTATATATATATATATATATACAACTCGTCTAAACATCAACCCAACAATGTTAGATCTGTAAATTTGCTTTCGCAAATTTTTGGTTCTTCCCTCGCCGGGATTCGAACCCATGCTACTGTGATATCGTGACACCAAATCGCCTGCACTGCAGCCGTCCCGCTAGACCACACGACCACCTGGGCTCTCAAAAAAAGAGCTTTCGGTGGGCATGTGTTACCTTTCCACGTCAGTTTTAATCTAGCGGCGTACTGCAGTACATGATATATAAGGCATGAAGATGTTATTGTTACAGATCAGCTAAATTATCTATAGTAAAGGATCCTACAAATTAATGTAAGATACAGTCACAGAAATAATTATATCCATAAGTACGTCTGAGTCAGTGACAACCCTACAATATATATATATATATATTCATTAAATAAAATAATAAAATAAGTAAAAAGTTAACAGTTCCATTCTATCGATTTCATCCTTCCATCAGTTATCCTGAAGAGTCCCAATGGAAGGATGAAATCGATAGAATGGAACTGTTAACTTTTTACTTATTTTATTATTTTATTTAATGAATATATATATCTGCACATGTGAAAATTATTTTTTACGCCTATATATATATATATATAAAAAGAATAAACAAAAGAAATGAAATGAAAAGCAAAACCCAAAACAAATTGAAATAAAAACCGTATGTTATTTCATAACTTGTTTAGAATTGCTTTATAAATGCAATGGCTAATTTTTTTGGGGGGATTTTGTCAAATTGTATATATTGTTTTATAAACAATAAATCTTGTATAAAAATTACAGAATAATCAAAAGATCTCAGGGGATACCACAATTACGAATTGTACAAATTAAACAACTTCAAACTTTGACTCCATGCATATTTTTCCTCATTTCAAGAATTTGAAGTATCATATTAAATATACTCCTTTAGACTGTTAATGGTTTTCTGATAATTATAATGACAAATCTATGCCCAACAATTAGTTTCTGGGAGAAAAGCTTCTTTGATCACCATGTAATCGAGTTGATAACTAGCATTAACGTTATTTCTAATTTGATTAATTTTTATCATAAATCAACTTTAATGATGTCCAGTGAAACATCTCTGATCTCAGTAGCGATTGAGATGACCAAAGTCCACTTTAATTTGTCCACGTCGTCTTTAATTACAACCGTTATTAGTTTTTCTTCACCTGACCCCAGATAACCCGACACAATGCAATGAACATCATACTGTAGAAAACCAGTAATGCTAAATTTACTTTATTTTCAAAAATTTTGACAGAAATCGGGATATGAAGTATTTGTTATCAGATACATTTTGCAGGTATTATTTTTATTATTTTTGCATCCGTCTTGACCAATCTATTCAACCATTTATGACGAGTTAAGTCAGCGACTCGTGAACATTGGCTATTTATGATCGCAATAAGATGAAATAATGTTTCTTGACACCTCAATACAACTGCACATTAAATGTAATATTTTTTTGTCCTCTATGATCACACACCACTTTATCAAATGAAAATAACCTTTTATATGGCAAAATTTCTTTTTGTTTCTTTGGGTTGTTTTTTTTTGCGGGGGTGGGGTTCAGTACAACGCAGGAGTCTGTCGATGAGTTTTTGTCTTTTAATTTCATTTTTGCATGATATATATTTAATCTATAACATGCACGGTTTGCAAAAAGATTTCAAACGAATCCGATATAACGCTATATATAGTTCACGCATGATAGCTCTAACATAGATGAACTATTTGCCAATGGACATTTATATAAGCAACCAACAATCATCAATCAATCAATAGGGACCATCAAGAACATTGTATTTATAGATTTGCTATACTTTTATTGAATTTCTCCTTTCCGAATTATACTACTTGGGCTGACCTCATGTATGTGTTATTATTGTGTTGTCCGATCGTATATTCACTATAACCTGGTTCCAGACAAGTTCTAGCAGGAACTCTCAAGATTTCAACTTTGCAAAAGTTGTGGATATAGTCTCACCCGATGCAACTGGGGTTTTCCAGTTTTTAAGTTACTAGATTGACCAAGAAAGTTTTACCAGAAATTATGGCTTTAGTCTATGGTTATAATTTAGAAGAACCACACAAGAAACCAAAAGGCATTACTATATAGCAACACATGCAGTGCTGAACAGCATAACCCCGCATAACCTAATAACTATTGAAAAGGAAAACCCCAGTTGCATCGGGTGAGACTATATATCCACAACTTTTGCAAAGTTGAAATCTTGAGAGTTCCTGCTAGAATTTTTCTTGAACCAGGTTAGAGTGAATATACGATCGGACAACACAATAATAACACATACATGAGGTCAGCCCAAGTAGTATAACTCGGAAAGGAGAAATTCAATAAAAGTATAGCAAATCTATAAATACAATGTTGCTGTTGCATACACGGTCTTTTGATATATATTTTGCGTCGTAAAAGCTTTTTAAAACTAAAAAAAAATCACTAAAAGAGAACGGAAATTGATTACTGAATTCACAGGAAGTTTGAGATCATAAGATATCTATCAGAAAATTATCTAGTTTATAATATTCAGTTTTATGACCATATACATTTTTGCCAATAACTAGACTTTTTTCCATAATATTTTGGTCTACTTACTTAATATATTTGTTATTACATAAAGACTTTTAATGAATATATTTTATAAATTTTAATTAGTAGATGAACAAAGTTACATTATATATCTTGATATATTTTCCCGATAAATCACTTCCGATAAAAGTAGTCCTCATTGCGTGCCAATAAATATAAAATACCTGCTTTGAGCCATAGTTAACCATATTCAATTAAGTATAAAGAATCTCCTTTTTTTTTATTATGTAAAAAAGAATCATAATTATTTAATTAATTTTATTTATATAAGGGTATTACTATACTATTTTTAAGTGAACTGGAATTAAAACATTAGTTGTTTGCATGGACATTATTGCGATGCTTTTGTTTCAACGTTGTCAGTGGAAACGATCAATATTCCTTATAATCTGCTTCGTAAATTCCACAATTTTGTAAATCTGTTGTAATAAATATGTGAAATACTTGCCGCTGAATGTTTAGAAAACGGCAATCAATCACTGTTTCAGACGGATGACTGTCTATATCGAAAGTACAGAAATTATTATGATATGTTAGTGTCATATTCTTTTCTTATCATTTAAAAAAAAAAAGGACATAATTTTATTTAGATTCGATATAGGGCAAATAATATATACATACACGATTATCAAATACAAGTATGCAACCTGTTCAACAAGCTCTGGTAGTACTTTTTTGACTGACAGTATTCAGTTCATTTGCAAAATACAAATGCGCAACCCGTGTATCTCATGCTTTTCGTCCTAAGCATGCATGAAATATTTGCCACTGGACCATTTTTCTATTTAAAGCTTGTTGTACATGTTCTTCATTTGGCGATAGGATTTTAGTTTACAATTGTTTGTCAATTTTTTTTATCGTCCTTAGCATGCATGAAATATTTGCCACTGGGCCATTTTATATTAAAAGCTTGTTGTACATGCTCGTCATTTGGCAATAGGATTTTAGTTTACAATTGTTTGTCTATTTTTTATCGTCCTAAGCATGTATGAAATATTTGCCACTGGACCATTTTATATATTAAAAGCTTGTTGTACATACTCTTCATTTGGCGATAGGATTTCAGTTTACAATTGTTGGTCTATTTTTTTATCGTCCTAAGCATGTATGAAATATTTGCCACTAGACCATTTTATATTAAAAGCTTGTTGTACATGCTCTTCATTTGGCAATAGGATTTTAGTTTACAATTGTTTGTCTATTTTTTATCGTCCTAAGCATGTATGAATTATTTGCCACTGGGCCATTTTATATTAAAAGCTTGTTGTACATACGCTTCATTTGGCGATAGGATTTTAGCATACATTTGTTTGTCAATTTTTATACGCCTGTCAAAATTTTGACGGGACGTATTATGGTATACAAATGTCCGGTGTCCGTCCGTCCGTCTGTCTGTCCGGCGTAAACATGTCGCACCGTAACTTGAGAACGACTTATCTAAATTTCATGAAACTTAATATAGTTGTTTTTTATGATGGTCAAATGATCTGTTTACTTTTTGGTGAAAATAAGGTTTAATCGTTTTGAGTTACGGCACTTTGTAACTATAACAGGGGTGGGTTTTTTTCACATGTCGCACCGTATCTCAAAAACGATTCTTTATTATTGCTTAAAACTTTACACACTTTTTAGTTATATTAATCTTAATATCTGTATACTTTTTGGTGATGACTCAAAATTTTATTTTTTAGTCATTGACTATTTTGTAAAAAAGGGGGAGGGTTTTTTTTACATGTCGCGCCGTATCTCAAAAACTATTTATGATTATTGTTTAAAACTTTACACACTTCTTTTTTATATTAATCTAAAGATCTGTATACTTTTTGGTTATGATTCAAAATTTCATTTTTTAGTTATTGAGTATTTTGTAAAAAAGGGGAGGATTTTTTTACATGTCGTGCCGTATCTCAAAAACGATTTATGATTATTGCTTATAACTTTACACACTTCTTTGTTTCATTAATTTAAAGATCTGTATACTTTTTGGTGATGACTCAAAATTTCCTTTTTTAGTCATTGACTATTTTGTAAAAAAGGGGGAGGGTTTTTTTACGTGTCGCACCGTATCTCAAAAACTATTTATGATTATTGTTTAAAACTTTACACACTTCTTTTTTATATTAATCTAAAGATCTGTATACTTTTTGGTTATGATTCAAAATTTCATTTTTTAGTTATTGAGTATTTTGTAAAAAAGGGGGAGGATTTTTTTACATGTCGTGCCGTATCTGAAAAACGATTTATGATTATTGCTTATAACTTTACACACTTCTTTGTTTCATTAATTTAAAGATCTGTATACTTTTTGGTGATGACTCAAATTTTTATTTTTGAGTTATTGAGTATTTTGTAAAAAAAGGGAGTTTTTTTTTACATGTCGCGCCGTATCTCAAAAACAATTTATGATTATTGCTTGAAACTGTACACACTTCTTTGTTATATTAATCTTAAGATCTGTATACTTCTTGGTTTGATTCAAAATTTTATTTTAGTTATATTTGTAAAAAAAAAACAGGGTGTGGGGGGGGGGGGCGGGTTTATATGTCCCGCCGTGTCTCAAAAACAATAAATGGTTATTGCTTAAAACTTTCTCAGAAACTATTTATAATTATTGCATAAAACTTTCACACAAGACGTCGGGCGTATTATGCGCTCATGGCGCAGCTGTTTATTTTATCGTCCTAAGCATGTATGAAATATTTGCCACTGGACCATTTTATATTAAAAGCTTGTTGTACATACTCTTCATTTGGCGATAGGATTTTAGCTTACATTTGTTTGTCAATTTTTTTATCGTCCTAAGCATGTATGAAATATTTGCCACTGGACCATTTTATATTAAAAGCTTGTTGTACATACTCTTCATTTGGCGATATGAATTTAGTTTACAATTGTTGGTCTATTCTTTTATCGTCCTAAGCATGTATGAAATATTTGCCACTGGACCATTTTATATTAAAAGCTTGTTGTACATGCTCTTCATTTGGCGATAGGATTTTAGCTTACATTTGTTTGTCAATTTTTTTTATCGTACTAAGCATGTATGAAATATTTGCCACTGGACGTTAAGCAGCCACCAATCCATGAATCAATTTTAAGCAACTGTTACATAGTAATAAATTAAAACAAAAGATAAGCAAAATCTTTGCTAGAGTATAAAACAGTTATCAAAACGAATCTTTACATAGTATTGGAGATTAGCATGGTTTATTAAAACTATTTGCACACAAAAGAGTAAAATTCCTTGTAACATATGTTAACGTCAATTTTAATTGCTTTATTGACTATCCATTTATTTACATAACGGTAAAAATTTTCTTTATGACTCATAAATGAAGATGCTGCCAATTAATTTCTAATCACTTGTTGACTTTTGTAATGCAGTAATTACTTCACACTTACAACACCACGGGGTTGTGGTCAATTTCATTCAATTATAAACGCTCATTTGTAGACGTAATGCGATAATTGCTAATAATTTGTTACAAACAATCGGATTTATAGACACGATATATTTCTATTGACAAGTAGTGTTATACGAGGCACGCGACTGGTGCCATATCGACACCCCATGACATTCTGTCTGACGCATACTTGTCCCCCGGGCAAATATGTATCGGTATGTTATTATATTTGAATACGATCAAAGTAAAATACCTATACTTCTCCGGAAATTGAGTTGTAGCTAAAACGTATATTATAAATTGCCGACCTATTTGGTAACCCGAATAATTCAGTCCCTCCTCACAATCGATCTCTTCTATACCTGCGAGGATAATGGAGTAATTGTAGATCAGCGGAATATACCGAATGAATTATTCGGGTTACCTATTTGGCAAAGAATACTGTCAATGATGTGACTGGGTCAAGTTTAGTCGTTTCACTCCCCGGTCATAACACTGCACACTGAGCGATAAAACACATGTCTAAAAGAGTACGCCGAATGCTTGAAATTGGAAGCTTTTCTAGATCATTTGAAAATAATACAATTCCGAAGCGCTTGACCTACGATAAATCGTTGACTTATGAACACCAGGGATGTATAAGTACAAATGTAGTTCGATAAAGTTGAATGTTTTATATCAAAAAGGAACAGTACAATTACTAAACAAAGTAGAACTAATTAAGCGTATGAAATATATAAATATATAAGAGTTAATGTCGTGCACATTCTTTTGTATTATTAATGTTTTTTTTCAGTTTGACACGACATGGTTCTAGGACCTTTATATAACATATCATCAGGTCCCAGATGGTTCAAGTGTACCGTGATGGTTAAAGCGATTCATCTGCGAAAGGCACCAAGTATCGGTACTTAAAGTTGGACCGAACGGGCGTTGATCAGCCAAACACAAATCTGATTGTGAGGAATATATTAATTACATCTTACAATCGATGTTGCGACTCATCTACAGAAAGTACGAAGAGTCGCTTGCTAAAAGGAAAATTCCCACTTGAACAGTATTAAATGAAAGATAAACAAGCAGTGCTAATAAAGGAGATTAACCACGCAAGGTCATATAGTCCATGTACAACTTCAACAATTTATGTCGCCAGCGAGTAATGTGATGTTTATTGAAGTGTAGTATGGGAGTTTTTTTGCCAACTTGGATTGCAAATGAAAATAATTCTTTACGAGTTTAACCTTTCTAAAGAAGGTACTGAGAGCTTCACAGTGTCAAAATTACCTCACTTTTTGTGTTTTGTGTGATTTTTTTAGGGGGCATGCGATGCAGACGTTCGGGTTTGGGCCCGTAAATATATTGATCCTATACCCATACATATATTTCATAGAAAAATCTTCATCCTTTTGTATGTTTCCAAGCTAATGTTGATTCGACGTGCAATTGACATCTTATTTAGATGTCAATTGCATAAAACATTTATAACAATTAAACAAAAAAAAAAAGATAAGTGCATAGCTCTTACAGACAACTTAACAAACAGTGAGAATTTATTGCCCGTTAACACATGCGTTTCTAGCCATAGTATATCATATCGGCAGTGAAATTGCATTGCAACTTGATTTTTTTAGAGATGGATTTAGGTGACAGGGGCCCAGCTCCCCCTTTTTTGGACCAAAATGAATTTGGTTAATTATTTAGGTAATCACTGAAGGATGACTGGAGAGGCCCCCTCTTAGGCAGTCATGCAGTGGACCCCCTTTTGAAAATTTCTCGAATACCCATAATGTAATTGTAACCATGACTTTTGTGTTTAATTTATTTTCCTCACTTGTAAATCATTCAATTTCTTTACCAGAAATAGCTTTTTTATTAACTTTTCAACTCTTTTGACTACACTTCCACATAAGCTTATCAAATACAGTTTTTCTATTTAATTAAATGGTCGTTTGGTAAATCTGAGTTAACCCGTTGTCATTTGATTTTAATAGTCCATTCTTATGTTGTACTGTTACATCACTGTCCCGGGTAAGTTGAGGGCTGGGATCCCGCTAACATGTTTAATCCCGACACATTCTGTGTGTATGTACCTGTCGCAAGTCGGGAGCCTGTAATTCAGAGGTTGTTTGTTGCTGTGCTACATATTTGTTTTTCGTTCTTTTTTATGCATCAATTAGGTTAGTTTTCTCGATTGAATTGTTTGACATGTGATGTCGGTTTTTCTCATTGTTGGCGATCGTACATGGCGACCTACAGCTGTTCTCTGTGTCATTTGATCTCTTGTGGAGGCTGTCTCGTTGGCAATCATAACTTATCTTCTTTTTTTAGCTCACTGCCTGGGCCCGAAGGGTCCCCTGTGAGCTCATGCCATCACTTGGCGTCCGTCGTCGTCTGTCGTCGTAAACTATTTTTAAAACATCTTCTCCTCTGAAACTTCTGGGCCAAATACCTTCAAACTTTACCTAAATGTTCCTTTTGATCCATCGAAAAACATGGCTGCCATGGCTAAAAAATAGAACATAGGGGCCAATTAAGGAGATGTTGCCCTTGAAAGACAATTTTACACAATTTGTACATCAAATTTGTTAACATTTAAAAATCTTCTCCTCTGAAATGCAGGTGAGCGATTCAGGCTCTTGAGAGCCTCTTGTTTATTTTTATTACGTAACTTGCAGTTTCAAGATGGCGTCGCCGTGTAATACCGTATGAAACCAGTAGCTTCCGAATCGATGCGAAAGAATACATAAAGTATCTAGTTTTCTGAGTTGACCTCTATTGGTAAGAAACCTACATGTGATTCCATGAGGGTTTTTTTCTTTCTAAAAGCAATTGTGAAAAAACCCTTCTCACTTTTGCACAATTGCATTACCATACTGCAGTCACAGTAAATAAACTGATGTATATCTTATGAACACAGAATATGCATCAATTATTACTGCTGTTGGTAAATGTATAGCGAAAATAAGTGTCCTGTCTGCTTCAGACACAAGGAGGGCTGTGTGAGACATTAAGTATATTTAATGACGAAAGTTGGATGCATGAGCACAGTCCCTCGGTGTTTGATGCACACAGGCACTTGTCTCAGAATTTTCTCCCCTATATACCTTAATATAACATATATTAAGGTATATTGGGGGAAACAATTCTGAGACAAGTGCCTGTGTTGATGCAGTAAGGAAACCTACATCGTTCTCAAAACCTATATTACTGCAGTTTATACTGCACTCGTTCTATTTGAGCAGTCAAAATGCGTTGAAGTTGTATATTTCTATGTCATATACAGTCACTGACCCGATATAACTTTTTCTCATGAATATTTAAATAGAAGTTGCCGAAATAATATTTAATTATTCATACGACCTCGTCAACCTGTCCTTGTTTCCAATGCATACAACGATGCGTGGAACGACTCAACCTTGTTTCTTTTGCAATTATTGAAAAACATTTTTCATTTGTTAATATTTTTTGTTTGCAACCTATAAATCATTGTTTTATGCGTATGGTTGAAATTTTAGTCCATACTCAAACGATTTCGTTCACCATCGAGTGTGGGATTCAACAGGTAAATGTACATTTCATTGTGTTGTATAATTCTTCACGAGCATGATATGAGGCCTTTTTAAAGGAGATTTCCCCCAATATTTAAATCAAATAAATAACCTTAACGCATTTAACAACAGTTAAAAATGTTTTTTTAGATTGCAGTATAAAGACAATAATAGTGCATTGACTTGACATATCAACGATATAAGGATTCGGCCCGAAACGGGGAAATAGCTCGACACAGCCTCGCATTTCCCCGTTTCTAATCCTCATCCTTATAAACGATATAAGGATTCGGCCCGAAACGGGGAAATAACTGGGCTTCTAAGCCTCATCCTTATATCGTTGATATGTCAAGTCAATGCACTATTATTGTCTATGTATTTTATTTGCTATGACTTACAATGAAATTTTGTTACCTCTATGTTTCAGTTTGCAACAGATACGAAGAGGTGTGCAAGAGCTTTTAAGTTCTTAGAGCATCGTTCGTTGGTACCATTTGTTGAGGCTTAACTATCAAATATATATGGCAAATTTCCAGTAATTATAAAAAATTACAAAAGATTTAAAATAAAATCAGATAAAATCAAGTTAGGAGAAAATTGCCATCTTCTTCTTCCATATAAGAGTTGGGTTCCTTGGATGAAACGTTTAAACTCTGCAGGACTACGCATGGTGACATTACATATCTAGTCCCCTAAGGCTTTATACAGTATTTACAATAAAATCAGGTTGTTACGGTTAAAATTATGTACAATCGTCCAGTCTGGTATTAATGTGTTGTCTGTAGCCCTGAGCGGAAATCTTCAACTGATCCCGCTTCAGCAACCCTGGCAGGTAATGTATTCCATTCCTGATTGTTCTTGGAAAGAAGGAGTTCCTGCATGTAGACATCACTGGTGACCCTCTGTTGGTAAAACTTGTGTCCTCCACGAGTTCTAATGTCGCCACCTTTGAGGTAAGTACTCTTGTTGATGTCTATCAGCTCATTCTGGATACGATAGAGCATGCATAGCCTGTTGTCACGGCATCTCGTCTGTAATGTGTCCCATTTTAGATCTTCTAACATGGAAGTGACGCACCCTGGTGTGCGTGATGTGTAGTCATTATAGACGAATCTAGCAGCTCTCCTCTGTATGAGTTCTAGTGTGTTGATGCTTGCTTGGTTGGTTGGGTCCCATATAGTAGAAGCATACTCTATGACAGGTCGCACGAGTGTTGTATAGCCAGCAGCCTTTACTTTCCTTGTACATTCTTTTAGGTTTCGTTTAACAAACCCAAGTGTTCGGTTACCCTTTGCTGTTACACTCTGGATATGTTTGTTCCATATCTCTGGATTTGCAACGCTTATATACTTTTTAAGATAATTATATTTAAGAATTGAATGCTTCTTTTTGTAAATTTATTGGGGTTTAAAAGCGTTGACCGAAGTACATTTTGTATGAAGCGCGGAAGCGCTTCATTCTAAAAATGTACGCACGGTCAACGCTTTTACAACCCTATAAAGTTACAAAAAGAAGCATTCAATACTTATAATTACATTTTTTAGCTATGATCATGAAAACACGAATTTTATATATTTTATTATTCAATTCACCTGTGCACTTTATTGTTGGAGCACGTGTTATCATGAGTGAAAAGTTGTATTGAGCAATGCAACTGCTTACGGAATAACACGTGATGTGCAGTTAGCCAATCAGAATAAAATATTATAATGAAACATACATCTAATGTAATTATATGATCATATATAATAGCTTGTTTGACTATGTCTATAGGTATTTTTATTATATGAATATTATGTAATTTTATCCTGGTACCTTTGATAACTATTATGTAAGAATATTGTATTTGAGTGAAGGATCATATTTGTTATACTCAATTTGGAATAATAAAATATATCTATCCTTATATTGCATTTTTATAATCCTGCAAAATACGATAATTTTATAGACTGTACCTAAAAATATCTACAATATCCTATTCCTTTTTAATGTGTGTTTTTTTTTTTTAATAACGTATTGAATAAATTATATTTTGCAAAATTAAAAAATCTGGCATTATATTTTGGCTTATTCTCCGATTTAAGCCAAACATTTGGTGGCTGGACTTTTTGAGCTATCGTTTGAATGTGGATTATGTAATGACTGTAATATATTTAGAAACTATATAGGTTTGCAGATAACAGGCACAGTATTTATACTTGAATCAATTTTTTTAAGATATGACGTAGATAATTCGATAACCTTGAGTTATCTTTTTGACCTTTGAATTAAGACATTGGAAACACGCCTTGTTGTAATAGTAGGTAGACAGATTCTAAAAATACAGCAGCTAACTATGTTGATTTGTTTTTTTCGTGTAAATATATATATTCTTGTAAGATGCAACTCTATAAATAGCGATGAGGTAACCTATTGTTGTTCATCGAAAACATCAAATTGAATGCAAAGAAACAGAAACTTTAAATTATCAAATTCAGAGAAACAGAAACTTCAATTTAAATTCAAAGAAACAGAAACTTCAAATCAAATTAAATTTAGAGAAACAGAAACTTCAAATAAAATTAAATTTAAAGAAAAACAGACCCTACAAAACAAATTCAGAGAAACAAACTTTTAAAAGATATATTAATTATGATATCAATTAAATTCATAGACTCGGAAACTTCGAATCAAATTTAGAGAAACAGACTCACTTCAAATCAAATTCAGAGAAACAGAAAATTTAAATCATATTCAAAGAAGGAGAAACTTCAAATCAAATTCAAAGAAGCAGAAACTTCAAATCCAATTTAGAGAAACAGATTACAAATCAAATTAAGAGAAACAGACTTCAAATTGAAAGAAATAGAAACTTCAAATCAAATTCGGAGAAACAGAAACTTTAAACCGAATTCAAAGAAACAGTTACTAAGTACTTCAAATCAAATTAAGAGAAACAAAAACATCAAATTCAAAGTAACAGATTTCAAATCAAATTCAAGTAACAGATTTCAAATCAAATTAACAGAAACAAGATAAACAGACTTCAAGTTCAGAGAAACAAGATAAACAGACTTCAAGTTCAGAGAAACAAGATAAACAGACTTCAAGTTCAGAGAAACAAGATAAACAGACTTCAAGTTCAGAGAAACAGAAACTTCAAATCAAATTCAGAGAAATCGAAAGTCTAACAAATTCAGAGGAACAGACTTCAAATCAAATTCAAAGAAACAAACTTCAAACCAAATTAAGAGAAACAATCTTCAAATAAATTCAAAGACTCAGAAACTTCGAATCAAATTCAGAAAAAAAGAAATATGTAATAAATTAAAACGGAAATAGACTTCAAATCAAATTCAGAAAAAACAGAAACTTCAAATCGAATTCAAAGAAAAGTACTTCAATCGAATTCAAAGAAAGTTACTTCAAATCAAATTAAGAGAAACGGAAGCTTCAAATCTAATGAAGATAAGAAACTTCAAATCTAATGAAGATAAGAAACTTCAAATCAAATTAAGAAAAACAGATTTCAACTCAAATTAATAGAAACAGACTTCAAATTCAAAGAAATCGAACCTTCAAATCAAATTCAGAGAAACCGAAACATCTAATAAATTAAGAGAAACATACTTCAAACCAAATTAAGAGAAACATACTTCAAACTAAATTAAGAGAAACAATCTTCAAATAAATTCAGAATAGCAGAAACTTCAAATCAAATTCAGAAAAACAGAAACTTCAAATCGAATTCAAAGAAACAGTTACTTCAAATCAAATTAAGAGAAACGGAAGCTTCAAATCTAATTAAGAGAAGAAACTTCAAATCAAATTAAGAAAAACAGATTTCAACTCAAATTAAGAGAAACAAGAGAAACAGACTTCAAATTCAAAGAAATGGAACCTTCAAATCAAATTCAGAGAAACCGAAACATGTAATAAATTCAGAGGAACAGACTTCAAATCAAATTCAGATAAACTCAAATCAGAGGAGCAAAAAATACAAATCAAATTAAGAGAAACAAAAACCTAAAATCAAATTCAAAGAAACAGAATTTCAAATCAAATTCAAAGAAACAGAAGTTCAAATCAGAAGTTCAAATCATTTTCAAAGAAGCAGAATTTCAAATCAAATTAAGAGAAACCGAAACATCTTATAAATTCAGAGAACAACTTCAAATCAAATGCAAAGAAACAGGAACTTCAAATCAAGATCAGACACAGAAACTTCAAACGGAAAAGAAATAGAAACGATGCTTTTCCTGAACAACTGAGAATTAACGAAAAGATAAAGAAAAACAACTGCTTATAACTAAAATTGGTTTATTGAAAAAAAAATCCCCGACATTTGACACATAATGACAGCAGCGTACCATGGTACGCGGTCAAATTAAGTTTTGATGAATTTTATCTTATTTCAATTTATTTTCAATATAGATTAAAAAAAATAATTTAAAAATGAAATTGAACGAACAACTTTCAAAGACTACAAATTAAAACATCATTGATCTATATGACTTGGGTGAAACCTATATATGCTAATGTCATGCCCTAGACTATAACGAGAATAAAACTTATACTTTTCGTTAAATACAGCCGGTTGGTGTTTATCTTTTGTCTGGTGGTATAATTAAAGATTAAGATCAAGTGTAACTTTTCCACAAAATAACTGACTCAAAGTGTGAAAATTTAATATTTACACCTGCGTCTTCCCATATATTGATATCTTAGACGTTAAGCACGTTATTGCGTCAATGACGTGAAATACGACAGAGCAATTTGATAAATAGCTCTTCTATGAAATCTAAATAATTCAGCTTTATGAAATTTATATCCATAGATTAAGCAGGTATTACTGTTTCCAAAAATAAAAAAAATATTCTTAACTTTTCATAATAGTTTCCAATAATGATACAAATATTGCCAAAACGTCATAAATATGCGTGTCAGACGTAACAAATTATTCGCAAAATAACTTTTGCGGGAATTTTTGTGGTCTAAAAAAGAGTATAAAATCCGCGAAAATTCGCATGAATGATAAACGTTATATATAATTTATGAAGTCATTGCTGTTTTTTGTGTTGATGGAACGGTCAAAACTGATTTTTTCAAAAATGAATAATCCTCGCCATGGTCAGGTTTCGGAAAATGGTAAGTTATCAAAAGTTACCACTTTTTAAAATATCAGAAGATATAAAATTTGGTTTTCATAAATTATTCCTACTAAAGTGCTTAGATAGACCATTTCAAATCCGGAATTTTACAGCACTCGCACCACAAATAAAAACGCATTAGCTTCGGGAAAATGTCTTGCAAGATTGTCCAATGTCGAATTTCGACGCTTTTTACCAAAACATTGTCAGTTTCAACGTCATTATATTAATTATTAAATTTGTAGCATACAAAATAGTGCTTTTGCGTAATTGTGCTTTCACCCCACAATACGATAACATATTTTTTGATAAGCTGTGAAGTCGAAATGACTTCGTTTTTTAACAAATCAAATGTCTTGCAAGTTTGTCCACTGAACAACTTTCTTACGTTTTGAACGTTTTCGATTCGGGACGCTATACATATATGTGTTTTCAAATTATTTCTAAAAGTTTGTTCTTTGTTTTGGTGTTGAACACCGCTACATGTATAAGCGACATTTGTTGTATTTTAGTGACCTGTCATCATAGGTAGGAGAAGCCGGACATCAGACGAACTTAAGTTAAAATATTTGCAATAACTGTCGATTAGGATCGGAGTCGAACAAATATCGCCACGAGCGTACATTTGTATCTTAAAATCGCCGCAGGCTTTTTATCACTTGATATGAACTCATTAGGCCAATCACCCTCCTTGGCGATCGAAATTGAAAGCAGTTCGTATTATCATATGATATATGAACGATATTTCATTGTTTTTAAATAACAAGTACGGTTCAATTTCATGTTTTTAGATCAGAGGACAGAACAAAATAACAAAATTACAAATTTCGAAAATAGATAGAATCATAGAATATAATCAAATAGAAAATGAATAATTTTCTTAAATGAAAAGAAAAAAAAAACATATGGTAATTTGTCAATAAATAGGTAAAATATTTCAGATGACTGGGGTTGTACATTTAATTCATTTGCGCTGAAATTGAAGGAGGCAGTAAAATTGTTGTACCTGAGGAGTTACACCTCGATATTATACAAAGCTTGTAAACATATCAGATAAATATAATTATTTTTCACGCAATCATTCTCTTTCTTGATTTAATTACTCCGTTGTAACAGCAGAAGTCTTTTTCATTAAGATCTTTTCACTTATCATCACACACACCCCTCCCCTCCCCCCCCCCCCCAAAAAAAAAACCCCAAAAAAAACCAACAACATTTTAAAAAAGATAAAAGATAAAAGCACAAAACACAAAAACTTTATTATTTAAGCAACATGAATTGCTTCTTCCCGTCCCTCTTTTCTTAAATTTAAACGGTGACCAACGCATTATATAATATACTATAGGCACTATTTTCTCAACCAAATACACAGGCACTTGTCTCAGAAAAAAATTCCTATAAACCTTATTATAACAATAAGGTATATAGGGGAAAAAAATTCTGAGATTAGCGCCTGTGACCAAATACCTATTTTGTATTGTTTAGTTTTGCTTGCGTAACTACCAGTAGGACATATTTCATACATATTCAAGACTTTGAAGTATCCATATCGATCAAAAATGATTACAAACAAAACGAACAAAGTATACTCGATTACCGTCGTAAAACGTCAAATTTTGACGTTACCAATTGGGACGCAATATCGTGCGTAACGTCAGAATTATATATTCATCTCTGTCCATTGCAGTTTGTCACACCAAAGAACAATAATCTTCTGCAAGCAATCCGACCTCGGTCGTTTTATAGCCTTGTAGTCCGCACTTTAATTTGTCTTGACATAAAGTATCATTGGCTTGTTCATTTTCTGCTAAAAATATAAAATTTGTCGAAACACTCGAGTTTTTACTGTTAAAAGCAAAAATTTAATCAGCAGTATTTTGATAAAATTTTCGGAATTCTAGAGTTTTTTTATAGTCTTCAATTTTGTTTTTGTTTGGCATTCAAACTATTTAGTAGCGATAGACAGAGAGACACGAAGATCTGTATAGTACTGTTCGTCACAAAAAAATAAAATAACGGTTAATAAAATTTTGCCGGGAGAGGAATCTGAAAAAAATATTTCCCAGAATGAAGAGTTTTTGAATTTCTTCAAATACACATGAAGCGAAGCGTATATATAAACATGCGCTACATAGAATTGTTAACTACTTGAAGCCAATTTAAGTAATTTGTCATCTTAATGAACGCACGTGCACTAACGAGCAGATACACATCAAAGCCACGTTGCTCCTTTACTTTTATCACATGACCAATTTGTCAAATCACATCATCAAAACGTTTCCTAATTAAGTATATCATTCACTGATAACAATTGTCTTTATGTCTCTGTGTAAAGCCAAACATTATAATGACTACCAGATCTGTTTCTTTTGTATCATTAACCACCATTCATAATGCTGATAATAATAAAGAGTTAGTATACTCTTCATTTTGATTTTATACGAATATATTTCATAAATCTATTAACGATAATGTATGACAATAAACGATAGAATTTTTAAAAGACACTGTTCAGTCTTAAATTATTCATACAAATCTATATAACCATGATATGATACGGAAGACAATTTACAACCTCCCCAAAAATATGTTTGAATCGAAATCATAAATTTAAATCGTTATCACGAATTGACGAATTGAATTAATTCGTATTAACAGATTAGATTTGTGATAACGAATTTCCAGAATTAGTTATTACAGTTTTTGTAATTCACAATTACAATTCAATTCGTTATCACATTTTTTTTGCAATTCGAGATAACGAATTGAATTCGTTATAACGAATTTTATAATCGTAACAACGAATTTTATAATCGTAACAACGAATTTTATAAATCATGATAACGAATTCTTTCAATGGTTGATTGAATTCGTTATTACCAATTCATAGAAATAGTTGTTACATTATTTTGTAATTCGTGAGATCGGATTAATATAGTGATAACGAATTTTATAAATAGTTGTAATGGATTTAATTTTTTAACACGAACTCGAAGAATTTAATAGTTACATCAAAGTTAACTTATGGATGTCGAAAACCACCAAACGCTCGAAACAATGCGAATCTTGTTTGTTCGTTCGGCGTGCTCATGCACTCTACGCACACAAAGAAGATATTCAATATGAAAGTTCCATTGACATTTTTAAGAAATAAGTATCATTTACACGATTCTAATGCAATAGCTCGATAATCTTAAATGAAAATAACTGAATTTACGTTTACATGTATATTTAAAATAACATAAACTAACTAATAATTTAAAAACTGTATAACAGCGATACCAATAAATGTTTTTATCTGCAATTAGCCAACTATTGTACAAATAACATACAAATAGATTTTTGCTTTATTTGTACTCCTGTTACCAAACTTTCAGGTTGAGCAAGAGGTAATATGAATATTTCTGTTTCCTAACCAGTTCATTTTGGGGTCCTCTTCCCGGTCTGCGTTTCAAACTGTCGATTTCTTTGCGAAATTAGACTAAGAGACAATGATTTTGATTTTAATAACTTAAGTTTCAAGTGTTGGGAGTAATTTCAGGATAAACAAAATATATGTACATTATCGGATAATTTAAAAATTTATTGGTACTCGCTATGAAAACGGAGAAAAGCTCGACGGAGCCTCGCTTTTCGTCCTGTTTCTAAAGCTCATACAAATAAATTTTATATTTTCCGACAACATTCATATATTGAATATATTCTCGATTGACCAGGTTTTTTTCTTTATTGAAAACATATTTTAAAAGATGCAGAGTATTTCACGAATATTCTTATTTTTCAGTCAGCAGACAAAATAAAACTATAACGATTTTTTTTTCTTAGCTAAAAATAAAATTATTAATCACATATGAATATCAGAGAAATTTTTGTCAGGTGTTTGCTTCATCATAACTATTAACCCGTGATTGTATTAAAGGAGAATAGACATTTTCCCATGCACTCGTATGCTCTTTCACAAAGAATTTGCATTCCTGCCAGAAATCTTGAGATACTTTTGGCTTACATAGCATCTATGTCAAATAATTGAAACAACCGTTATTAACATAAATAACCAACAAATAAGACAAGATAGATCGTAAATTATGTTGGCACTTGTTTTTCAAATGAGCATAATCATAACGGACATCATAAAATAAGTATGGAAATAATGAATGCCTCCTCCCCATGCCATGATGAAGTCTTCTGTGATGTATGACTGTCAGTGAATAGTGATGTGTATTGAAAACGTTGTTTACATGTCAACATCCAGCGCTTTAAACTAATTAAGTCACAAAGAGATTTATTATGCACGTGCGTTATCTGATCGCTAGATAAAGCAATTTGTTGGAGTCAATTTCTTGCGGCTAGAAGTATATATTTCCATCCAAATGTCTGTTTCTTATCGTTTTTGACAACTTGTTTCGATAGTGTTATTTACTTCTTTGATAAAAAAGCTAGAATATTTTTTTCTTAATTCTTTTAACCGTAAAAACAATTTTATTTGGCAAATAATTAATTAGAAAGATTAGAGTTTATCGCTTCTAAGTTGTTTGAGAAAACAATCACGTCTAAGAAGTCGTTTTATCTTGTATTTTAAAGGTCTAGTTAGTGTCATTTGTACAAGGCCAACTGGCCTCAAGTTCACCGGACCAGGACATCGATCCCTTCACTCGCTGACCTAAGCATATCATATATTATAATTTAAAAATTGACTGACTGGCTTTTTGCTTATGCTTAAATCATAAACACTACTTTTTCTGACGAGAGGATTCAAATCATTTGAAAAAAAAAACGATGTCATATCCTATCATAGCACCCCAACTCCATAGAATTTGCAGGTGTTTCGAAGATTTTGGCCACGGTCAATTGCGACCGGCTTGGACTCCTGAAAGAGGGACGAAAGATACCAGCGGAACAGTCAAACTCATAGATAACAAAAAACCTGACAACGCCATGGCTAAAAAATAAAAAGACAAAGAGACGAATAATACGGTACAAAAGACACAACGTAGAAAACTAAAGACTAAGCAACACGAACCCTACCAAAACTGGGGTTGATCTCAGGTGCTCTGGAAGGATTAGCAGACCCTGCTCCACATGTGGCACCCGTCGTGTTGCTCATATTTTTATAAACCCGGTAAATAGTCTAATTCCGTAGGTCACATTCGTGTTGCAAAAGGGAAGGGGATTGAAGTTACGACATAAGGAACATATCCGATATCATCTGTGAAACATTTATTCCATAACGGTCAACCAACTCGTGATGGCATCCGTAAATTTACGAAGGGATGATTTAACTTCACAATTTGGAAATCTTGGTATAATAGCTTCCTTGTGAGCAGCAACCCTCTCTTAAGGAAATCATGATAGGAAATACAAGCCCGGGAATATCCATATCAATTGGGAGATATGAAATGTTGCTACATAGAAATGGAAAGTTTACAATTGGGAATTATATAGGTGAAATCATCTCTTTTGTCGTGAAGTTTTGTTTTCAATCGACCGCAAATATAATTTTGTCAATTTCTAGATGTAAGTCAAGTGTAAGTCATGAAGATGGACATATCCATGGACATTTGTGACCATTGTCCTCGGCTCGCGACGATGGCTTTGGTCAATTGTGACTTTTGGCCTGGGCCACTAACGATAGACATGGCCATGGTCAATGAGTTTAATCTAATAGATCTAGGATGTAAGTTATATAAAATTAAAATAAATCATAAATAAAACCAAATTAATGTAACTTAAATTTTATCCTTTTTAGATTCATCATCATGTTAACTATATTTATATATACTTAGTAGTAAGGTATATATTATGATGTGTAGTATTCGACAATGATCCAGCAATTCAACGATACAAACTAATGGATTGATATTTATATAGAGTCCTAAATATAGATAAGATATAAATCCCTTTAGCCTCATGACAAATTTTGAATAAATAGACTATGACATGTATATTTCCGAAAGGTCTGTCTGTCACCAACCATGAACGACAAAAACAATCGAAATGTTTAGATAAAAATAATACTGTTATCACTTCAAGATGTTTATATTAAATGCATATCCTGTCTATCTTGTCATTTTCTTAGGTCAATATCAAAATTGACATATTCATCCTCACGTTTTCATTCAGCTTCTTTTTTATTTTATTGGGGGGGGGGGGGGGGGGGTTCGTTCCTGATAAAGGTAAATAAAGTAAAGCTCTTTGGACTCGGGGCCCCCAATACTAGACAAAATTTGTAGTGGAAGGGAAGTGGTCAAACGTCTCGAAGGTCGACCCCATCCACCCACCCTATATCTGTTTATGTTCCTTTTGGACATGGTTATAGTTCCTCTGGTTTTATTGGCTTCCACTAATTATTGGGGTTTTGTGGCGATCCTGATTATGATCAATCATACGCACGTAACAAAAAAGTCTATTTCATTAGTACAACTGTTTTATTCTGTACATTTATAAAATTAACACATGTTCAAAAAACTGTTTGTACTTAATACGTATATATATACAGTTGATTTTTGGTATCTCAAAATATCTTATATATATGCACTGTATTTTCGATGCGAGCCCATTTTATGGAAATAAACGAAGAAAGAGAAAGAATGAGTCATAATCGGGACAGACGGACGGGGACGAACTGACGGACGCACAGCCCGAAAATACATAATGCCCCTAGGTGTGACATAAAACACAAATACTGTAAAAGCCTGCTAATCGATATATATATAGCCTGTACGATCATCCGCTGTTGTAAATCGCAGCCTTTAGAAATCGTTAGACCTTCGCCGGTACCAGACCTAGCGGTAACAAAAGAACAGCTTTCAGCAATAAACATTGTTTTCAATATAAACAAAACAGAAAAAAAAAAATCAAATTCTTCAGTACTTGCCCTACAGATAACATCAGATTTTATACCGAAGAAAAAATAAATAAAAACTTTGATCTTTAATATGACAACAATTTCTTTGAACACGTACAATGAAAAAGCAGAAAATATTCCCACATCAAAGAGCTGTTTTACACATATTGTAAATTAAATGTGAGATATGCAAGACCATTTGGTCCTCTTACGCAAACTGTGTGCAGCTATTAACCTTGTAAATTTGGTGATATTGCCACAGAGATATCAATTATTTATTATTAATTCAGTTATTGGAAATTTCTCAACTCAGGAATAACATAACATTAATAGCAATAATAATGTTTATTATTAAATTATTGAAATTTTCTAATCTTTATAAAAAAATAATAATTTTGAAACACATAATAATGTCTCGGTAAAGAAAATCAAGGAAGATTATATCTTTATTTTCTTATAAATACACTTTTTGAAATATACTTAGATGGTTCGGTTAAACGCCTTAGAAAAATGACTTTCTGAAATAAATAATTTGAAAAACTGAAGTATACTTATGGAATATTTCCCCTTATATTTTGAAAAAGATCCTTGATATGCATGAAATAAATATTTGCCACTGGGATTTTTATTGTGTTCATAAATTTTTTTTCGGAACCTTCCTCCGATAAATTTTTTTTTCTTGTGAGAAGGAAAGCAAATATTTATTCTATAATTTGGATCAGAAATACATTTTTTTTCCACCAAACACCATAAAATCGACATAAAATTCATTTTAATTTTCTAATTGATGTAATATGTAAAGTGCATGGCTCTGTCTTTATTCTGGCATTGGCTGTTGTCTATGTTTTTTTTTTAGCCCACTCCCAACATTAATATGATATTCTCTGAGTCCGTCATATAGGTACCACAGTCCTTGAATTTTAATATTGAAATTGAAGTGGCCGCCATTGCCATATGTAATGGCAAAGAGTGAGTAGCTCCAAGTTATAAACATCCACTGTTTCCAACTATGATAATTGACATTCAATTGAAAAGAGGTATACAGAATGATACAAACGGAAAATACTACTGGTATACAAGTCTGTGTCATACACAATCAGGGCTACTTTAAAAGACTGCTTATGATACCATATTATATATTCCTGTTATAAAATGACCATTTCATGTTTATAATAGTTGCAGTTTTAAGTACATGTCTTAATGTAGTAACATATATGCCGGAGATTTGGAATGATTTTTAATATTTCTGGATCAAACACTATCACAGGAACATACAAAAAGTGATAAGGTTTAAATAGAAATATTAGCTTAATCTGTACAGTAGACTGGACAGATGTTTATAATCTGCTGTTTCACTGTCTTAACTGTTGTTAGTTTCACCATTCTCAAATTCAACAGTGCAAATTTTTTTTTCAAGCAGGTGACAGCATAATGTTTTTTTCATCTATAGTACAAAATAATTATTTTTTCGGTCAGCTAGGCCATCAAAATATTTTTTTCCAAAAAATCCCAGCCCCCACCCAGACAAGAAAATGGTTGTTGCCTAAAGGATAACGAGTCTCCAATTTATGATTTCTAGTAGAATTTGACAAATTCAAGATCTATAAAATGCTACATATAATGATTCTACAAAAACTCTAAATATTTCAGGAATTTTACATCTACATGTAATATACATATTATAGTAAATCTTTTCACTTTTAATCTAATTGCTTACGAATTGTTCAGTAATATAATACTTCTGCACATGTATATAAAGAATGTCTGGCATGTTGGTCAATAAAAAGTTGAGTCTGATGGGGATTCCAACAATCTAATATAGACGAATCACTATTACAGAAAGTAGTAGGGAGAGAAATCATAAAGTTATAAATCTGAATAAAGATAGAATAAATTGGTCAAATTTGTGCAGTTATAGGAGAAAATGATGGATTGCTTAATTGTGTTTAATACCAGTCCACTTGTATACTCCCTGAACTTGTTTGTCATATTGGAGTCTTCATAAAACAGTCTTTAGAACTGAGGGAGTCAGACCCGTGTCAGGCAAGGTTATGATGGTGTTTTTACATACATTTATAATTGAACTCTAATGTTCTATTATTATATATGATATTGTATATTGTATTATTTTGTATTTTATTGTATTACATTGTATTTCATTGTATTGCATTGTATAGTATAAAATTATTGTTTGATTGTATTGCTTGACCCTCATGGGTGTAATTTTGCAATAAAGATTATGTATATATTATATAGCTGCAAGTTTGAATTGCACGCGGATGATGACATGTTCCGATAGAACCATGACATTCATCAGGAAATCTGTCAATCATTGTCTCTACTCGACTGTACAGCACAGTTTGGTGTAAAAGAAACATTGGTGAGAATAGATTATGCTGCACACATGTATAACAGCCTTCCTTGTTCATTTTCGAAGGACGTACGGTGGCCTATAGTTGTTAATTTTAGTGTCATTAGGTCTCTTGTGAAGAGTTGTCTCGTTGGCAATCATACCACATCTTTTTTTTATATTCGTAATAAAATAGCCTAGAAAATAGCTGTTTAATGACAAATTATTCTGCACGCAATATATGTCCAATTTTCATATATACAAGAAAAGTACATTTGAACGTCAATTTCAGAAATATTTAAAATATAAATAATCTTATTGTAAAAAGTAAAATGAAGTACAAAAAATGATAATATGCAGATGCATCACCACATCTGGTGTTCTATGCAGCAAACCTTAATTGCATTCTTGCACATTCTTAAAAGGACATTATTATAGATTTTTAATTATCCAATGATTGACATTGTCCCATTTCAGTAACAACTGCATATGATGTCTCATTTCTGTACGACAGTTCAATGATACTCTTCAGAAAGATAAAAATAGCGGGATGACTCGGTCGAGTAGAACTGCTCATTGTAGTGGGCATGGAAGGATTCTGGACCATTTGACGTACTAAGACTGTTTGACAAATAAAGTTAAATTTATTTACGCAATGATTGCTTCTCATTAAATTTACAGGTAGACGACTATAGGTAAAAAGCCCAAATGTCTGATCAATTTAATGCCTCGTTCACACGGACATTGATGCCTCGTTCACACGTACCTTTAATTCGAATCGAATGCTAATCGAATTCGCTAATCGCGTTCACATACTCTTCTTTTTTAATTCGAATTGATTCGAATTGGCTAATTCGCATTAGAAATATGTTTTTGTTAATCCAAATTAAAAGTTAACGTCGTTAGGACAGTAAAGCGAATTTGATGCGCATTCCAATTCGAATTAGAATTGACGTTAGGACGTTAAACGTTTCGAATGCGAATTAAACTAATTCGAATTAGTTATTGCGAATCGAATTCGAATTACGTGTGAACTCGGCATTAATTTGAATTGAATTCGAATCAAATGTGAATCGAATTCGCTTATCACGTTCACACACTCTTCTTTTTGAATTTGAATTGATTCGAATTACGAATTAGTCAATTCGCATTAGAAATACGTTTTTGCTAATACGAATTAAAAGCTAACGTCGTTTGGACAGTAAAGCGAATTTTGACGCGCATTGCAATTGGAATTTGAATTGACGTTAGGACGTAAAACGTTGGAATGCGATTTAAACTAATTCGAATTAGTTAATGAGAATCGAATTCGAATTACGTGTGAACTCAGCATAATACAGGTGAATCAAAATTTAAAGCGCAAATGTCCATAAATATGAAGCGCAAATGTCGTATCGTTTTACAGGTAAAAAAGCGCAAACGTCCTGTGCCCTTTTTTTTTTATTGTGTATCCCTCATTACTGGTAAAAATTTGGGATCATAATTTATATCCAATTGCATTGTTTTTCAATGGAAATCACCGTCAAAATTTTGGATGCATGTTTTTCTTATTATGAACTAAAAACTCGTATCTTTTGTTTTTTTAAAATAAAAAAATGGCAATAATTTTGAATGTATAGTATTTTATCCTTTTTTGTAAATATTGTTGTTTTTTATATTAAAGTAGTTCCTATCAATACAACTTGAGTTGACAAATTTGGAATTGAAAATGGCTAATTAATTCAAAATCACTGGACCATGTCCTAGGGGCAGGGCCTCAAAATAGTCATCAAAGTGATATGTACTGATAGTAATGCAACTTCATAGTACATTTCAATGAGCTATCACAAGTATTTTCCTAAACTAAACAGAAATCTTTTCAATTGTTGATGCCACAGCCTGAGTCATTTCCGGAAAACCAATCCCTATGTCTCTCTTTCCGCAACTGATGTTGCAGGCGAAACAAAAAAACTGATAAAATGAGGATGTATCAGCACATCTGGTATTTTATGCAGATGTAAAAAACTTGCATTTTTGCACATTCTTGAGGAAGTTATTATAGATTGTTAATAGTGCAAAATAAATATTACCCCTTTTCAGTAACAACTACCTTACCCAAACCAGGAAAATCATTCTTATACAAATCAATAATTATCTTTGTCACTCCTTGTAAATGCTGCTATATAACAGGGACGAACCAAATACCAATAATAAAGTCATTGAGTTGACCCTACCAGAAATCAAAACACAATCCCTTAAACAATCGAGAAGATATGTTTTGAGGGTCAAACACTAACATTTCTTCTTAAAGTAATACCAATTGTTAAAACAAGAGTGCACATGTTGAAAGAGGGGGGGGGGCAATAGGAGGTCCGTATAACATGTTAACAACGCCTCGATTTTGGCAAAAACAGTTACTGTGGATTCATTTATTTTCGTGGATGATGGAAACCTGCATAATCCTGGACATTTAATTTCGTGGTTCTGCCAAATTCTTTATACAAGCCTTTAGAAAATTTGTCATTCATTGAACATTTAATTTCGTGATTCAACTATACCAACGAAAATTGGTATCCAACGAGTAATAATAAATCCACAGTAACAACAAATGCAAAAATGCTCATAGCAGTTAACACAATGGGTTGAAAACAGTTAACAACACCTTTAAAAAGGCCAAAACAGGTTAACATAAAAAGGTATTGCCCCCCCCCCCCCCCCTCTTGAAATGTGTCGCCTTCTTTACCTTTACTAGCTATTGATACCATGTTAAAATCCTTTAATAAAAGCTTACTACAACTATTACATAAACTTATCACAGAGTTTGCGAAATCTTTTTTCCCCTGGTGGTCCTTGAAGAAAATCCATTGGTCCTCACTATTAAATCTATTGAAAAATACTAAAATTGTGTCAGTCCCACACAAAATTTTGGGGGTAAAATCCTGAGGACTGACCTTTTTCGCGAACTCTGTTATCATGATCCGAGAAAATGAGGTCAATGTCATACAAACCAAACAAGAAATACATGTACACCTTAAAATCATTAAATACACTAAATATAGTTGACTTATTGCTTATAGTTTCGAAGAAATTGACTTAACCAAGAAAACTAAACATTGACCAACGAACCATGCCAGACAGACAGACATGTACAACTTTCAATCCTTTCATACAACAACATATTGTTTACCTATTGCTTATAGTTTAAGAATAATAGACAGAAACACCAAAACTCATCACTGAGCAATAAACTGAAAATGAAGTCAAGGTCAAATAAAACCTGCGAGACTGACAAATACATCATAAAATATTTCCATATTCCAAATATGGCCAATTGACCTATTGCATACAGTTTCAGAAAAAAAGAAAAAAAAACCAAAACTGAAAAACTTATATCTTTGAACACTGAACCATGGAAATGAGGTCAAAGTCATATGACACCTGCCAGTTGGACATGTACGCCTTATAATCATTCTATACACCAAATATAGTAGACCTATTGCATACAGTATAAGAAAAACAGACCAAAACAGAAAAACTTTAACTATAACTATAATTAGGTCAGATGAGATAATGACTTGACCACCATAACTTAACAATGTTCACTGATCCATGAAATGGGGTTGAGGTCAAGTGAAAACTGTGTGACAGGCATGAGGACCTTGCAAGGTAAGCACATTCCAAATATAGTTATCCTATTTCTCATAATAAGAGAGAAATTAACATTACAAAATATCTTAACTTTTTTTCAAGTAGTCAATGAACCATGAAATTTGAGGTCAAGGACAACAGACATGTGACAGAATGAAGCTTCACAACATAATTCATCTATATTTAAAAGTATGTAGCATCCAGGTCTTTACCTTCTAAAAAAAAATCTTTTAATGAGTAAGCAAACCCCGCTGCTGTAACTGCCAGATCACTATCCCTACAAATGTATGTCGAGCTTTCTGTGACAAAAGTCACAGGCTTGACAAAAAACAAATTCTGCCACAGAAATATCAATTAATTTGACTTTTTTCACAGCCACTCTATAGAGAGTGTTTCTTCCCAGTAAGACATGTTTTGTTTAACAAAGTAAAGAAACTCTTGAAGAAAGTGAAGTTTAAATCAAGTTTAATTGCACTATTAATTAAGATAAATCTTAAGTCCAGCACTTTGTTCTTAGCAGCATGAAGCATCAAGGAATCTTAAGAGTATCAGAGATTCATTCCATCAACAACTTTCAACCTAAAATCTGATTCGTTAGCTATCTAGTACACTATCTAACCAATCTTCTAAATCATTTTCTGAAAATAAAGAAAATCAACATGAGTTATCTCCCTTCTTGCTAGTTAATAAATTACCTAAAGTTTAGTTGCAATGTTTTATTCTATTGTACATGTACTTTTAAACTTTTTTTGTGTTCTTTTATACTGTTTAATACTATTTCACCATGTATACTATGTTATTGTGGTCAGTTACCTTTTTTGCATAAGAAATTCAATCATTATAAATTAAAAATGCATTTATAACTGTTCATTATAGTACTGAACATGTATATTTACCATGCACTGTAAATTTTAAATGATTCATTAGATGAAGTTTCATAAACGATCTGTACTTTAATTTTTGTGTTCTTTAAATGTTATACTTTCTTTACAAATACAATGATTAGTGGTCAGTTATTTTGCAAAGAAAACTCAGCCTTGCACATTATATTTAAAATAAGTTTTAATGAAAGTGTTATAACCTGTCTAAACATTTTTTTCCATAACTGTAATTTTAAACATATAATTTAAGCACAGAACATGTATTTCAAATTCATAATTTTAAAATGTTAATTCAAATAAAGCGTTAAAAACTGATTTAAGGATGGATCAGCACATCTGCTATTTGATGCAGAACTAAACCTCACATTTTGCACATTTTCATGTTAGGACATTATATAGATTTTTAATTAATAGTCAGACTGCATAAACCTTAGGTACTTATCTTTTTTTACTGTTTTTCATTCATAGTTTGCATGTATGTAGTTTGACTATTTTAGGTTATTCCTTTTATTTGATTCTAATAATGATTGTTGGTTGCTTAATGTCTATGGCAAATAATTCATGCATATTTAGAAAAATTTTATTTTAATTATTTTTCTATGAAATCAGAAATTACTACATGGTTGTCATTTTATATAAAATACTTTTTTTAAATTTTATTGTTATCTCAACTTTGCTATGGTAGAGAACGTTTGTCATTTGACTAGCCTTGAGGCTCCACAGGTACCCCCATCAGTCGCAAGGTCGCTTTTAAATTCGTCAAGAGGTCGTTTTTAAGGAAATGTACAGGTCGCAGTCATTTTTCCCAACACAGAGACGGAAGTCGGTCGCGAGGTCGTTTTTTCAAATTTCACAGGTCGCAGGTCGTTTTTTAGAAGGCCCAGAGATCGCAGGTTGTTTCTGACCCTGCGGAAGCCTCACCTTACTTCCTAGCCAAACCTCCTCATCGAGTCAGTACAGCCAGGTATAATACAATCTACTTGATCACTTTCAGTCCTGAATAAGACTGAATAACTGCACACATGCATGTTCTTTAAACAACAAAAAATATTAGATTGTTAATTAACTGGTGATTCCGGCTATACTTTTATGTAAACTTAAATTTTTGATGAATTTGATTTTTTTTTCAATAAATTTTGTGGCAATATAAATATTTCTCCCCCATTTGTCAAGAAATGATGCTATCCCAAATGCATCATTCTAACATCAAATAAACCAAAACATGTCCTTGTATTCTGCCTGGTTTTACTGTCGAGCAGTGAGCCAGATCTCGGGCTATCATTTGTCTATCTATCCAGGAATGGTAATGTTTTCACCTAATGACTAATGTATACCATGTGTAATGGTTCTGTAGCATACCTTGTGTATCAGCAGCGGATTTCATTTTAGACTTTGAAGTTTCTTGTTTCACTTTTGGTTTTTGTTTCTCTTGGTTTCCTGTGAAAAAAAACCCATATATTTACTTGAAGAAAAATAGAAGGGGGATCATGTGCAAGGGAAATAACCCTACTAGAAATATTGATATTACTATCACATATCAAATTGAATTAATGTGACTTAATAAGGTAACTTACAATTTGGAACTAATTCAAAGAACAAAATGTAATTGTAAAAAACAGTTTAGTGTACTTTTATTTTCACATATTAATATGGCTGTCAGATATTAATTGCTAAAAATTAATAGCAATTTTTAAGAAAAAGATGAGTTTTCAGAGACAAATTCAAATTAATAATTGCTCCACTTCTAGGAAAATCAAATTGAAGCTTTTCAAAATAACCTTATACCACAAATATGTGTATTGGCACAGTTTATTTATTACAAAAGCAACTCAAGAAAGTGAATTAATAGATAAATTCTATCAACAGTCATAATAGAAAGCCAAATATAATGTCAGTTCTTCACATAACCGTACAATATATGGCTGACATATATATACAACTTAAAATATCTGACACAGGAGTTTTCACACAAACTAGAATAGGAATTTTTAGAAGTGATGATAAACTTTTTTCTACTCGATTCATCTATATAGAGTTGCAAGGTTCTTTTATATAAATATCAATCAAAATCACAGTTTGAAGAACTTTTTTTACCTGAAGAAAGCAAATCATCTAAATCATTCTCTAGAGATGAAACTGTTTCACTTTCTGGTTTCTTTGGCACTGATTGTTTGTTAACATCTGATGACGGGTCTAATACAACAGAATCTAATAATTCATCTAAAGCATTAGATTCTAATGTTAATGATTCGTTAGACCTTCTTGCTGTCTTTTTTACAATATTATTTTCAATTGTCTTTTTATCTTCAGAAGATGACACTAAATTTGAAGATTTATTTCCAAGTTTTTCAGTATATTTTCTCTGGTTTTCTGTTGATCGTCTGTCAAATTCTTCTATCTGTTCAGCCTATTGTAATACAAAATAAATATAAAAGTATATCTTTTTTTAAAACAGGTTTATCCATCTATCACAGAAACACACAGGTACTGCAATAGTTGAAGGATTGATCAAGATATATTTATTATTTTAATCCATCAAAATGGACAAATTATATATAAAAGACTACCACTGCATTTGTTTGGAACTTGTTGTTCAGTAGTTTTTGTTTATATTTGTTTGTATGAATGGTTTTACACTAGTCATTTTTGGGGCACTTTAGCTCTGTTTTGAAGGCCATACTTTGACTTATAATGGTTTACTTTTTACAAATTGTGACTTAGATGGAGAGTTGTCTCATTGGCACTCATACCACAACTTCTTATATCTAACCTAATTAAAGTAATTTATTTCAGGCCAATTACCGATTGAACATCCAGTTTTGTTATAAAAAATATAGTCTAAAAAGAAATGGCTGAACAGTAAAAAAAAATTGTTATAGTAGTTTCATATATAAAAAATTCAACAAAGCATTTCTGGACAGCATAAATTTAATTCTAAGAGAATCAAAATTTTTACTTACAGTAAATAGATCTTTGTTCAATCTGAGAACTTTGTACAAAGGGACACAACCCAAACTGGATGAGAGATCTTGTAAATCTAATGAAAGAGTATCTGATTGGTTCGACTCAACCCAGTCTTCTTCTTCTTTAAATCTGAACTGTGATGTAGAACTACCTGAAATATAAAGGAAACAAATTCACATGTAAGAAGAAAATTATCTACTTATTTGCACAAAGGCCTTTTTTTCTCTCAGTATGATCTTGAATTCCATGTTTTCGGAGTCAAATGCATTCTCTGTAATATTTTCAAAAGCATTCACCAAAACTTTGTGATTGGTTTAAAACATTCTTAACATCTGAAATTCAACCAATGGTGTAATATTATTTTCATTTAGGTGTATGAACAATGAGATTACCCACAATCCTTTAGATTCTGAAAAGGCGAATTGACAAGAAGGGAAATTAAATATAACTATTAACAACCTGTACTCGTATGAATTTACATAGGTTTTTAACCTGACAATGTTGCACATTGCATACCTTATGATGCCACTTTATTTTAATATTTTAAGCCTTGACCAAATTTTTTAGTTACCTCTTTTACAATTTTTGAATTTATCACATTTTGAGTCTGCACCAAGTGATCAGGTTTATAAACCATGTGATGATCATATTTGATTGTATGTCTATTTTTCAGAGGACATGTGTTAGAGGTCTGTTTTATATAATATGCTGTAACTGTACAATATTTTTGGAAGTTTCTGGCCTCTTTTTATGTATATGGCACACATTTTTTTACAATAACCCTAAGCATGACTTTCTTTTTTTGGAACATGTATATAATAATATTGTTGCATTAAATAGATATATACCTCTTGTTTTAAAATTGACAACTTTGGCCTATTTGTTCCTTAATATGGAAATATATGTACATTTTTAGTATGTTTTATATATCAGCAGAAATTAATCATTTTAAATTCCTGAATATTGACCTAATTTAACACTGTGTTTAATGGTTCAATAATTTGACTAATTTTGTCCATTGCATGTCTTGATTGTCAACACAACATTTTTTAATATATAATGCTTTTGTATATACCAGCAGATTGTAGTAATTTTGAGAAGTTATCCCCCCTTGATAACATTGTAGCTTCTTCATCTGGAGGGAGTTCATATCTATCCCAGTTACTGACCAATTTACGTCTTTGAAAACTAGATTTGGTGGTAGCAAGCCCATCATTTTCATCACTACTCTGTAATTGAAAAATAAATGTATATAAAATTTTAATGCATGTCTTGTCTGTTGTTAAATATTGAATAAAAAAATTGAAATATTTATTTACAAGTAACATCAATTAACCTACATTTTGAACTTTCATGTATCATTGTTCTTACTTTAAGTTTCTCCTTTGAAATGTTTTACATTTGTCATTTCAGGGCCTTTTATTGCTGACTATGAGTTTTACTCATTGTTCAAGGCTGTACAGGGATTGCTTATAATTTCTGCATTTGGTCAATTGTGGAGAGTACTTGTTGTCTCATTGACAATCATACCACATCTTCATATTTTTATATTATAGCTGAACAGTGGTACATAGATTAAAAGAAAAATGAAAACAAACATAAAACCAATATTTTATTTTCCAACATAAGATCCTTAATTTAAAAGGTTATTATCTAATCATAAGTATATACTAGTGTATGTACTGAATTGTTTAAAATTTAATTTATTGTCATCAAATAGCCATAGTTTTCTACCTTGGATAACAATGTATTAACAACAATATATGCAAATGTATATAGCTTTAAAGATGTTTTGGTTCTGATTCTACAATTAATTTTTTTTCTCTCTCTCTCTCTCTTCTTATTATTAACATTCTAAATTCTTTTTATTTAATGAATGGCTATTATCTATTTTGAATTTATTGAACCATAAAACTAATTTTTGACTCTTCACATTGAATAATCCGCAAAGCGGATTATGTAAAATGTGAAGAGTCAAAAATTAGTTTTATGGTTCAATAAAATCAAAATAAATTATTGCCATTCATTATAAATAAATTTCTATCAAAAATAAGGCTCAAAGAACTTTTTATACTATGTATATTAACAATAACAAGTTAACGTACACACATGTTGAAGTATGAATACACAACGTCAGAGTGGGCGTGTCGCCATCAAAATTGACAACATTGAAAATAAAACTAATAATTTAACCAATCAGAAGTCAGTAAAAACGCCAAATTTATTTATATTATTATAATTCTTTAATGTATCAATATGGTTACTACTCACTGTCGTTTTTCTTCAGGTGCAATAATTTAGTAAAAATAAGTACATGATATCAAACATGTTGTTTTAAAATCAAATTTATTATTTTAAATAGCTGACTGGAGACGATTTAATTTAATGTGAGACCTCTAAATCAATGCTGGAGCTTATCACCTAGAATATTAAAACTTTTCTCATAATTTATTTTTTCATATTTTTGTGAGTGAACTATTTGAAACATCATTCCAGTCAGCTAAGGGGTATTTTTGAAAAAAATAATTCTGTTTTGTCATTATGTTTGTGTATGTGTTGCTTTGTTTGAATGTAATATATTGTACCTTGTTTTGTGGAGAGGGCTTACATAGGCTATGCCTGTTGCCCAATCCAATTCAATTTATTTGAATGAAATATTGTTTAAACTAAATTCTACAATGAACAAACAGTGAAATAAGTCTAGAAATTTTATGTGTGTTCTTATGCCTCCACTATCTGCTTTGAACAATCTGAATGTAACATTTCTAAAGGTTCAAGATTTGTGAAGAGAACTTATCATTGCAGTCAAATGGTGTTTTTCTAAAAGCTTGATTATATATTCAATAAGAACAACCACATTAGGAACTTCTGTGTATCGGAAAACAGGAACAGGTGTCTGGGAAATCTAAAGGCTAGTTCACATTATAATGTTGAGATTTTGGATTTCCAAATCCCAAACGTTTGAGCTATGACCTTACCTCACTACTATCAGATAAGTTTCCTCTATTATTAAACTTGTTTGTAGACTTTGTTTGTTCCCCCTTTGAAGCATCAGACCTGTATGGCTGTTTTGAACCTTCAGGTTTCCCATCTTTTTTATCTTTAGCATCTTTATTTTTCTCAGTCATCCCATGTTTCTTTTTATACTGTGTATTCTTTTTCTGTTTGTGTTGGTCAGGTCTCATTTTGGGATTTACTATGGAATCTAAAATAGTTAATATATATCATATCACATGTTGAAATGTCTAGGATGGTTAAACAGTAAAAACAAAACAATGACTCTCCTGTTCAACCTCATACCTGTCAACTGACCCGTTATTCTGCGGTGTGACCCAAGATTTTGAGGGATCACCCGGACACCTGCCGGGCCATAGAATAACCGGGAATTCAGAATATGACCCGTTTTCACCTGGATTTCTTAGCCTTGATATTGATTTCATAAGTGTTTTTCTTATGAAATACCGGCAAATTCGTAATTCTTCCATGAACAGGAAGTTCAGCTAGATGTGTAAACTGTCAAATTAAGTGACCCATTAAGTGCATGGCTTCACCTGACAGCTTTAGTGTCAAACACGCTGTTAATTAACACCAATTACTCAGCTTTAGGTCGTAAATAAATTTCACTGTTGTTTTACAAACATTTTTCCACTTGAGTTACTTCCCTTTTTTGTCACCATTCACATTTACTCCTTATATTTATGTTTTTGGGGGTAAAAAAGATTAAATTTAAAACAAATAGAATTCAAATACATATTGAAATATAACTTTACATCATTTTCATACCTTTATACAATATAAAAAAAAGTTGAAATTTTTTTTTTTTATTCAAACTTCCTTTAAATGTTTAACTGTATTTTATTATGCTCTCATTCAAATATTTTTGAAAACATAAAGTGTAAAGGACTCAAATTTTTAACACTTAATCTATTCTAGTATATGAGCTTGAAATATATCACAAGAATACAAGCAGAGACATAAATTATCAATAAGTAAACAACAAAGGTAGTGTTAAACAAATTTATCATAAGTGCAATGAAATAATAATTAATAAGATTTAAAATAACTTAACCAAGTGAACATGTTTTGAAAACTTTGTTTAATTATAAGAAAAATGTCCCTATATACTGAAATTCAGCTCGAAAAAGTTTGTACGCGTTATGACCTGAGATTTCATTCTTCAATGCAGGTCATGACCTGCATTTTCATGTCACAGGTTGACAGGTATGCAACCAGTGTGGTAATTTTTAATAACAGTGTTTCAAAATACTGTTTCCTAATCAAAGTGCTTGTGAGCATTAAGGTGGTACCTAACACTACAGGGAGATAACTGTCAAATCAGCTAAACATTTTAATTACATTGTGATGTTAAGGGAATATTAAGTGACTTAGTCTCTCAATGATCAAAATTAACTTGTTTGTCAAACTGCTATATACAATGTAACCAGTGTAATTTTCTGATAAAATTTTATTTTGGAAATTTTTATATTTTTGTCAAAGGGTCAAAGTTAATACTCTGTCAAAATTTTATGAAAATAAAACTGTCAAAGGGTTAAAGTAAATACTTTGTCAAAATTTTATGAAAATTAACAGAGCCAAATTAATTTTAGTGCAGGTGTTGGGTACCACCTTAAGTCATTTATTATGGACAAAGGAAGATAACTCTAATCATGCACAAAAATGTAGTTTATATATATTTCCCACCTACATGTACATGTATCCTGTTTTGGAAGTTTTGTGCCCCTATCTTGCTTTTAAGTTTTGTTTTTATCCTTTTTGTGTAAAGATAGAGATGTTGAATCTTCTTTGTACTGTTGAACTTTTGCTTTTCTAACAATGTTATTTTTGTTGTTGAATAAATCTGAATTTTGTTTTAGTTAGTGAATCATCATTGTTTCAAAAATTAAATAAAGTGAGATCAAAGGGCTTAGTTGCTAAAAGCAATTATCATTCGTGTTTCTCGTTCAAATTCTTCAATGTTTTACTCATACATGTACCTGGCTGCAGTATTTACTTCAAAGGAAAATAAAACAACAATCATGATTTTCATACACAACAATAATACCAAATATACATGTATGTGTATAAATACCAATTAACAGTAATAATCTGATGTTCAGTGGTTGTGGACTGTTTATGTGGTTCATAAGTGTTTCTCATTTTATATAGTTAAAATAGTTAGATTAGACAGTTGGTTTCCCCATTTGAATGGTTTGACACTAGAACTTATTGGGGCCCTTTATAGCTTGCTGTTAGGTATGAGCTTAAGCTCCGTCTTGAAGACGGTCCGTTCCTTGACCTATAATGGTTTACTTTTAAAAATTGTGACTTGGATGGAGAGTTGTCTCATTGGCACTCATATGATACATGTACCACATCTTCGTATATCAAAATAAAATTTAATAATTAATCATCAATTAGATAAAAATAAACAACATTTCATATGTTAAATCCCCAATTTTATTCTGGAAAATATATATACATTTTAGGGTTTAATTTTAAACATGTAAAAACCAGGTGCTCTGCAGGGCGCAGCTTTATATGATCGCAGAGGTCGAACCCTGAACAGTTGGGGCAAGTACATGTATGGACACAACATTCAAGCTTGATACAGCTCTGAATTTGGATTGCGATCAAATTTTTGACATAATATGAGTTTCTGACACTAAACAAATGTCAAGATCTTACAAATCTATTGTGCAATTAAAGATTTATTCTTTTAACTTTTCAAAAATTTGGAATTTGAGAAATTTGAAGAAAAAAAAAATTGAAAACAACTACCACCTCCCTTTTTTTGGCAATTAGTCCAAAACCTGACATTTCTTTATACATAATATACAAGTAGTGTAAAGGAGGCAAATCGGAACATACCCAACATTGTAAGTTCAATGTTTTAGAACTACCTCCCTTACACTGCTTTTAAATTGTCTTAATTGTCCATTGACCAGAAATACCTAGTTTTTCCCCTTTTTTGCCCTTAATTCCAAAACATTTTGAGCCATAGCCCCCCAAAGTCAATACTAACCATCCCTTCATGGTATGAAAACTACAAAAATGATTATTTTGGGCCCCCCTTTTGGCCCCAATTCCTAAACTATTGGGACCATGATAACCCCTAAAATCAATCCCAACCTTCCTTCAGTGGTATTGAACCTTCATGTAAAAATTTATAAAGATCCATACACTTAAACACAAGTTATTGTTGTACACTAGAAAATGTCCCTTATTCCTACATATTGGGGGAAATTAACCCCAAACTGTATCCAAGTTATATGGAAAATTGTGGTACAGTGTCAAAGAGATCCATACAGTTACACACAAGTTATTGTCTTGAAACTTGAAAAATGCTTGTTTTTGGCCCTTCATTGGCTCTCAATTCCTAGACTGTTTGTCCAATAACCCTTCAAATAAATCCCAACCTTCTACTTATGGTATGAAACATTGTGGTACAATTTCAAAACAATTGAAATACTAATACACTTTTTGTCCTGAAACTAGATAAATGCTGTTTTTGGCTGCTCTGGACCCCTAATTCCTTAACCTATGGGACCATAACCCCCAGAATCAATCCAAAGGTTCCATTTGTGGTTATAAACATTTTGTTAAAATATTATTGATTTCTTTTCACTTATTCAAAAATTATTATTCGGAAACAATCCGTCTTCAGACAACGCTGACGACGACGATATGATACCAATATACGACCAAAATATTTAAATTTTGCGGTTATATAAAAATATCTAAATAATAATTCAACTGGAATTTGGATTAAAATTGGATTTAAGCTTGAAGCTAATGAATATAACAAATTCTAAGACATGTTTTGACCATATTAACAGGGTTTTAGCTAGGATTTTGAGAGCTTTAGTCACTTTTGCGCGTGACAAAATTCAGGCTTATTTTTTATAATAGCAAGGGGTCTTACCGTCTAGGATGTTTATATAACTAGCTATACATATATGTTTAAGTTCTTCAAGAACTAGTCTAGGATCTTTGAAGACTTTAGGATTGCTAATGTAGGCAGTTATTGTCAATATTGCATGAATTGACTGATGTGATGCTAAGTTATGAAGATAAGATCAGGGATCTGGTAATATGGTTCACAACTTCACTTCAGTTATTTTCAGGGCACATCCCTGATCAACAAAAGTTGTGTGCCTCTATTTTTTAAACTACTGCACAAGTCAAATGAACTTGTAACGACTTTTTCACTTCACAATCATTTATTTTCTTGAAAATACGTTTAAATATCTATTTGGAATCAATTTCTTTAATATTGGATAGAAGGATCTGCATCTATACTTTATGTGACGATTCTAATGACTGTAGACGTTTACTTTCGATTTTTAAACGAAATGAAATGAAAACGGGAAGTGACAATTAAATAATAATTTCAGAATAAAACCGGAGTCATCTACGAACTTTCACGCATGTGCAATACATAGAACAGGAAGCACCTGTTTGCAAGTGAAAATTTTTACGTTTTGAATAAATTTCATTCTTTTTAATCGAAGTTGTCGAAAGTTTTTGATGAATATTTATGTAAAGTATGACAAAAATACGTTAAAATGACGAAACTACGACAAGCAAACTGCAAATTATGATCGTAAAGGAAATATTGAAAGTAAAATAAAGTTGAAATGTCCGGGAAGATTATCAATTTTGTTCAAATGACGAAAATACGACAGAATTGTGAGAAATGATTAAAATGAATTGCTGACTGACTGATTTAACTTAAATAGATTATTATGATGGTCATTTATGAGGTTTTATAATAATAATTAAGGGATTAGTGACCCATCTGATTGGCGATAGGCGGATTACTTGTCATCACAACTTTCAACACCTGTGGTAAACGTTAATTACCTGAGGGTCATAAACTTGTCAGAAACATAAAGACAGGTAGAATTCAAGAAATTTGATGTGTAAATATGTTTACACTTTCCAAATTTTAGTGACGAAATTGATATGAAATATTTTCGTCATTTCGAAAACCTTTTCGTAAAATACGAAAGTGACGAGCGCTAGCTAAATCACTGTATTAAACTACACTGATAGATGTGTTATTCTTTAGAAAAATATTCTTCAAATATGTGCTGATTTGTACCAAAAAGGGGTTTTACTTTTTACAACTGTACAACAAAATTTATCACTTGAAAAATGTGTACCCCACAAATGCGATAGTTATTACATTGAGGGGTTGTTCCCAACCTGAAATGACACTTCACATGAGTGTTATCCCAATCTGATGCATCTGATGTACTGTGCTAACTGTTTTTCATGTAACAATGTATAATTACAAGTAGAATTTTCAACTTACTTTTTTTAGTGGCAAAGGGAGCAAAGGGCACCTGTAAGGTAAATATAATTATAGGAATGAAGAACTAAGGCTTAATGGCAACAACACTATGATCTGTTAATCAAAAAAGAGATTAGTGGTCACAAATCGATAAATTTAGACTTGAAAAAAGTTTTTATCGATGTATAGATTTCAATAAGAACCATATAAACTAACAAGTTCATTAAAATACATTTGAAATTTTGTTTCGTTTTGCAAAATAATTTCCCTTAAAAACCGGTCAACTGGTTACCAGTCGTCGCATCGGATCCAGTCCAAGGTACGAAAATAACATTTTTCTGGGACAAGGTACGAGCAAGAAGCAGTCTTTTTCTAGGGCTCAGTTCGATCGACGATATTACCTTAAGTCTGTAAGTTTTAAACTATTGCATTGGTTTATGAAGCAAATTGAATTATTAGGATGACAATTAGCCAAAATTCATGTATACTGTTTAGTGTTGCTGTCACAGTATACATGGGTAGATTTTTTGCGGTTCAGCAATCTTTAAAAAAAAATAATTAGCTATGGGATTAGATAAAAAAAAAAAAAAAAAAAATAGTGTATCAAGTACACAGTACAAAAAATAAAAGTTTGAATGTATGTGGAATATATTAAATGTGTATATTATTTTTCATATTTTTATCTATTTTTACAAAGTAAATAATGGATAAATAATTTATAAAACATATTTTTATTATTTTAATTATTGCCTAATTAGTATGTTAAATGTGACAACATTGATATGATAATGGTTCAAATAGGATATTATTAATTATGAAAAAAAGTAATTATAAACAATAACATTTTTCAAACATCTTTCTTTCTTTATTCTTTAATTTATCCGATATTTATATGTAAGAATAAAGAATGGTTTATGGAAAAATGTTAATTTTATCATTTATCTATGCAGTCATAAAGAAGTTATCCCTATTAAACTATTCATCCCTTTTCTTGACATACTGATTAAATTTTATGCTCACCTACATTTGTATCAAAGCACACATAAGGTCACTTTAAACCAAATGCTTTGACTGAAAGATAACAATTGGATTCAAACTTTAATATCCATTAAACATATTCAATTTGCTTTTGACCCCAATTTCATGGTCCACTGAACATAGAAAATGAAAGTGCGAGTTTCAGGTTAAAGTTTTTGGTCAAGGTAGTTTTTGATGAAGTTGAAGTCCAATCAACTTGAAACTTAGTACACATGTTCCTTATGATATGATCTTTCTAATTTTAATGCCAAATTAGATTTTGTACCCAATTTCACAGTCCATTGAACATGGAAAATGATAGTGCGAGTGGGGCATCCGTGTACTTTGGACACATTCTTGTTATATATTATTTTTGGAAAAAGAGGGGGGGGGGTTTGCTGTTTCTTTGGTGTTTTAACCTTAACTCCTTTTTTATTATATTAAATCTGATGCAAAATGCTGAACATTTTGTTTTTTGGTCTGATAAATTGTCTGCACGGTCTTCCAATTCAAATACATGACAGAGCTCTATGTATGAGTGAATGCAAGAAAGAGCTTGTCCAGTACATAAATTCAGCCGTTAGTTTTCTCGTTTGAATTGTTTTACATTGTCATTTTGGGGCCTTTTATAGCTGACTATGGGCTTTGCTCATTGTTGAAGGCCATACAGTGATCTGTAGTTGTTAATTTCTGTGTCATTTGGTCTCTTGTGGAGAGTTGTCTCATTGGCAATCATGCCACATCTTCTTATTTTTTATTTAATGTATGGGTAAAAACAAGATACTAAGAGCTCTGCATACATGTATGAGTAAACAACCAGACCAAGTACATATTTGTGTAAAAAAGTGTTGATTATACACAACCATGGAAGTAGAGCATTGCCACAACGCGACAAATTACATTGAAAAAAATGCATTTTTTTTTACTCCAAATGTGATGCTGGGGAGAACACTGAGTGCTACATATAAGTAAACAAGCAGACTCCCTGTTTTAATCCTGACATGACCATGGTGACAAGTTCAATGACCTTAATTAGATCACTTCCTTTTTTGTTTGATCTCTGCTAGTTAGTTGTTTTATCAACAATTATATCTACACATCTCCTGATATTTATATCAATATTGTTTGACATTGTTTTCAATTAGCACACATGAAAAATAATTCCTTTTTTCTCACATTCAATATTGATTCTAGAATTTCTTACATAGTATCAATCAGTAATGCATATATAAATTTTGTTATTAATTTGGTTTACATGTCATTTACGTATACAAAACTGTAGCTTAGAATGAGAGGATGTTTTTTTCTATTGTATCGGTTTACACATCATAATATTTCCAATTTTTTCCAATGATGAGAAAAAATAATGTGTAAATTCTTAACAGCCTATGTTGAAGCATGCCAACTACATGTAGATAATGTAAGTATCATTTTCATGGAGGTAATGGGTCATAATTTTAAGGATCAAAACTGTTGATAATCTTCTTTTTTTTGATTAGGCTAAAAAAAAATGAGGGTAGAAGATACAAAAATAGGATATTCAACTCATAAGTCTGACAATGGCGATAATGACAAACTGGTCATTCCATGCCAAAAAATGAAAAATGACCAAAACTTAAAAGTCAACAATATTCTAAGCACAACATAGGAAACTAAAATATGAACCCTAGGACTGATTTCAGATGCTATAAAAGGGAACATTTTGTAAGCACTTATATATATATATGTTTGTAATTGTAAGGAGATGTAAGTTATGATTGCTTATGATAGCTTTAGTTATAGTTATATATGAGACCATTATCCATCAATCCAAAGGATAAGATTGTAGGTTGCAGTCTTGTAATTGACTGCTCCATAGGCTTACATGCAAAACAGCTGATCTTTGAAAATGAAAAAATAAAAAATACTACATAGAAGAAAAAAATCATGTTCATGTCATGTATGAACTAATGTGAAATTTTGATTTAATCGGAAAAAAAAAGTGTGTCATGCCACGAAGAATAAAAAGTTACGTAACCCTGAAGTTAAAACATTTTTTTTCTACTTTCTGTTTGCTATTTTTACTAGGCCGCACCACTTCCAGTAAACATGAAATCTTTCCACTTTCCTGTATTGATATCCCCAAAAAGAGGCAAGATTTAAAAAAAAATTATATATATGTTTCAAATCAAGCATAAGCCTATATAATCAAACGGAAAAAATTGAGTCCAGAAAAAAATTCAGAAAAAATGGACTATTTTGTTTCCCTCTATGTTTTGACATGCACTGGAAACTGAAGTTGTAATACAAGACTGGTACTTGTAATCAACTATAAGTCTGACACTGTTTGGCCTTCGACAATAAGAAAATTATATTTTTCATTATTGTAACTTTATTTAACACATGTAATTGAGGTTAATATACTGGTACATGTATGTCTAAACATTATTGACAATGTGTTGCAGGATTATGAATGCACCTGTTAGTCAACATGTTTATTTTTCACATACCAGTTTACATGAGTACAAGTATACATTAATTTCACAATTTAACAGCTTGGAAGAAACTTGTAACACGAGGAATAGTCCAGTAAGATTGGTTCGAATTAGGGCAGTATTCAATACTAGCCTAGACTATCACATTGTGTGAGAAATAAATGAAAATGGGTTTATTACAGTTGTGAGACAGAAATTTGCAGACCAAAGTCTGGGTCAGTAATTTTGATTTTTTTTCTGTGCTTTTATGGCCCTAGCTCATTAAGCTCAAGCAAGTCTTAAAAAGGCTGTCAAAGCAATTTTAGACTATATAAGGCATTGTCTCAGAATTCAAGTCTCTGTAAATTTTACATGACTCAGTTTATGAATACTAAATAAAATAGAAATGGATTCATTTCTAATTTTTATGCAGTATATTCATGGAATGAGATGGAAAGCTTATTATGAACAAAAGGATTTAAGAAAATGAAAAAAAAAATGGTTTGCTTTTTTAAATTGTTTATGAGAATCTCTTTAAAAAATTTTGACCCCCTCCCTCTTTATGTCCCACTGGAAAACTTCATCAACAGCCAGTTATAGTGTAATGAAATCAACATTAAGGCTGAAAGCGATATCTAATATGTTGATGATCAACTTGAGTAGGTTATTAATATACATGCTTCTTACATATTATCATGTCAATTTCTGTATACCATGTGTTGATTTTCACATAGCCTTAAAAAAAATCAATACATGTATAGGGATCAAGAAAGCCTTCTGTTGTCTCTCAGTCATATGACTATATTCATTACATGTAGGTTGAAATAACAATGTATTTAGTTCATTGTATGTTTTTCCAATAGAGAAACTTTCTTTTCAAGCACCATACTACACATCGTGTAAAAATTTGTTTGCATAGACCCTTTTGGTAGCCTAATACAATATAAGCATTATGCTCATACATTTCTTTTCATTAGTAAATTCAATATTTCAGCTTTTTGTTAACAAAGATAAATTATTATGTTCGTTTGTAAGGTTTTTTTTCAGCTTTTGTGTTCAAAGGAAGAGTTTTGAGCTTTTTATTACAAGATCCTGGATAAAGGTTTATTCTTCAGTTTAGTAGATATCTATAGCCGATAGTGCATTTTTATGCTTTGTTGGAATGAGTCGTTTTTTTTTGTCCGATATGATTTTTAATAATTCATTGATTTCTTCTTTAGAAATTTTACAATTTGCTGAAGGCTATAAAATCAAGATAGTAAAAAACAGTTAATTTTTAAAATTGAAAGAAATTGTGTTTTATTCGGTTACCCATTTATGAATTAGAAATAAGGAGATGTGGTATGAGTGCCAATGAGACAACTCTCCATCTTAGTTACAATGTGTAAAAAAAAACCATTTTATGTGAAAGTACGACCTTCAACATGGAGCCTTGGCTCCCACGGAAAACAATTCAAATAGGAAAACCAATGGTCTAATAAATAGTTGTATGAATTTCTCTGTGAAGTATCTCCCGTTATTTAAATGCTGTCTTATTAAAAGAAATTAAACCTTTTATTCAAATGTTAATCAAATTGGTCATCATGGTGTCACTATTGGTTAGTTATTATATTTGGAAAACTGATTAATTTTGAGTACAATAATCGCCCTCATACTTTTTTTTAACATTTTCACATTTAAAAAGTATATTGCCAGTGGATTACGAAGAGTGTAAAAATCTGTCACAAAATATACATAAACAATTGGTATGATTAAGAATTACATGTACAAAAAGTTTATTTTATTTGGGTTATTTAATTTTATTAAGACCCTACAAGTGCAGGTACAAAATGTACTATTATAAAGTCTATCATATAAGAGGAAATAAAATGTATTTAATTTCTTGTACTATATTTTATTGCAGGTAGAAGTGAAATTGACGACTTTCTGGTCTGAATGAAAAAGATCTGATCTTGGAAAAAGCCTTGTGGTTGTGATCTTGGACTAGGCCGAAGGCAGCTAGATTACAGGGTTGATAGAGGAGACTCACACCAAATACTATTTTCTGATAGAGAGCCTACAGAATTATCATTTATTTGGGAAAGATTATGGTCAGCAAAACTACTTGTACTAACTTATAAATAGTCCAAAGCTGAATACTTTGGTCCTGTCCGTCATTTATTCCACAAATTCCGGAAGAGACCACAGAACCACAGACTAGGTGATCTAATGATAAATAAAGCTGTCTTGTAATAAGATTGAGGACAATGGCAGATAAAACAGGTAACAATGCTTTTACTAGGTATTTAAGTCAAGGTCATTGAAATGGATCATGTCTATTGATAAAAATTGATCACGAAAATTTGAAACCAACTGTAACCCTTTGCACAAAGTTCCAATTATTTCAAGGATACTCCAATCATGAATATAATTATATTAAATTAACCAGTATCGCTTAAGTTGGTCATTATTCGCATAATTTTGGTCGATTAAGTTTTCGATGTTTTATTCTCATCATGTTTTCCCCAAATTTAAGATTTTATCAAGATTATAAGGATTATCAAGACTATCAGGACATTATAATGATGTCTGTATATGGTAAGTGCAGAGCATGCATGATATGCTAATTATGCTAATTAGTCAAAAGTACATGTATATACTTAAAAGTGGATATTTTCATAGATGGTTATGGATGAGCGTTCAATGCATTAACTTTCACGCTGGAGTCAAAGTCAGGTATCACCCTTTTTTTACCAATATTGTTTCTTTCTCAAAACTATTTACGTTCAGAAATTTTTACGCTTAAAATATAATTGAGAAACACTGTTTTTGTCTAGATTCAAAGTATAAACGTAAATCCAATATAAAGATTATATTTTAGGGGTATTATTCCAAGTCACCAGTATTCATTATAAATAAATCCTTGTTATGTGAAATTTTTAACGGAATCACCTTGTATAGTAGTAAGATGTAGTAACATCACTTAAGATTCTAAACCGTGTCAAAGAACTCTAACTTCAAAATAAGACCATAGAACATCAGCGGCCAAAGAATTTCCAGTTCACATCACATTTTGTTGGGGCCCTTATCAAAATCTGAAGAAATTAAGGCAAGGTTTGAGAATATTTATTTCAGTCTAGTAAGTTTTGGGAACTGTCTACGTGTTGTTATTGAGTGTCCCTTTTGCCCAGGGATGTAATTTTGGTTTAAAAATTGTTAGAGGATTTTATTCATTGCATGTGGATTACAGTCAAAATAGCATCTTACTTTTCTGATTTTAAAACATAGTAGGCACCACACATTTAGAGAATAAAATGTAAATTTTTAAAAAAATGACTCATGCTGAAAGGAAAATATATTGTGTTGAATAACAACGTGGAGTACATAAAATTCGAAAAGGTATAGTACGATATTTTCCAATCGGAATCATTCACATGTTATACACTATTTTCTTGTTAAAGACCATTTGTTGACCTCTTTTGTTTGGTTTCATTGACTTTTACACTAATAAATTTTATTAGACTAACAATGCTACTTCAGAACCATTCTTTTTTCTAGAATATGTAATAGATTTTAAAAAAATTATCAAGGAAATACCTCATGATAAAATGTCTACGATTTTTAAGCAGATTCTAAAAAAAGGACTTTATACAAATATAGATTTTGAAACCTTTTTTTAAGTCACTTTAAAGTCTTTATATCTGCATTGTGGATATTTTGTCCAAACTTGGTCGCATGAAAAGCCACTAAACTAAAACAGAAGGAACAGAAAGTTGCCTTGTAAGATATTCAACTGTACAATAAATAAATGATGTAATGGGAGATAACTCTTGTTTACTTGGAAAAATTCCATCTAAAAATGGAAATAATTTCTGCTTACCTTTTCAATAACTTTTTCAGCTGATCAAGTTCCAGTTTCAAATATGGAAAAATCAGACAATGCTGATGATGATGTAATTTTCATAGAAAAAGATATTCAAAACACTCAACAGAAAAAAGACAAAGAAAATGTTTCAAAAGTAACACCAAAAAAGTCATCTGAGCCTAAACAGACTAAACAAGCCAATAAAAAGAAGACAAATAAAAAAGGTAAGACAAAACTGTCAAAGAAGAAAATATGAAAAATGAATAGCATAGAACCACGTAAAATTATGGAATACATAATTAATGTTGTATCCATGAACCATAAATTTGAGACAAAATATGGTTGAACAATTCTGAAAGTAATACCAAAGTTCTGTAGTGTCAACCTTCTATAATTTTAAATTTTAAAGCACCAAACAAACCTCCTCAAAAATGGCTGAATATTTTAGAATCATATAATTTTCAACAACTGATTGAAGAAGCCACAAGGGTAACAAAAGATACTAGTACACTGATTGATCATATTTATGTCAATAATCCAAATATGGTAGAGGAATCACATGTGTGTAGATATGCAATTAGTGACCATTATCCTATCTGTTTAACAAGGAAAGAAGTCAACATAGGCAAAAAGAATACACACAGTACAATTACATATAGAAATTTCAAAAATTTCAACCAAAACAATTTTTTATTAGATCTGCAATCTACGCCTTTTCATGAAATTGAATTTGAAGAAAACCCCTCTGACTGTCTACAATTGTTTTATGATATGTTGAACAAGGCTTTAGATAAACATGCTCCTGTTGTTAAAAAGAGAGTTAAAAGAGACAGACAGCCTGAATGGTATAATAGTGAAATCATTTACGCTAGGAATATGAGAGATAAATATAATGCACTTGGTTTATGGAGTGAGTATAGATTTTGGAGAAATAAAACTAAACAAATTATTGATAACTCAAAAAAGAATTATTATAAAAATATGGTAAAAGACTCAAATGACCCTAAAACATTATGGAAATGTCTTCACAGTCTGAACCCAAAAGTTAAAAATACACCATATGAGTTGGCCACAGAAGATAACAATACAACTAAAAGTAAAAAATGTATAGCTGATACTTTTAATAACTTTTTCACTTCCTGTGCGGAAAAACTAAGAGAACAAGGAAGTTATACACCTGTTAACAAAGCAGATTTTAGTAATCTTAGTAAATTTGTTAAAAATAAATTACATAAACATGAAAAATTTTCTATACCACCAGTGAATATGAATGAGCTATTTAATGAATTAGCAAAACTTGATATAAATAAAGCATCTGGTATGGATAATATTGGTCCAAAAATCCTAAGATTAAGTGCCCCTTTTATTGCATCACCTCTCACATATATATTTAACAGAATGATAGATACTGGTATATATCCTTCATTACTGAAGAATGCTAAGGTAACACCAGTTTTCAAGGATGGTGACAAGCTTTTAGCAACAAATTACAGACCTATATCTGTTCTTCCAACTTTATCAAAATTAATAGAAAAACATGTTTCTAATAAAATGTACAAATATTTATCTAAACTTAAACTTTTACACCCTACACAATCTGGTTTCAGGCCGCAGCATTCTTGTCAAACTGCACTTATCAATATCATTGACAAATGGTTGCAAGAAATGAATGATGGTAATTTAAATCTAGCAATTTTATTAGATTTTAAAAAAGCTTTTGATTTGGTAGATCATGATATTCTTTGTTTAAAGCTTGAAATTTATGGATTTAGTGAGGCTACTGTTAGTTTTTTTAAGTCATACCTCAATAACAGAAAACAGCAGGTAAACATTTGTAATGTTTATTCTGAACAACAACATATAAAATTTGGTGTCCCCCAAGGTTCTATACTTGGTCCCCTATTGTTTGTACTATTTATAAACGACCTTCCCTTATGTATTGAAAATTGTGAAACAGACCTATATGCTGATGACACCACTCTTCATAAATCTGGGAAAAACATAGAAAACATACATGATGATGTTCAAGAAGATTTATACAGGGTTGAAGAGTGGTGTAAAATGAACAACATGTTCATTAATGCAAATAAAACAAAATGTTTGGTTACTGGAACAAAACAGAAACTATCAATTCAGACTTATCAACCAAACTTGATAATAAATTCAAAAGTCTTACAAAATTCTTCATGTGAAAAATTATTAGGTGTTAAAATTGACAGCACACTTAACTGGAAAAATCAAATTGACCAAGTTTGTGCTAATATATCATCCAGAATATACCTTCTTTCTAAAATAAAGAAGTTTTTAGATATAAATGCAAGGAAAACATATTACAATGGGTATATTCTTCCCTTAATTGACTACTGCTGTATTATTTGGGGTGAATGTAAAAATGAAGGGAAAACAAGAATTTTAAAACTCCAAAAAAGAGCAGCAAGATTAATTCTAGATGCAGATCCTTTATCCCCCTCAGCCCCCTTATTTAAAAAACTTGGGTGGATGACAGTTGACAATAGAATAAATTACCACAAATATTTACTTCTATATAAATGTATGCGTATGGAAGCACCAATGTACCTAGTTCAAAAGTTTAAACTGAAATCAGATAATAATCCTTACTCCTTAAGAGGTGTCACTCAAGGTAATCTGATAGTTCCTAAGCCAAAAGCTGAACTATTTAAGAAATCCTTTGCTTATTCTGGATCAGTATTATGGAATGGACTACCACACAAAATGCGTAAGGCTCAAAACACTTTTACTTTTAAGCAAAGTATCAAGAAGTACCTAACACAATCCTGATAAGAAATATTTGCTACAATCATGACAATGCATTTGTAATGTATATTTTTTTTTATTTTCATTTGATTTTTTTGACTACATGTATACTTCTTAAACAGCATTATATCTTATGTTAATAACAATACATTGAACTACATGACTGTAAATTAACTATTGTGTAAATATCTGTTTTGATTGTATTGTAATTTGTATGTGAGGGCCTCAGGGAAGATTAGTTGATTGTAACTAACTGAGTTTACCCTCTTTAAATAAAGAATTTATTATTATTATTATTATTATAAAGTGATGGGGTCACAGTATACCCATACTTCCCACTGTTATAAGTAAAGCTGCATTGTGAACTTTTTCACATAAGGAACTAACTTTAATAGCCAACATTTTTCTAATGCATTCTGGATGGAAAAATTTATCCATTTCTCCCATGATTTTTTCAGCATGGTCATATCAACTTCGGCTGTATAAGATATAAACTACATTATATATTATTTAGGTTTCAGTCAGGGTATATAGTGTGGTATTCAAGGCTTAGGGTTTTTATTTGCTGAGGCTTAGGTGATTAATTGTCCTGTCTCAGCAAGATACAAAATGTAATTCAAGATTTTTATACGCCCGTCAAAATTTTGACGGGACGTATTATGGTATACAAATGTCCGGTGTCCGTCCATCTGTCCGTCTGTCCGTCTGTCCGGCGTAAACATGTCGCACCGTAACTTGAGAACGACTTATCCAAATTTCATGAAACTTAATATAGTTGTTTCTTATGATGGTCAAATGATCTGTATACTTTTTGGTGAAAATAAGATTTAAACTTTTTGAGTTACGTCACTTTATAACTAAAACAGGGGTGTGTTTTTTTCACATGTCGCACTGTATCTCAAAAACGATTCTTGATTATGACTTAAAACTTTAAACACTTCTTAGTTATATTAATCTCAATATCTGTATACTTTTTGGTGATGATTAAAAATTTCATTTTTGAGTTATTGAGTATTTTGTAAAAAAGGGGGAGGGTTTTTTTACATGTCGCGCCATATCTCAAAAACTATTTATGATTATTGCTTAAAACTGTACACATGTCTTTGTTATATTAATCTCAATATCTGTATACTTTTTGGTGATGATTCAAAATTTCATTTTTGAGTTATTAGTATTTTGTAAAAAAGGGGGAGGGTTTTTTTTACATGTTGTGCCGTATCTCAAAAACGATTTATGATTATTGCTTAAAACTTTACACACGTCTTTGTTCTATTAATCTAAAGATCTGTATACTTTTTGGTGATTATTCAAAATTTTATTTTTGAGTTATTGAGTATTTTGTAAAACAGGGGAGGGTTTTTTACATGTCGCGCCGTATCTCAAAAATAAGTTATGATTATTGCTTAAAACTTTACACACTTCATTGATATATTAATCTAAAGATCTGTATACTTTTTTGTTTTGATTCAAAATTTTATTTTGGTAATATTTAGTTTTTGTAAAAAAAAACAGGGTGGGGGGTTTCACATGTCCAGCCGTGTCTCTAAAACAATATATGGTTATTGCTTAAAACTTTTCATAAACTATTTATGATTATTGCATAAGACTTCCACATAAGACGTCGGGCGTATCATGCGCTCATGGTGCAGCTGTTTATTAGTTTTGTCATGCAAGAGTTATTGAACTTTGTTCGTGATAAAAGTTTTTATGGACAATTTCTTATCAGAATTGGGATTAACAAAGTTATGCTCATGTGTGAATTTAACAGCTTTTGATTGGTTGAATCATGAGTGATGAAAAGAAAAATGGAAAAAAATGCATGACTAAAGAGCAAGTGTACATATTCAGGTTTTTTTTTATTAAATTATTTTGACGATATTCTCAAATATATTTACATTAAATTAATTAATTGAAGTTGTTCATAGTAACTTATACTTATAATATTAGTATGAACTTCATATTACATGTAATATTATAATTTTTATTATAAATAATATAATTTTTTTCCACAATGTCTTGGTAAGGATGATCATTAATTTGTAATTCTTTGGACATTTGAATTCATTAATTGTCCTAATGGAAAGATATGATATTGAAATAATATTTTATGATCAAGATACTTGTTTATAGTTCAGTCATTCTAATTGATATTTTATAGTGTGTCTTTCTATGTTGTAATGTTATACTACTGTTTAAGAAAAGGGAGAAGGTTTGGTACCAATAAAATGTTTAATCCTGCTGCAATTGCTTGCACCTGTCCTAAGTCAGGAATCTGATATTCAGTGGTTTTCCTATTTTAATGGTTTTGTGTGAGCCAAGGCTTCGTGTTGAAGACCGTACCAGGACCTAATGCTATAATGGTTTACTTTTATAAATTGTGACTTGGATACAGAGTTGTCTCATTAGCACTCATACCACATCTTCCTATACCAATCAAGGTAACTTAAATACCTAGATTATCCAAAAAATAACCAATTTACTTTTTCATGCCCCAACCCACCCCTATTATTTCATGGTTTTGCCAAAGTCAGCATAAATTCCTATAGAAAATTTGTAATTCTTTGGACATTTGAATTCATCTTTTTTCTTGTAACCACAACATTCATGAAAATTGTTATCCAACGGTTAGTAATGAATACATACATTTGTAGTAATTAAATTTATTTTAAAACTTTTTATGATAAATTTTTAATAATTAATAGATTGATTGTTGATTTAAGGTTAAATTGAAAAGAGGAAAGTAGGGCACATGAAGTATAATTTGAAAATGCCTGTACCAAGTCAGGAATATGACAGTTCTTGTCCATTCGTTTTTCATGCGTTTTGTTATTTGATTTTGCCATGTGATTATGGATTTTCCGAATTGATTTTCCTCTAAGTTCAGTATTTTTGTGATTTTACTTTTTTCAAACCTCTCCAGTTTATACTGATTTAACCAAACAGATATCTTTAGCTTGAGAAAATGATAAGGAAAGGGATTTAACTAGGTTTATATAAATTTGAAGGGTGAAATGCTCCGAGTTGAGAAAGTGGGGTTATCTTATTGTTAATAAAACTGAAAGTCATTGTAAATTGAAATGTTCAGCATTAACATAGAAACAAGATAATGGCATAAAAAATTCTTGAAGATAAGTAAAATGTAGGGAAAAGATACCTTAAAGGGGGAGGAGGGATGAAAAATAATTCTATAAACAATCAGGTGATACTATAGGCAAAAGACAAAAAATAGCCCTAAAAAACTGAATGAAACTTAAATTGAGCAACATGGTGCCCACGTAAAACCACAAATGATAAGCTAACAGTCAATTTAATATTGCATTTAATATTACTCACAGAAGACATTATAACCTCCAGATAATTGGGCCTTGATCATATTTTCGGTACATACATGCAAAGTACCGGTACTCCAAATTAAAATTAAATGAAAACGTCATTATTTTGAAATGGATAAAGCATTTGTAGGAGTCATTGTATATTTTTTGATAGAACCGATATAGTTGTCAAAAGGTTGACATTATTTTGTCGATTGTTTCTCTTCTTTTCAAGCTATAGTTACTGGAGTACAAGGACAAGATTTTGTAAATAATCTAAATATGGCTGCGGTTATATGTATTATTTTTTTCCCCCCATCTTTTAATTATTTTTACATTTAATATTACTCACAGAAGACACAACTACTTCCAGATAATTGGGCCTTGATCATATTTTCAGTGCATGCAAAGTACTCGAAATTAAAAATTAAATGAAAACGTCATTATTTCGAAATGGATAAAGCATTTGTAGGAGTCATTGTATAATTTTTGATAGAACCGATATAGTTGTCAAAAGGTTGACATTATTTTGACGATTGTTTCTCTTCTTTACAAGCTATAGTTACTGGAGTACAAGGACAAGATTTTGTAAATAATCTATATATGGCTGTGGTTTATGTATATGTTTTTTTTTCAATCTTTTAAATCTTGATTGATAAGGTATAATTAAATCCTTAAATAGATGAAGTAAATTAAATCGTTCAGGGAGTGGTTCTTAAATTCAGCTTTATCATTATGTGTGAAGGAAGTCTCTTATTTATGTTGTTAAACAGAGTCTATAGAAATTTTGTTTATTTTTAACGAAGATGTTTAAACAACTATCCAGTATAGTTGTTATTTATGTACATAATCAAGGTTTTAGAGTTCATACGTTTTGACTTAATTCATCGGACAATATGTGACAAAAATAATTTTTAGATTTAAAAAAAAAGTCACCATGAAATTGCAGATATGATTGAATAAAGTTTCTTGATCAGTAACGAAATCTGAGATCGTAATTACTTTTTTTTCATTCTATTTTAGATTTGATGCTTTAAAATCTCGATTTCTTATGTTCTCACATCAAAACTATTAGGGCCAGGTATAATCTGTTTTGTCTAATTTTTAAATTTAGAAAAATAATTGATTCTTGGTGTGTGATTTTAATTGTTTATCTTTTTATATATTCCTATTTCATAATATAATACATCTTTTTTTCAATAATCGAAAACTGAAAAAAAAGTGTTGGTGACCTTTAGTGAGACAGCATTGAATACTATTCAATCAAAGTTACATTCCAAAAAATACCATAGCGAACATAGAAGTACTATATTTCCAATTTCAAGTTGATCTTTGACATCACTGTAAGAAATATTTGGTTTTTTTTTTTTATTGTCTTGCTTCCACAAGGTTTATAAAACAAGTTATGAGTGTGCTGTGTCCTGCAACAGGGGTGGTTAGATTTTGAGTCAGTCAGTTTATATGGAACCACTTGTGTTGACATATTTGGTGAGCAGTTGTGTTAGCAATGGCACATCTCTTTTCCATGGAAATAAAATTGAGAATAGAAATGGGGAATGTGTCAAAGAGACAACAACCCAACCAAATAAAAAACAACAGCAGAGGGTCACAAACAGGTCTTCAATGTAGCGAGAAATTCCCTCACCCGAGGCGTCCTTCAGCTGGCCCCTAAACAAAGTTTATATCTGGCTTTGTCCCCTCAAACATGGTCTGTTAACTTTAACAATCAGCCATGAAATAGTACAATCGTGCTAGAAGTGGCATTTACACAAACCATGAAAAATCAATCAATATCAGGATCCCAACAAAAACTGGGTTCAAACTCATGTACTCATGTTCTCATGTAATCATGTTCTCATGGTCTCATATACGCATGTACTCATGTTCTCATGTAATCATGTTCTCATGGTCTCATGTACTCATATACTCATGTACTCAGTCAAGCTGGGATCTCACTAAGGATTTTTGAAGGCAAGTCCAAGGATTCATAATTTTTGACCATGGTGAGTCCAACAGTAAGAAGAAGATATTTTCCTTTGTTTCACTTTCAACGTTGACACTCTTATCCTTTAAATAACCGTTCACGGACAATGCATGTATTATTCTATCTCTTTCTATGGAGTTAAATTGAAGTTCACCTGAATACAGGTTTAATGAGGTCGAATTATTCACTTGCAAGTGAATAATTCATTATCAATTTTTATTAGCTTAATTTGACAAAATTGAACCATTTTAGCTGCTAAAAGTGAATTATTATTTCACTATTTCACTTTCATTAATGATTGAACAAAAAAATCATACTTTAGATTTTTATATATCTCGTAGCTAGTGCCCTTTTAACTTGTTATTGATTTGGCATGTAAACTGTTTGGATTTGAGCACCCCTGATGTGTCCTACGTAGACAAATGCAGTTTTTTGTTATTTATGAAATGTTCAGTTATTTCTATTTACTGGAAGTTGGTGGTTTCTGTAAATGAATTTAAAAATTAGAAGATGAGGTATAACTACCAATTAGACAGTTGTCCATCAAGACTAAATAAAGTAGATGTAGTCAGGACAAGAACAATTTTCATCAAACTTTGTAAGATTGAAGGCTGTTTTAAATTCTAGATAAAAAGTATGTCAACCAAATGAAAATCAAACTCAATCTTCAAGTCATATCAAAAATAGCTTAAGATATATAGGAATCACCATTAAAAGAGAAAAGGACAAAAACAACCAAAAAATTCACACCAAACTTTCATGATTTAGCTAAAATGATACCTTCCAAAAACTGTGTGTTTAAAGAACACAAACTCATCTGTAGATCTTTCAAAATGTAGAAAGGAAACAGTCCTTTTGAACTTTGAGCAATTTATTCTTATTTAAAGTGTTATTTTAGCAAAAAGAAAGTTTCAATCCTTTAATATATATCCTGAAACTTGTAATTTCATTTATTGAGATTCAATCTTTTTTCAGAGTAAAACTACTGTAATTTTCTCTGGATCATTATCACTATATCAAGAAAAAAAAAATACCAAGAGTAAGTTGGATAGATATCTCGATATAAACTTTATCATTACCTGCATCAAAGAATAAACTTTTACTTATTTATTTTCTTCATTTCATACCAAATAGTTCCTTGAAAGTCAGCAAATTTAAAAAGCTTTGCAAACCTCATTTAACAAATTACTTAGATTTATTATTATTATTTAAACTAGCATAACCAAAAATCTAGGTTAATTCAAAATACTTTTAATCAATTGGATCATTAAATTCTAATAATTTAACATCAAATTTTGACATTTTTCATTCATAGTATTGACAGCAGACGGCTATCACATAATGGCTTAAAACAAAAACTTTATAACCAAATCAATTAAATGTCTATTCAGATTTGCCTTAATCTTTACACCACGCTGGTATTGTTTCAATTTATGAACATCATTTCTAACATATAAATTGATTTTATTTCATTATTAGTTACACTTCAAAGAATTTTTAAACCTATTAATTTTTTTGAAAGAGGAATGAATTCATTTGTGATAAACTTCAGATGTACGATTGAACATCAAATGAAGCAATGACTAAAAACTTTTATTCTGATTTTGTTTGAGACATTTGATCCCCAAATATTTAGTGGAGCAGGATCTGCTGACCTTGACCAGGGTTCTCATTGCAATAAAATAATTTGATTGACTGATTCGATCCACAAAAAATCATTCTTATTTAGGAAAAAAGGAGGATAAACATAAATTTTTAATCTATAATACAAAATTTAATAGACCTATTTTAATGCACGAGTTGCCTAATCTATTTATATCTATGTTTATATTTACATCGCTTATATGGTCATAGAAGGTCAACTCGAAGTTTAATTAGATGGCGTCACTGCTAAAATGCACACGAAACAAAGCTAAATCTTATTGAGACCATGGCCTGTAAATTGTTTATTTTATACATTTCATAGTTTGGAAAGATGTTTTACATTGTTATAAATAAAATGTGAGAATTCGAGTCAAATTGGTGAACATGAATTCGACAGCTAGTGCCCCTTTAAAAAATAAATTGAAATCACAATGTTCCATATGGTAAGATCATGTCAGTACAAAAGTGCAAACTACTGATTGGACCTTGGGCACTCAAAGTATACTAGTTGTTCTGACCTAGTTGTAGAATACAGACATGTGGGTGTGGGATTCTCTAGCTGAGTTGAAAATCTATTGGTGGACTTAAAATGGGCTGTTTTCTGCTGTTATTGATTAATCAGTGATTAGTCAATTGATATTATTTAATCAGTGATTAATCAGTGATTAATAAATGTTGATGACATATTTTCTGGAATAACTTTTGTGTTTTACAAGAAGTACAGTGATTTTTTTCATTAGATAGGTCTAGAAACATAGGACTCTTTTTTACAACATCTTATGTCAAGTTATGATGAAATGACCAGGACTTAAAAAAGAGTCACTTTTTTAATTTTTTTTTCATATTTTCTCTTGTGATATGGACATACATGTAATAGTAATGTTCTTTGAATTGGAACTACTGCCACTTATGTAAACAGAAACAAAAAACCAGCATATAAGGAAAAAAACGAGCACAAAAAATAAAAATACTTTTAAAATTGATTGAAATCATGATTTCCACCTCTTATCATCTTGTAACAAATGAACCTCCTTCAAACTAGACTAGATTCATATATCTTAAAAAATTAACTATGACTTTTGTATTAATTGATTTAAAAACTATATAAAGAATATCACACATGTTTTTAAAATATCTATCACTTGTAAAAATAGTTCACAGTTTATCTATTCTAAAATTTCCCTCTTTTTTTCTAATCACATTTGCATAGTTTGTGAAATTCTTCAGGTTCTTTGGTAAGGAATAGGTAAATTGTTGAACCTATCTTGCATGTCAATTAAAGGAATTGATAACTTTGACTAACTGTGACCTTATTAAGATGATAAAACAAGAAATATTTGCCATATTTTGGTACATGTAATACAAAAAAATCAGGAATTTTAATAGGCTAGATTAACATAGAGCACAAAGTTCAACCTAAAAAAAAATTGTCAAAGTGTAGAGCATTTTTTTTTGTCTTTTCTAAATATGTTTTTTTTTAAAGTGGTTTATGCTTTTATTATTTTTTCGACATGTGGGAGTTAAACAGGCAAGGTTTTGTACTCCTGCATTTAGCTAAGGAGCTGAAAAAAAAAAAAAAAAAATATCACTGATTACTTGAATACATAACTTCAACATCCAATTATCAAAAAAGGGAAATTCTGTTTCACTTTTGATTTTTGGAATTAATTTAGGTCCAAAGCTTACCTAATCCTTTTTGAAATCTTTCACTTTTTCTGTAAACAAATTTAATTCTCTAAACTCTCAGCTAAGTTTCATAAATTTGAAAAATGATTTTCTACAAAATCTTTTAAATTAAATTTCATTTCATTTATCAAAGTCTGATTAAGACTTGTTTTGTGGGATGGGATTTTAGTTAGTAAATATGAAGTCCTCTACTAAGACACTCCATTTTCGTAGGAGGGTTATTACAAACTTTCTTATAAATACCATGACAAAAGCAAGATAAGTAAATCCACAAGTGATATCATTCCCTCCTGATAAAATTGAATAAAAATTAGTATTGATTGTGATGTTTAAATGTGTATTGGGTTATGGGTGACCTGGTTTCACCTGGGACAATTTAATATAAATATTTATCTTTGTGAAGTAAATCCCGTTGTTATTGAGTCCTTTGAACATCTACCTGCATTTCAAACGGTAGAGAAAAAAATTTGATCCTGTGCCAGAAAGTAGATTCTATGGTTGAATTGTTTGTATATTGTTACGGGTACGATCTAAGTGATTATACCCAATCACGTGACCCGACAGATCTATAGACGCCAATAAACTATACCTGAGCAAAAGTAGTAAAGAAGACGACGGCCATGCACCACGATTAAATATTAGCTGGCTGGACAAAAATCATGACAATGGACTGCTTGGTACAGCAACCAATTTGGACAGGAGCCTACCATCATGGTGGCCTAGCCTTTCATCATCTCCATCATTTTTCTCCATATTATTTTCCAAGGAAAAGAAATCTACCATGTTCATTTTATTCTGGTAAGCCATTTTGTCTTTTTACCGTTATGGAAAAGTTCTGCTTAACTGAACATATAAGTCTTAAGAATATTTGACATATGTTAATCTGTTATTTTTTAATTATTACTTATTGTTACTAAGTTTGTATGAGTTTATTAAAATGATTTTTAGTAAGGAATAATATTTATTTATACCATGGGAATAGGACTTTCCGTTTTATATGTTTGTACTTGAATTAGATATCTTTTGAAGAAGTTTGTTTAGAGTTTTGAAAAGTTTTTACATGTGTTATTTAATTATCTGTAATGGTAACGATAATAATTTTCAAACTTTTCAGAACTTTAGAATTATTTTAACATAATACTGCAGATTCTTTTACTTTATGAGTGTCAATTTTCATGGATTTAGGAAAAGTTATTTTTAAGGATATTTGATTAGGTTTTACATATAAGGTTACTATGGATTCATAATTATTCGCTGATTTACAATTTACATTGATTTTGTGGGTTTGAGGAACCACAAATTCAAATATTAAATGAATAATTAATTTCCTATAGGAATGTATGCTAACTTTGTCAAAACCATGAAAATCAAATATCCATGAAAATAAAGTTCTTCAACCAACTAATCTTAGTACCATAATTACCCAAGAAAAAGAAAATGAATAAATCCACATACAATAGGCAATATCTGTTTAATTAATGGTATTACATCCACGATTCAATACACACAAATCCACAGTAAGATCATTTCAATACTGTGGATTCATTAATATTTGTTGGATACAATTTTTCGTGGATTTCATTGATACAGGGGAACAAAGAATAGATGTAATTTACACTTGATGCAAATTTGTCCACCATTACATAACATCACACAGGTTCCGTAAACTTTGACTTCATAATTCAAAACATATGACATCACAACTAAAAAGTGATTGTTGCTTGACGTCAAAATGTTTTCGGAGGTGATGTAAGGTCATTCGGAGACAAACACAGCTGAATACCAAAGTGTAAATAAGTTTATTTAAAAGTTCAACAAATTACAATTTTTTCAAAAGAATGTATGCAGACTTTGCTTAAACAACAAAATTGAATATTTACGAAAATTCAAGTTTTTCTCATTTCATGAAAATTCGTGCATACACAAATATAAATGAATCCACAGTAATGATTCAGTAGCATTTATGAATCTCAATTGACTTAAAATTCATTGTTTTCATCTAAATTTTTAATTTGAAGCTGCAGTTGTTTTCTGAAAGTCTGTTTAAAAGATTTTGTGATTTTGAAATTTTTTTCTTTTTATTTTGACCATGTAAGGTCCAATATGATAATATTTTTAAAGAAGTAGTGTGAAAATTAGATGAGAATATATACTTTCTCTAGATATTCAAAGTTTAGGAATCATTAATATTTGTTGGATACAGGGACACTGTTTATTTAAATGATCAAAGATTTACAATTTTCTAAAGAAATGTTTGCACACCTTGGCAAAATCACAGAATCAAATTTCCACAAACATGCAGTTTTCCACAATTCACAAATTTTGTACCCACTAAAATAGATAAATTGATATTAACAAAATAGCCGGAAATCTTCATTATCTGAATAGAACAATGATTGCTGTTCTTATCTTGAAACTTGTTACAAGATCTTCAATAATGACAATCTTCACACCTTACCGTAAGATCATGTGGTCCTCCTCATCAAGTTAATCATACTCTTTACATTCATAGATACCTACTAGATGTTTTGTGAAGGTACCTTTTGGAAGTAATCAATATATTAATGAAAAAAAACAACTTCTGTAAATAAAATGCAAAACCCACAAAGCAAAAACACAAATTACAACTAAAACTCAACACACAGTTTTCTGCAATAACAAGTTTCTTTCTTGAATTTAAATGGCCTTCACAGAAGTGAGAGGTTTAACTAGCTATAAAACCAGTTTCCTGTTTAAGAAAAATGATGTACCGGTAACAGTTGTTATCCTTTTGTTTGAGATGTTTAAGCTTTTGATTAGGGACTTTCTGTTTTGAGTTTTCCTCAAATTCAGTTTTTTTTGTTATTTTACTTTTTCCAATATGTCAAGCTCTAAATTAACCTGAGTTTTTAAAAGTTTTGAATAAATTAAACAATGACTATTTATTCTAAATTGCAATAATATTTACTTTGTGGAAAAGCAAACGCCTTGACAACTATTTTGTAAAAGACTTGTTTTTTGAAGATACATAATTAATGATTTAAATTGCAGGTAGGTTGCAGTTAACATTTTATGCCTCAAAAACTAGTTTTTTTAAGTGCATTTTTAATTGTTAGATCAATAGCATAATGGACATTAGTCAAAACAAATGTCTTTGATCAATTCTCTTTTCTAAATTGACTTTTTAAACCAATCGACCTTTAAGAATTCAGAAATTCAAATCAGTTTTAGAGGGAAATAAACAGTTTAGTAGGTCATTGTGATTTAGTTTCTTAGTTTGAAATATAAAACTTTTGGATAATTGTGGTTTGCATTATTTCAAAAAGACAAAGTGTGTTGAAGATCCATTGGTGACTTTGGGCCATTTTCTGCTCTTTGGTCGTGTTGTTGTTCCTTTGACACATTCCTGTTTCCATTCTCAATTTTATAGTGATGTTATTTCTCACCTTGTAGGAACACAAAACAACCTTTCAACTAAGAGTGTTTTGTTAATGTACAAATCCATATGTACATGTATGATATGATCATTCTTGAGATGACAGTTTTTGAGTGGCTCAGCTTGATTGTTGTTTTATTGGGTGTTGTTGTTGATAATTTATAACTTTGATAAGGCAATTTTTTGGGATATCTCATTCAATTGCAGACTATCTGTTGGAACTTTGATCCCTATTATACTCAGTCTTGTTATGTCAAGTTTTCTGTTTTCTGCTAGTTGTTGTTGACACTTCTCTCATATGTAGTGCATACTGATACTGGTAGATTTTCATATCCTGTCCCAGTATTTAAATTTTGCTAAAAAAACACCTCAGAAACTTATATCTTTTATTAAACTTTTGATAACTATTTTATTCTTGTCTTCATAAAAACTATGTTTGTGTTCATACTGGTAATATTATATCTTGTGGAAGATAGACTATGATAAATTGTATTTGCAAACTTTTACAAAACACCTCTGACATTCAAACTGACAAAGACTAAGTTTTTCTTTGTCGGAAATACTAGGAAAACCATGACTGTTTTGACAAAAGAACTATGAAGTTTAAATCAACCAAACATCATATAGATATATATTTATAATATATTTGCTTGTTCTTTCCTATAGATTTATGTATACCAAAATATAAGTCACAACATTATAAGTATAAGAAAAAAATTGTTGCCTACTGGCCTAAAGTAGAGCAATATTTTAACTCTAAAACACTTTTTTTTCTTTTTATTTGAAATTGATATTGTTGGAATTTCACAGGTCATAATTCCATAACACTTTCTGTGTTCCAAACAATAGTCAGCACATTGTTGAAAATTATACTTATGAATTAATTGAAGTTTGTTTTCCGGTGTCATATTTTTTCCACCTGTCAAATTTAATTTATGTCCACATGGCATATTAGTTTCAAATTTTTTTAGGAAAGGTCTTTGATAAGAAAACATGACCTGACCCGTGCATTATAATATATATACCAGTACATACCAGTATATTCAATACAGTACTGCGGAATTATATTGTAGTCCCATATTATTGAGAAACTTAGTCTAGTCAAATATTTCAGTAGTCTTCCATGGGTTTTCCCCTCTGACTTCTGTAATTCTCTAGTACATGGTCTAGGGCATAATGCAATTCATTTTCCCAATTCAAATTCAAACCTAAATATTAAGTATTCAAAGATTGGGACTATACAATCATCCAGCCTGAAAATCCTTGTCTGATCTTGAATATGGTTGACATCAAACTTGTACATGAATAGGCATCAAAGTAGGTCAGTTTTCAGGAAATAGTAGGTCACTTTTACCTACTTGACATACATTGAAAAAATGTAAAAGGATAACAGGAAGTACTAGAAACATTGGACCATAGGCCACACGTGCCACCAAACCCTAACTCCTTCTTTTTCTTCTTTTTCCTTATATTAGAGTTGTCTCTTAGGTAGTAGTGTAAAACTTAAACATAAGAAAGGACAAATGTAGGATTCTATTTATATAAATTTGTATGTAAAAATGTACTATAAAGTATGCAATTGGTAACTCTGCCAAGAGATGGGTGATAAAAAAAGCAGTGCTGACTTGTTTACCGATATTGGTTATTGGTTTCAATATATGCATTTTATATTCAGGCATTGTTTGAAAAATCTGGTCAACATAAACATTTATTTGAATTTTTTACAATTCTGATTTAATTATTCCTCTATAGAATGTTGGGAAATACTCATTCTTAATTAGCATATATGCAAATTACTTATTGATATTTGAAAGAAGATTTACGTTTACGTTTATTTCAGTCTGTCATTTATTGTACTGCAAATTGCTTTCATGTGCAGGTTAAACAATTTACATGGGTTTTTGTGAACATGGTGGATCCCACATTTTCATACTAAAAAAAAAATCTATATTTTATCGATGAATTTACCAGAAAAAACATAAAATTGAAATCTTTAAAAGTCACAATCAGTTGCTATAGAATTTTTTATCACTGAAGGTCGTAAGAATGTCGTTAATTGTCTTCTGCTGTCTTCATAGCACCATGCCATGCCATATTGTTTATAGTTGGAATAAGAAATCCATGAGGTGTACAACTTGAATGAAAGGTTGTCCATTTTAAAATTAAAAGGTAGTAATGGTGAAAAATCATACATGGTTGACCTTAAAAGAATTTATTATATTACCTGAACTTGGCTAATATGAAGCACAGTTTTCTAGAAATAGTTGGTCATATATAGAATCGGTCATATATAGAACTGTTTTTAATCATTAATCAATATCTTTACAAACTTAAATTTCACTAAACTAAATTTCACTATATGGGGCTCCAGTAGGATTCAAATATTAATTCATGAGGTCATGTTTGAAATTACCTCTGGTAACTTTAAAGCAAATAAACATTTGAATAACATGGCTTTGAACCATTTTAATAGGTTTCAGTTCCTTTTTATTGATATATAAGGTCACAAGGTTACCTGCAAAAGCTCCAATGACTACAAGTTGGATTTGACCTTGTTTCAGCCACAGATAACTCTATAAATTATTGGGTACAAACTACAAAGCCCCATTTATATGTTTGAAACGAGTATGGGTAACCTATATGTTTAGCATGGTAACTGTATTGACGCAACGTTAGATATTGCTACTACCACGAAAAATAGCGTTAAGTAAATATTTAACGGGAATTTTTTTATAGAAATGCTGAAATACATATTTCAAATTATACATGAAAATAAAGATTGATTCTTAAATTTTCACATTATGATAGAGAAAGAATAAAAATATAATATTCATAGGCTTAGGAAGACACAGATTATCCGAAAAACGTTTACTTAGCGTTGTCCCATGTAACAAACTCGAAACATAAAACTCGAACAATTCGCGAAATGTTCACGCAACTCTTCGAAATTTTGCATGAACATTGTATGACATGATATATTTCAGTATTGGTTAACATGGCTGTCTCCATTTAAAATTTGCATGCATATTTTCAAAAGAATATGATGTACAGAAATGTCCCATCGGAAATTTAATTTGGAAACTTGAAACATTTCAGTTCAAAAATAAAATTTTGAGAGATAAATCATTAAATTGTAAGCACCATCGTTTTGTACTAAGTGTAAGCTCCCAAAATTCGAATTGAAAAATAAATTGAGCTACATATTCAATTCAAAACAATAGATTTACAATGTCTTGCGGAAATGTCCAAGTTAAACTTTCATGCCTTCACAAAACTTTTACGGCCAAAAAAACAGAGATTTGATTTCGAGAAGATTATTTTTCGGCTTTGATAACTATACCAATAAAAAGAACTTTTGAAGTTGAAGTTGGTACACCAAATAGCATTAAGATTACAGGGTTATCTATAAAAAATACGGATTAATGAAAATGTCTTGCAAGTTTGTCCGTTATCATAATTTGACGTCGCCACAAGCGTAATATGCTAGGGACGGCATGAACTGCATTCGCGTGTTCCTTCCTCCACTAAATATAAATGTCCTGCTTTCAAAAAAACGAAATGATGCACACGTTACAAAAATGCACATCTATAAGACGATCAAAAAGTAAGAAAATTTCAGTATCATAAGTATAAGCTATTGTATGTCACTGCTTGAATAAAATCATACTCGGTTTGAATATATAATGCAGCAATATTCCTCCAAAAACACATAATTACTAGCAGTAAAATTGAATATCCTATGTTAATTATAAAAATCATATTGGATTGGATTCTCATGGCATTTATACTTGTGTGTTATACTTTACATTTACCCAAAAAGGAAAGCAGGAAGAATTAGATAAAGCGCGTTTCCAATTTAACGTCATTTTTCTGTTACACTTAATGGTAGCAATATCTGACGTTGCGTCATTGCATTCCATCAGTATATAAAAAATAATTATGGAAAAGTTAAGTTAAAAACATGAATGATAGAAAAGTAAGGATAAAGGGTATTCATCTATAACAAAATATTTATAAATTCACAGCAAGCAAACCCAAATGGCTAAGCCTTAGATCTTTTATTGCTGTACATCATCTCAAAGTCACAGTAAGGCTTTCAACACACAGCAAAAAGTCTCACCTTACTGCAATTTTGTGACTGCCCCTAGCACTGTTTCAGCAAAATTCTTTGTAAACTAACTATCACGCCACAAGTCTGAATATCACGCCACAAAAATGAATATCATGCCACAAAAGTGAATATCATGCCACAAAAATGAATATCATGCAACAAAAGTGAATATCACGCCACAAATGTGAATTGAAGAACAAAGCCATAGAATATGTAAAAAAAATAATCTGGCAAAGACATAAAATATCTACTGTCATAATTTAGCCTGAAAATCACACTGAAGGGTGCAAGAACAATACAAACAATTAGACAACCACGGGGCACATCAAGATGTATGTTAGATAACTTGGCAGGAAATAAAGTTTGTACGGGGCAAATAATTTCGGGTAGACTTTGTAAGTTGTCATCTAATTTAAATTACTAAAACTCTAAATTTATTATTCAAGATTTATTGTTCAAGTATAAGGTGGTTGTCAAAATATCTTTGGTAAATAGATGCTCTAACAATAAAAGTTTTATAAAAGGACTTAGAATATCTTTAAAAATTTTGCATTGTGTTATACGTAATATCATTATATCGTAAAAAGTTGGTTGATATGTCTGAGGAATAATTTGAAGTTAAAGGGAAGATTTCAATAACTTTTTGTCAAAGGTCTTGTCTGCCTCAATTTTGACATTCAAGATTTGTGTCAGATTTGTCTTAAAATCCTAATAATTAATAAATATTAGCAATATTTTATCAGACTGAAAGGATAATGACAGTAATTTTGAAGTATAATTCATAAATTCATGTTTCTTTTATCAAAAAGGAAACACTGCATCGATTAAAACTTGGATTAATTTTGTTTTAATATGCCCCCGCCACTAATTGGCCCAGCATATAGTGTTACTCATATCCGTCCTTCTGTCCATTGGTCCTGCTGAAATCAAATTGTTGTTTGGACTCATTTTATTAAAGGAGACGTGACACATTTTTTTTTGTATAAATCAATAAAAATTCGTCTTAAAACATGTTTCGTACAATTTGCTTGTCCAAACCTGATCAATTGGCAGTTTTAGGTCAAAGGATCCAGTGCTCGCCAGCAGATAGTATTGTTCTTAACATTATTATTGCTGTATAAGCAAATGTTTTTATGTTCTTTTTATTTTGCAATTAATAAAAACAAATCTTCGTTTTACGTCAACCATTCTTGGTATTTATGTAAGGTTTGCCACTGGACTAAATACTTCCAGACTCATTATTCTCTGTCTAAACTTGAAACTTATGGGTACATTAACCTACTTTCTAAACCGTTGCATAAGCTCAAATGGCCTAGTTTCCTGCCTTTGCTTTTAACTAACCTACTTTCAAGGCTACACATGCATAAGCTTAATTGACCTAAATTTTTTTGTACTTTTTTTGTTGACCAAATTACATAATTCGATTTATATTTCAACAATAAATCATATAAATAACAAACAAAAATTTTATTTTAATACCTGATCGAATAGTAAAATCTAAAATTAGTTTGAAAACTACGAACAGACAATGATTATGTCACGTCTGCAAATTATTCAGTTAATATATAGAAGTTACTTTTCATGTTCGGAAAACTGCGCATACAAATTAATACTATTAAAACTTGAAAACTTCTAACCATTTTATTTACTCAATAGGAAATCACATTTCGTTTATCAGTTGATCTTGAAATCGACTAATTTGAATGACGTGAGGGAAGTCCCGTTAATTTGTTGTGGTAACAGCATCTTAACAAAACACAATTGAAATCACAGAGGTGTTTTATTTAATGGATTCTGTCATTGTCAAACAATATCTAAACTGATGTTGATGAAAAATGGTTTCATGTCAAGAAAAGAGCTTTTAAGGCTATCTATTCAATTGGTATAAACTAATATGAAACCATCTTTTTTGTAAATTTATAACAGCAATTAGTTTGTATTCAAAGGAGTCATAGTTAGATATAATGTAATAGCATTTATAATTATTTACGTAATAGGTAAACGATATAGTGCTGAATGATTCAGAGGCAAATATAATAAAAAGGATAAATATCATGGTACACGCATCTTAAAACTTTTGTTGTAAAATCTTCAATCCCCAATCAACAAAAATATAGATTTTGAAAATTCAAACTGCAGAACTGAGTATGCAAGACGATGTTATAACTCTAGAAAAGAACCACTTTTATATTTAACTTGATTCTTAACATATGACACTGCAAATTCGTAAGATCTTTGGTTTGTACATATCTTTAAAAACTAAGAGTAAAATGGAAAAAGATCTGTTATAAGAACTTTGTTGACATAATAATCCCTAATAATTTGCAACAACAGACATTTGTTTAATAAAAAGAACTTTAAATTGATATCAAATATCTGCAAACATCTGCATTTATAATATCAATTTCGTTGTTTTAAAACCCGTTGACAATTTGGTGTTTATTTTTATTCCGGTGAATAATAATCTGCCGAGCTCTGTGACCAGTTCCTTAGGTATTTATATTCAAAAGAATTAAGATAATCGGTATTTATTACCTTAAACAGTCCTCAATTTAAGTTTTGAAGTGTGCTCCAAATCTGATTACGAGGGATGATAAAAATATTTTAAACCAACACAATGACTGTATTATGTTTTTATTGTGTTACATGCTCAACTTGCAGACTTATGTCAAAGTAACCTACTTAGATAAAATTTTGACAAAAATGTACTTTGAATTTATTTAATTATCTGCCCCTTGTTTTAAATATTCAATTATTTTTTATGTCAAAATGAATATAATTATGAATATATTATATGTATTAATTGATCAGATTGGTATATATTTTTAATTTATTTATATTTTTGCTTAACTTACAAATACCACCAAAGAAAATCTTCAATAATGTACAAGGGACATAATTCAGGTGATAAATTCTAAACCCAATTGAGACCCTGTAGGTGATTGTTTCATTTTAGCAGGCACATATATAACTTATAGAAGTTGAACCAGTTTATGAACTTAATAGCTTATAGAACTATAAATGCAATGTCATAAGTTACTATGAACAACAGATTGTTTATTGTCGATTACAACTTCATTATTAAGAAATGAAAAACAATTTCTAATATTCATTGCTTAATATTGGAAATTATATACTTAAAACCGTGTTAAAAAGGCGTGTTTATAGCAGTTTTGAAGCTTGGTTAAATAGGCAGAAAATTAAACAGCTTTATGGTTCAAACTATTAATTATTAATTCAGCAGTCCATAAGTGGTAACTTGTTACAAGTACAATTATAAGTTCACAAGTACATCTGGGTGAGGTTCAAGGTCAGGTTTATATATAGTATAATAAGGTATTAGGTTTTGAAGTGCAAATAGATTTGACACCGTTAGATTTTCCCAATCACTATGAATGAATGCATGTGTACAAGTTTCTTGACTTGTTTATATAGTCTGATAATAAAGGACCTTTACAGGTGAAAAAAGTAGGAATTGGGTTCACAGCAAATTGTTGAATTTAAGAAAATACGTAATTGGACTGTAGTAAATTGCTTACTAAAGATTGAGGTCAACCAGTGAGACTAACAACTTTTTGGGAAACCCTCCACCCTACAAAAAAATGTAATTGAAATGTGACTGTCAAAGTTTGTTAATATATTTTTTAGACAGTCACACTTCTGATTACTTAATTTTTTTGACCCTCACCAGTTTTGTGTGCCTTTGTTGTGTTATATACAAGCAGGGGCATCATCTGTGTCCCATCGACACATTTCCTTTTATTTCTTCCGATTTTGATTTGCTAAATTAGGAGCAAATGATGTTGTTATTGTATAGAAGTAATTGATAATTCATATACAATGTATAAATGAATAAAGTTTCGTGCACAAACAGGTCTATTTATAACCTCACCAATTGGGTAACTCCTACATTTTAAATTGGTTACATGCAATTTGGTGCATCAAAACTTAATTTAAAAAAAGTATTTAGTCATTAAATAAATATTTTATTTAATCGAACAGGAAAAATATATTTAAAAAGAAATTTGAAGAACAGGATAGAGTTCGTTAATTAATAAAATCTTTTAAATTAACTCCTCATGTCCGTTAATTTAAATGTACCCTAACTTTAAAATATAATAAATTCAATAATATGATGAAATAAAATTCTCTATCAATTATTAAATCTGTAATAATATTACACAATATGTCAGTGTTACCTGCCAGGTAAAATACAGGTAACCCTGACAGATATTAACGGGGCTCACCTGCTGCGGAATTCCCAAAATTAAACATTTGTTTCAATTGTTCATTGTATAAAGCTTATTCGTACCCAGATAATGTAATAGTACTCAGCGATCTGACAGCTTTATCTGGGGCTGTCTTTAAAGGTCGCACCTCTCTTTATCAGAAATATCCCCTTAATGTTCCGTGCAAATATGGCTTGAGAGACCAGGGTTTATCTGTGACGTGCGTAATCAATATTTTTGTCTTGTCATGTATTGTTCTGGCAAAAGACTGGTCAGGTTGTCTTTTCCAGGTTACTTGAAATGGAATAAGTTGTACATTAATTAATAACTTGGAATTACAAAAATGCTTAAATCTGTACTATTGAAAAATCAATATCTTTTTACCCAGCAAGGTTAGCTAGAATCTTCAATGAACAAAATGACCTTACAGAAGAAACTAATTGAAAGGAATTTGTTAAGATTAAAGTAAGAACACCAAGTTGAAATATACCATTGAAAGTCAAAAATTTATTGAATTCATTCATAAGTATGAAGGAGCTTTAATTATCTGCTGTTCTTACAGTAAACTGATTGGAAATTCAGAAATTTCTGCTCTCAATTATTATTGTTGACCAACAATTTAGATTAAATATTTCAATTTCAAAAATACTGCATACAAATAGTGCTATCAATATTTCATGCTGTACTTAAACTTCTGTGTAACCTATTGGTTGCAAATTTTGAAATATAAAAATTATTGCAAAGTTCTAAATTTACAATAAATGTCCACAAATTTGGACATAAGATACTCAATCAGCTTTTCTCTTTCTAAAGATTGCAAAAAAAAAAACTCCCCAAAATGTACCAGTTTGACTTCATGTTATGATCTGTAATTTCAATGGTATTTTTCAGTACATTGTAAGTCTAGCACATGCACTGATATTCCAAGTTTGGCATGTAGTTATCATAAATATTTGTTTCATTTCATTTCCGGTAAAAGTGTCATTGTAATGAACCCTTTTAAGTTTCGGACAGTTTTAAAAATATAAATAAGATTAAGTTTCCATGTTACAGTTTATAAAAATAATTGCCTTGTTTAAATGCATTTGTTTAAATGCAATTGTTTGAATCGGTCCAATATTGATTTTCAGAAGTACTTCTAATTGCATGTTTCGTATCGTGACCAAACTCTTTTGGTGGCTCATATTTACTCCCAACGTAACGTTAACATCTGTTACTGTTACCGCCCAACTTCTTATATTTCGATTCAACTTAACGACTTTAACCTACTGCCCTGAAGTTAAGGAGGCGTTGAGTTTTAAAAGTTAATAATTTTATTTGGTCATATTTAATATTTGCTGTCCATAAGATACGTCTATGTAAACAAACTTGGTATACTAGAGAAACTATGCAGAGTATTCTATACAAACATTGACCAATAAATTTACCTGTAAAAGTCTCCGTAAAAGTACATAAAAATGGGTCAGCCAGGGGTAGCTGTTTGGTCTTAGACACTATTGATTTATTGATGTTTGTTAGAACTAATTTCACTGAATTTAAAATTAAATTTTATATGGTGCAAATATGCCATACAAAGAAAAAAAATATTTTAAGATGGGGTTTGAAAATCAAAGTTCCCCTTTGGAATGTTTTTTTTTACGAAGCTTTCCCTTAGAAATGTATACCACATAATTAAACAGGGATTTATATTAACTTAAGTATGTTGCTATTGAAATTTTTCTTTTTTTAAGTTTGTGTTGAAAGAATGACATAACCAAAGAAAGAAATTACATCAACCCCCCAAAATGTATTACATTTTACAACCAAAACTTAGATGTTGCATGGTTGCCAATAAGACAACTATCCACCAAAGTTCATAATATGAAGTTTCTAAAGCACAAAAATACCGAACTCCGAGGAAAATTCAAAAGGGAAATCCAAAATCAAAAGTCCAAACACATCAAACGAATGGATAACAACTGTCATATTCCTGACTTGGTACAGGCATTTTCTAATGTAGAAAAATGGTGGATTGAACCTGGTTTTTATAGCTAGCTAAACCCCTCACTGAAGTTTCTAAAAGCACTATTCCTGTCTCTGAGTATTGCTTTGTACAAAGATGCATAAATAATATGAATCTGGAAAGGATTGAAAGGGAGGGTCTGGGTCCTGTATAATTTTAATCTACCTTAATCTGCTGAAATCATAAACTAAATCTCGAACTCACGCTAGCTGACATCACTAGTTCAATGATCAAATAGTTTGAAGAAAATTTTACAGAAATTTCAGTGAATATGGACATAGAATGATTTACCAAATTAGAGTTTCTACCCAGATATATTGGACCATAGAACATTGAAATGTGTTGGTGTGAGCTGGACATGACATCCTATGACTTTGGACACATATTCTTGTTTTTATATATCTTAAATTTTAATACATGACATTATATCTATTATTGCGCTGACATATTTGTTATTTAGAACTTGTTTTCTTTCTATTGCAGGTTCTTGTGGTCTGTCTAGTAGCTTAGATGACGAAGTGGGTTTCCCCGCTGATATTAAATTAGAATCGACCAATGACTGCATGCCAGATGAAGACAAAGACTTCAAAGTCTGCGTAGTTTGTGGAGAAAAAGCTAGTGGTTTTTACTTCGGGGCCTTAGTATGCTTGCCCTGCAAAGTAAGTTTATAAAAGAAAATTATGATTAGTGAATGGAAATATGAATTTGTTACATTGTAGATGTGATAAAACTCTTAAAAAATTAATTGCCCCAAACTTATGCTTCGACAGATTTGTTATTATATTCTCTTCCGTAATTCCACAAAAAAAAAAGGGAAGGAAGATGAATTTCTTCCTAACTATTTTTCACTTAAAAACTGAAAAAAATATAAGAAAGTTCCTAAAATCTATTTGTTTCACAGGAATTATTTTGATTTTCCCCCTAACAATATTTTACAAACGAAGTGTACCATCTAAACAGACATGACCAATTTTTTAAGCTAAATAAGTGTGCTTGAACTGAAAACTAAGAACAAAACTTGTGCATGCTGACTGAGAAGTTTGAATTTCAACTTTTTTTTGTATTTCATGTTGCTATCTGCTCAAATAAAATTAATTATTGATGAGAAAACCAACTGACGAACATTATCCGAAATATTTCAAGTGGCTTTTGAAGTTCTTATTTCTCTATTTACTCGACTTCAACAGCAAACAAATATTTACATGAAGGCTAATGTCGATATTGAAATTTGACTTTTTAAAAGTTTTGATGAAAGGAAAATTTTTGTTATTTCATCATGCATGTGCATTTTGCTTCTTTCCTATCTCTCTGTAGTATTTATAGAATTATGAGTTTAAGAATTTAATTCCAAAATACACATACTGCACATGCATTGGGAAATTCTAACAAAAACTTGAAAAAAGTTTATTGAAAAAGCTTAAAAATGAACCAGACAACCCTCACAATTAATAAAACCCATGTCTTTTGAATTTTGTAAAGGTTTAAATCTTAGAAACTAAATAAAAGTGTTTGGGTTTAGGTTTTGTCGTCATCAAGGCGATCACTAGGTTAACAACAGAGCGTAATGACTTCTCCACGGCAATATCACAATACTAACTTATCATACACGGCTTAACTATGCAAACCATACATTCACATATTAAATGTATCCCTGAACGTATGTAACATATCTAAAATTGATTACAAATTATTGAAAACATCCGAGACGATTTTATATCAGCGTTCACATTCCAGAGTATAAGCGTTATTTACTTAGATTGACCATGTTCAAGTTTATTCATATTATTACACTGGAGTATGTTTTGATTCTAAAAAGAAATATAAAATGCAGCTTGATGTTTAAATAAATTTCATACATATATTAGATTTTGTTGTTGCTTTAGCAGTGACAAATACTATGATTTTACAGACAACTGATCATTTAAGAGGTCTATGGGTGTTCTCTGATTAGGGTTGATATTCGTCTAACTCACAGAATAATTTCCATGATCACAGATAACGATCTGTAAAACAGTCGATAGTGACGATCAGAGAACGAATAATACCTATATCCCATTTCTGCTATAATATTTTTATCAGTTTATTGTCAAAGAGTTTTATGAAAGCAATAGTTTGTTAAACCTTTGAAAACCAGGCTCAGTTGATGAAATTGCTAAAATAATTCATTTCTTATAAAAAAAATTGAAACCATGTACTACCATGTAAATTTGATTCTATAGAGGGTGTAAAGGTTATTTTCGTGCAACATGTTTTGCCATTTCATTTCACGTACAGCCGTGAAAAGGTTCATTATTCACTGTGTTTCTTGAAATCTGTAAAAAGATCAACGTGCAAGAATTTTTAATTGTTCGTTCATTGTAGCAATTTTATTTCGCATTCTTCCATGCAGAAACCCCCCCTTTACGCCCTCTTATAGTTCTTCATCATATTTGGTGACCACCTTGAAATCAAAGATGTGTACCATTTTAAATTAAATAATTTAATAGATCACTTCAACAGTAAGAGAAATGGTCCCAATAAACTTAGTTAATTAAGGTTTTAATTTCACGATTTCTAGATAGACCCATACTTGTTAAGGTAATTTTTTTTTCATGTCTCTTATCCTAATTCCTCAATAAAGATCAAATTATGTCAATATTTTCTTGAACTAAAAATTAGTGAAAAATACTGTACCCCCCTTTATTCTCCCCTTTCACTTTACAGTTACTATAACAAGAGGTGATAATATGTCATGAGCCAAGTGGGTGTTTTGTAAGACAAGTTTTTCCCTTGAGAGTGGGTATAAATATAGAATAGTTGTATAATGAACAAAACCAATATTAATCCTCGATAAATTCATGCTTGAAAATTATTATTCATATTAATTGTAAAACATACATTGTGAATCACCTAAGTATATCCATTTAAAATTTGTCCTTGGTCTAAGACAAGTTCTGTCGCGTCTCCGAATCAATATAACATTTCATACTAGTTAACTATTGCGTTTTAAAATTGAATATTTTTCTATAAAAGACGACTTGAATACGTTGATTAGTATTGGAGCAAACATATACATACAAAGGTGGAAGAATCTCCATACCACTATAGCTAAGGTTTTAAATTCTAATGGAAAATACTGACAGCTCGCTCAATAACTTTAATATATATCAAATATTAAACTTGGTTAGAGATAAAAGGTCGTGTAATTTAAGAATAAATTATAATTAAAGCAGATAAATAACCTTGCATTGAATGTTTAATTGAAAGTTGGATTTACCGCAGATTTTCTCTGGCGATAGACTTGTCCATAACACTCCTATTGGTATTTTTGTACACAAAATGTTTTGGGCAATTGCAGGCTTTTATCTTTAGACAGTAATCCATGATGGACATTGAGGAGTGGTTCAACAAAGTTTGAAACCGCTCTTTTTATGTCCCATTTATGGGCATTATGTTTTCTGGTCTGTGCTTTCGTTCATCCGTCTGTCCCACCTCAGGTTTTTGATCAAGGTAGTTTTTGATAAAGTTGAAATCCAATCAACGTGTACACATGTTCCCTTTGATGTGATCTTTCTAATTTAATGCCAAATTAGAGTTTTTACCTAATTTTCACAGTTCACTGAACATATAAAATGATGGTGTGGTTGGGGCATCCATGTACTAGGGACACGTTCTTGTTTTGGATTATTTATAATAATGCTTTAATCGTTGGTAGAACAAGGACTTTCAAAAATTAAAAAAAGGGAAACCAGGAATTGGAGTGTGTGGCAATAGAATTTAGAGCCTCCTTTCTGTCCCTGTAATTGCAGGAAAAATGCTATTACAAAAACAATACCCTTTCCCCATCTGACTATTTCATTCTGCAAACCCTCGCTTTCACAATTAATACATTTAATCAGCGATGCCTTTATGACTTAAATGGAAATCAAAGTTGAAAACTTCCAAGAATTTGACCTACTGTTTTATGGAACTCTTGATTAGATGCCACTGTTGTCATGTTTGCCGTAATTTGGTGGAAGAAAATTTTTGTAGATTGAATTAATGAATCCACGATAAGTAATTTGCACACTTTGTAGTCGAACAACTAAGTCTTCAGTATGCATAAAAGCCATGTTAATGACAAATTTACATGCCAAGATATTATTTGACATTAATCCATTTATTCGTACATGTATCGACTATTTCCTTCGCCATTTGCATTTCAAAGGATAATTGTTGTAATTATAAAAAAATTGTAATTTGTGAAAGAAAAAGTAAAAGATAAAAATACTTTTCTTACAGATTTTTTTATTGTTTTCTAATAGTCATTAAAGATAGGAATTTTATATGTTATAAATGAAACAAATATACATTAACGAGACAGTCTGATGTTTCACATGTATTTATAGTTGAAAATGGGACAAAACATTTCACTAGATTTTTGAAACAAAATCTAACTTTCTTACAAAATCGACAGAGGGGTTTACCTTCTTTTGGTTCTCATTAATATTCATATTTTGTTTTAAAAGGAAAGAAATATAGAACCTTTGAGAACTCCAAATTAGCAAAAATTGACAATAATTATTGATATTTTGATAATATAACATAGATTTCAGATTTTATGATATCCCCTTAGAGATAAAAAGTTTGGGAACCATATTTGTAAAATGTTCATAAGGAGCTTTAACCGCCAAATTTTATGAAAAAGTAATAATGAATGATAAAAAGATTGAATTTTATAAAATCAAGTAAGGAAGTGAAATAAAATCGTGTGTTCACAACAACACAAGCCCAGTGTAAACAGGATATGGGGTTATGGCAACAAAAATAGATCAGTGCCATTTGGAACCATTTCTGTAGGTGTTAATTGTAATAATTATATGGTTTTTTTTCAAATGCATACTTCTAGGAAAAATTATGCAGTTATTAATAAACCTTAAAAAGATTGTTTTCGATGAAAAAGAACAAAAGGACAAATAAACTAAAACAATAAAGTAAAATAAAATAAAAGATAAACAAATAAATCTAACTCAATACTTGAAAATAAAAATTAGAATAACCACCCCATTAACATGAAATGAGATTGATATGTGCGATATATAAACTTTTTCTTTTATTTTTGGGGACATAAAAAAGACTTAAAAAAACTAAAAATAAACAAAGGATTGAAATGATCACCCCATTAACTTTTGAAAATGTTTATATGTAAAATAGAATTTAAAATATTTTTTTTAAATTTAGAATTTTTTAAAGGACTGAAAGTGTATTGATAATGCTTATTTCTTTTATTGCGCATCAAATTTTTTTTCCGTCTCAGATGGAGTGTTTGCATCGATCTTTTTTGTGAAAGAGTTTTATAAAGAGGAATAGAAATAAACTGATCGTATCAGGCATGCTTTATATACCTGTTTACTTCAACTGCTGGAATTAATGGGCTGCTCTCATTGGCTTAATAGTCTCTGTATAGGGAAACACATTAAAAGAAAAACAAACAATTTGAAAAGGCCTTTTGAAAATTTAACATTTTACCATAGGGAGTTCAATAGTTTTCTTATGTCCCGCTCTCTGTAGTTGTTTTGTTAAATAATATTTACATATTTTCACATCAATAAATAGCAAATTGAATTTTTCTAAGGAAACTTTTAGATACAATGTGTAATCTTGATGGCATAAAGAAAATCTTAAACTAAATATTGATCAGAAAAGTACTACTTAAGAAATTTTGTTATTTGTATGATTTAATATTTTTCTATAATTAAGAGATGTATACAATGTAGTTATGTTGTAATGTGTTTTCAATGCTGTTGTCAATAGAAACTTTTTACAAAGAGGTTTTCCTTTATTATGATTTTGAATAAGGAAGTAAAAAGCATATAACAATAAAAATGGATTTTTTTAATCTTTCAAAAGACTAATGGGAATTCTTATGCAAATTTCATATTATTTTTATGAGAATTAACGGTAGAAGATTTGATAGCAAGACCATGCATATCAATCATGTCAACAAATTTATGTAGCAGCATTTTGTTGGAGTATGGGGGATGTTTTCCACACAAAATTGCAAAATATTTTCTTTTAAAATCATATCCCTATACTCCATTTTGTAGCAGTAAAATGCCACTCCTACCAGAATTCATGGTCCAACACATGGGCCAGTTGCAAAAAATTTGTAATGTCCATGTCAATATTTGGAGCAATATTAGGTATGTAAAGAAATTATATTCATTCTTTCCTCTTTTTTTTTTGCAGAGCTTTTACATTAGATGTACAAAAGATGGAGAGCCAACTTTTACTTGTCAGTGTAATGGGAATTGTGATATTGCCAAACAAGGTAGAATCCGATGCCAGTATTGTCGCTATCAACGTTGCCTCATGGCGGGAATGTGCCGCAAAGGTAACTATACATATAACTACTTGGCTTGGCTTGGTTCAATCAAAAAAGAGTTGATGAAAGATACCAAAAGAAGTCAAAGAGAGATACAGACAAATTCATGAAAAAAAAAGATGAAAAAACCAACAACAGTCTACAAAATACTATAAAAAAACAAAAGGTCAGGAATTTGTTTCAAATATATTTCACTATGTATCCATGTAATATATTTAAAATGCAACCTAAATCTTAGTACAATTACGGTACATTGAACATGTTGAATTAACATACAATTTAACCCCTACAGGAATTAAGGTTTGGCAGGTTTAAGGTTCTTATAAATGTAAATTTTGTCTAGTTAGATTATTAAAAGTAATTATGTTAACGAATAAGGAAGCTTAAATGCTAGTTTTAGAATTTTTATAAGGTTGTAGTCTATTTTTAAGGTACAACTGTAGAAAAGTTCAGAAATGTAGAACTCTTTTTATTTCAACAAGAATTAATTTATTGGCAAAGTAACTATATCATTATTTAAGCAAGAATGGTTTTCTATGACTCATTAAATCAAATTATAAATTAAATGAAAATATTGGTACTGTAATAATTTTTAAATTACATTTACTTATGAGTGTATTACAAAATGTACATACTAATTGTTCATACATTTTTAGCTCACCTGGCCCGAAGGGCCAAGTGAGCTATTCCCATCACTTTGCGTCCGTCGTCGTCGTCCGTCGTCGTTAACTTTTACAAAAATCTTCTCCTCTGAAACTACTGGGCCAAATTTAACCAAACTTGACCAAAATCATCATTGGGGTATCTAGTTTAAAAAATTGTGTGGCGTGACCCGGTCAACCAACCAAGATGGCCGCCACGGCTAAAAATAGAACATAGGGGTAAAATGCAGTTTTTGGCTTATAACTCAAAAACCAAAGCATTTAGAGCAAATCTGACATGGGGTAAATATGTTTATCAGGTCAAGATCTATCTGCCCTGAAATTTTCAGATGAATCGGTCAACCCGTTGTTGGGTTGCTGCCCCTGAATTGGTCATTTTGAGGAAATTTTGCTGTTTTTGGTAATAATCTTGAATATTATTATAGATAGAGATAAGCTGTAAACAGCAATAATGTTTGGCAAAGTTAGATTTACAAGTAAGTCAACATGACCGAAATGGTCAGTTGACCCCTTTAGGAGTTATTGCCCTTTATAGTCAATTTTTAACCATTTTTCATAAATCTAAGTAATCTTTTACAAAAATCTTCTCCTCTGAAACTACTGGGCCAAATTAATCCAAACTTGGCCACAATCATCTTTGGGGTATCTAGTTTAAAAAATGTGTGGCGTGACCCGGTCAACCAACCAAGATGGCCGCCACGGCTAAAAATAGAACATAGGGGTAAAATGCAGTTTTTGGCTTATAACTCAAAAACCAAAGCATTTAGAGCAAATCTGATGTGGGGTAAAAATGTTTATCAGGTCAAGATCTATCTGCCCTGAAATTTTCAGATGAATCGGTCAACCTGTTGTTGGGTTGCTGCCCCTGAATTGGTAATTTTGAGGAAATTTTGCCGTTTTTGGTTATTATCTTGAATATTATTATAGATAGAGATAAACTGTAAACAGCAATAATGTTCAGCAAAGTAAGATTTACAAATAAGTCAACATGACGGAAATGGTCAGTTGACCCCTTTAGGAGTTATTGCCCTTTATAGTCAATTTTTAACCATTTTTCGTAAATCTTTGTTATCTTTTACAAAAATCTTCTCCTCTGAAACTACTGGGCCAAATTAATTCAAACTTGGCCACAATCATCTTTGAGGTACCTTGTTTGAAAAATGTGTCCGATGACCTGGCCATCCAACCAAGATGGCCACCACGGCTAAAATAGAACAGGGGTAAAATGTAGTTTTTTGCTTACAACTCTGAAACCAAATCATTTAGAGGAAATCTGACAAGGAGTTTAATTGTTAATCAAGTCAATATATATCTGCCCTGAAATATTCAAATGAATTGGACAACCTGTTGTTGGGTTGCTGCCCTCCAATTGGTTATTTTTAAAGAAATTTTGCTGTTTTTGGTTATTATCTTGAATACTATTATAGATAGCGATAAACTGTAAACAGCGATAATGTTCATCAAAGTAAGATCTACAAATAAGTCCACATGACCTAAATGGTCAATTGACCCCTTAAGGAGTTATTGCCCTTTATAGTCAATTTTTAACAATTTTCATTAATTTGGTAAATTTATGTAAATTTTTACCAAATATTTTTCTCTGTTACTAATGGGCAAAGTTCATTATAGATATAATTGTAAGAAGCAAGAATGTTCAGTAAAGTAAGAACTTCAAACACATCACCATCACCAAAATACAATTTTGTCATGAATCCATTTGTGTCCTTTGTTAAATATGCACATAGACCAAGGTGAGCGACACAGGCTCTTTAGAGCCTCTAGTTAAGTTCACCTTTGAAGCGAAAAACTTAATAGAACTGAAGAAAAGTGCTTATATATCATGGTATTAAATCACCTTTAAATAAGTTGAGACTAAACCTTTTCTCCAAATATAAATAAATACCGGGTAATGCATGGCAAAAAAAAAATTTAATGAAGGAAATTCATGTCATGTGTACATGTGTACTTTTTATGTTAGATACTGAAGTCAAATATAGCTTCTTTTTTTTAAGTCAAGTGTTTCATTAACTCACATACAACATAGATAGAATTGAGAAGGGAAATGGGGAATGTGTCAAAGCGACAACAACCCGACCATAGAGCAGACAACAGCCGAAGGCCACCAATGGGTCTTCAATGTAGCCATAATTCCTGCACCCGTAGGTGTCCTTCAGCTGGCCCCTAAAAAATATGTATACTAGTACAGTGATAATGGACGTCATACTAAACTCTGAATTATACACAAGAAACAAAATTTTAAAATCATACAAGACTAACAAAGGCCAGAGGCTCCTGACTTGGGACAGGCGCAAAATTGTGGTTATTAAAAGGCATGGTTATGGAGCTTAAGGTGGTTCTCCAAAAGGCATAGTATTATATTATATTATACACATAGTAATATTTGCTATTTGCTGTCTATGGTTTGTATATACATGTTTACCTTTTGTTTTTTCAGAAAAGCCAGAAACCGTCCAGCCAGCTGAAGGGCAAGTGTTATGTAAAGTATGTGGTGATATCGCCAACGGAATTCATTTTGGAGTGAACACATGTGAAGGTTGCAAGGTGAATATTTTGTTCTTTTGAACTTTTGCCTGTAGTACACATATTTTCAAAATTGAGAAAGATGAAGTCAAATCTAATAAATATAATCATTATTAGAATTCTATAGTTTTATATTTTATTATGGGAGACTTAATTTTTTGTCAATATTGTGGATAAAGCTTAAAAGTAAAATTAAATTATTCAACAAAATAAAAGTTTCCCTTACACTGTGCAGAAATTGTTAAAACACTAACCTATAGTTGTTAGTTTCTGTGTCATTTGGTCTCTTGTGGAGAGTTGTCTCATTGGCGATCATACCACATCTTCTTTTTTATATTAAAACCAAAAAATGACACATATGAAAATAAGTGTATATGCTGGACAATGAGACTAATATACACCAAAGACATCAGAGAACAACTTCATTTCACTGTACAGCTTTAAAATGACAAAAACTCATTTCATATTATAGGCTATAAATTGAATGACCGAAATGGAAAATGAATTGACTTTTAGTTAAAAAAAACAGTCGACCAAATGTTACTCTCAAATGAGTAAAATTGAGAATGGTAATAGGTAATGTGTCAAAGAGACAACAATCAGACCAAAGAGCAGAAAACAGCCAAAGGCCACCAATTAGTCTTCAACACTGCAAGAAAATCCTGTACCCATAGTGTATTGAAAGATAACCTTAAAATTAGTTCTTACCTTCTTTTTTTTTTTTAAAGTCGCACATACAAGTTGCGTTTAAATGCAAATGATCAATAAATCTTTTTTTTTTATATAAAAAAATTGGTATAAGAAAAATTAACAGCATTTCTTTCTATTCAGGAATAATCAGACTTGTAATAATTAATATACATATATGCTCTCTTCTAATAAGGTTTAAATTAATTACAGAAATTTTTCCGAAGAGGACTTGTGGAAAACCAGGGATATAATTGTAAGGGAGAGAAATCTTGTCAGATCAACCCAAGGAACAGAAATAATTGCCGTTATTGTCGTTACCAGAAATGTATCAGCGCTGGAATGTCGAGAGAAGGTATAGTAACTCTATCTAAAATATGCTTAATATGTAGGAGGGGAGATAAGTCAATGCATTCAATATTTCAACTTCAAAAAGATCTGTCAATAGCAGAGAAGGGGGGATAAGTCAAGTAGATTACTATTCCTTTCAAAGTGTTTTTACTAAAAGTGTATTTGAGATTTTTTTTTTTTTTTGTTGTTGAAAATATTGGTAAAAAATGTTCTGTATGTTCTTAACCACTTCTGTATTTTTATTGTGCTTTTTGGTGGATTAAAAGTTTGTTGGTTTTGGTTTTAATTTTATATCAAGGGGATTCATTTTTGTGGTTTCCAATATGTGAATGTACTATTCCGTAAAGGTTAAAATTTCATTGGAGTTTAAATTTTGCGAACATAATCTATCATCAAAGTAAACAAAATCAAAACCTGAACGAAAATTAATCTGCATTTAAAAAACTAATTTATGTAGATTTAATGTGTATTAGCAAATTTAAGGGAAGCTATCAAATAACTACATTTACTGTGATTCGTTGATTCAGGATATTTTTATATAATCAAGTGAGCTTTTCTCATCACTTGGCGTCCGTCGTCGTCCTGCGTCCTTCGTTAACTTTTACAAAAATCTACATACATGACATGAACATGATTTTTTTTTCTACGTAGCATTCTTAATTTTTTTTTTTTCAAAGATCAGCTGTTTTGCATGTAAACCTATGGAGCAGTAAATAACAAGACTACAACCATACGATATGTGCTAGACATATCAATCTCTATACTCATGGACTCCTATCACAGAAATATATATAATACAGATTATTTTCATAGGGTGGGGGTTTACACCTAAATCAGTCAGCAACCAATTAACCTCCCAAAAAAGTCTTCTATTCAAGGCCAATATGCTAAAATTTTAAGTCTGCAATCACTTTAACACAAGAATGACTTTAAAATGTCCAAAGCTAAATATATGAAGTTTCTAAATCAGTTTGTTTGTTGGGAATACTTCTTGAGATTGAAAATCATAATTTGGATTTGTAGTTAGCTAGCATACAAACAAGTTATAAAGATTTATATCCAGGTTTTACTTGATTCACAACCTTTTTATGCCTCATTTATGGACATTATGTTTTCTGGTCTGTGAGTCCGTTCGTTCTTCAACCCCTCTGTTTTTCCCCCATTTTCTCGGTCCATTTAACATAGAAAATGATAGTGTGGATGGGGCATCCATGTACTAGGGACACATTCTTGTTTCTTTATACAGTAGTTAATACAAAGTTACTCAATATGACAGTATTGAATGCATTCCTTGTAATTATGACAGGAGCAAAAAAAAAATCTATTTTTCCTAAAACCATGAATATTCTAAACATTACGAATTTAAATAACATTTTTTCTTTTCTTTCCAGCCATCAAGATGGGTCGGCCCAAAAAGTCAGATGGAGATTCTCCACAACAGTCCCCTTCACATTCACCATCATTTTGTGATCGTCGTAGTCCGGAGTTGTCTCCCCAGGGATCGCCTATCTCCGTCCATACTTCACCACAGCTATCACCTGTCAATGAACCATTGTTTCACAAATATATGATGGCTAACCAGCCTGTGAAGACCGAGACAACATGCCCACCCCCAAGTTGTCAGATTCAGTCCGAGATGACCAACAGCAGACCCGTTCTGTCCACAACATCCTTCATGAATCTTAAAACAGAAGAGCAGACGGCGTATAACTGGGTATCATCTGCCCCAACCTCCTCCTGGCCTGGTTCTTCAAACACCATCATGTCATCCCAATGCCAGCCCGTCCATGCCTCAACGACCTCGCATCAGCAGGAGAATCCATTACTCATAGAGGACGATATGGATGACATCCTTAATTTCATACAAATGGACCAGGCCAGTCGGAGTCAGCCTCAACCTGTTTTCAGAGATAGCAACTGTTTATATCAGACACAGCATGGTAATATGGGAGGAAACACACCACTCATGGTCAACACGTGCAACAACTTCCAACAGGCTTCAGACAATTATCAACAGAATTCTGGACCAAATTCACCATTCCAACCACAGTATCCTCAGCCAAATCAAAGTGCTTACTACCCCAACTCCCACAGTCCACAGTATTATCAACAGCCTCATTCCCCACAGACAAACTGTCATAGTCCCCACAGTTACAGCACACCATCTCCTGGATCATGCCATAGTCCACACAACTACAACACTCCTTCCCCAGGATGTCACAGTCCCGATACGTATCATCCATCAATGGCTGCTGAATATCCTCAACAACAACAACAACATGGGGGATACACCATGCCAACCACACAAGTTCATCCACAATTCAATCACGGAAGCAGCATGTCACATGATAATGTTTACATAAATCCCGATTCTCAACATCAAATCAATCAAATGTTTATTAAATGCATCGGAACAATTAATGAAACACAAACTCCTATCAACGGAGCTTACGTCACAAGGGACCAACTTACAACAGAGGTAATCAATTGTACGCTCAATTCATCATCACCGTACAGAAATAACGATTGTTTATATAGTAGTAGTGACGATAACAGTAGTCACGATTCATCAGACTTCCCTGTTAGAAATAAGCGAAAAAATTACGACCAATATGATCGGTCGTGTGGGTACGGAAACAATTCCAACGCGTTTATGCAACAATCATCAGACTTCACCTGTGAGAGTTACAGTTTACAATCCACACAGAGCTATTGGAAACAGAAGTTTCCTTTCGATCCCATGAGTAGAATGGCGGAAGAAGACCATGCTGTCATTAAACACATCCTGACGGCATACTCCAACATGAGGGTTTTCTATGACGAATCTAGGGACTGGAGTTCTTCAAAACTGGTAGGTTATGTTAACATAATTGAAAATTTGATAATATTAGTGTTAATGTCAGCTAGCTATAAAACTAGGTTTAATCCACTATTTTCTACAAGAGAAAATGCCTGTACTAAGTCAGCAATGCAACATTTGTTATACCTTTGTTTGATGTTTTTAAGCTTTTTATTTTGCCATTTGCTTGGGGATTTTCGATTTAAATTTTCCTCAAAGTTCGGTATTTTTTTTTTAACTTTTTATACAGTAAATGTTATCAAAATGTGAGTTTTTATTATTGCAATACCTATTCCATCGAAATTTCCACGATAATAAACACATCACATCGAATATACAATATACAATATACCTGAACAATGTCTATACATTTTTTATGCCCCACCTACGATAGTAGAGGGGCATTATGTTTTCTGGTCTGTGGGTCTGTTCGTTCGTCCGTCTGTCCGTTTGTCCGTCCGTTCGTCCCGCTTCAGGTTAAAGTTTGGTCAAGGTAGTTTTTGATGAAGTTCAATCAACTTGAAACTTAGTACACATGCTCCCTATGATATGACCTTTCTAATTTTAATGCCAAATTAGAGTTTTACCCAAATTTCACGGTCCACTGAACATAGAAAATGATAGTGCGAGTGGGGCATCCATGTACTTGGGACACATTCTAGTTTTTTTGTATTTTGTATGGCCATAAGGCTTGGAATGTCAAATGGGTCTTACTTATAGAATGATGGCATTTTTATAGTAGAGACCTATTAAGATGAATTACTAAAAACAAAATTAAGCAATAATTACTCTATTTTAATATGTTTCAGGAGGAACATTGGCCAAAAATGGGAAAAGAGAAGGCTCATTGGCAGCACATACAGGAACGTATCATCAGAAATAACAAAGCTTATGTTGACTTTGTTATGCAAATTCCAGGTAATTATACTTTATTACTGTTTTTATCCCACAACTCCAAAGGAAGGAGTAAAATTGTTTAAGTCTGTCAGTCTATAAATCCAAAATTATGGTATAAACCACAGATGTGTAAAGTTTATTATTTTTTTTACATTTTTACAATTCCATGATTTGAAACTTCTGAGACATAACAATTAAAAATGAACACCACAAGTATCAAAAAACATTTTGAACCCCAAAGAAGTCCCCAAAATTCTACTACCCAACTAAGAATTATTGTAGTTAAAAATTTAATAAATTTAATCCATCATAAATAACATTAAACAGTTTTAAATTTATCATAGCTAACAGTAATTAAGATTTAAAAGTTTCAGAGTAGAGTAATTCAATAATAATTCTGAACTTTGTACTTCTGAAAAAAATGTTACTTAATTTTATTATTATTGTCTTTTTTCTATTGAGTTTTGGCTGATGCAAAATTTTACATTAAATTTATGAAGTGTTTTAAATATATTTTCAGGGTTTATGCAGCTAGACAATGATGACAAACAAGACCTTTGTCAATTGGCCTCTTTCCAAGCTGCTTTAATCTTGTGTGGTACAGAATGGTACAACAAACAACAGAAAAAATTCCAGAACTTCTGGAATTTTACAGTGAGCCCTGAAAATCCAATGTATTTGTTCAAACTGCATCTTTTACAGGCCGGAGAAGTCATCAACAAGCTAGAACTTTCACCAGTAGAACTATCTTTGACTTTAGCACTCAGCTGTTTCAGTGCAGGTAAGGGCTTAGTTTAGGTTTATTACTGTTAAAGCTGTACAAGTGCACACATATATTCTTGCAACTGGTCAGATTTGGTTACAGTACACATAGAACTTTCTTTGACTTGAGATTCAAACTGTTTCAATATAGAATAGGTATATTACCAAAAAAGTCTATACTTTAAATTCAAAATTTTTGCCATTATATATTGTGATTGTTCGACAGTAGACAAACCTCCTGGATTAAAAACTATTATTCAGAAAATACTGCATCCAAATTATACTTTTAAAATCAAGAAGAGTTTTTATCTTTGTGAAAAACATTTCATTGCAATATTTGCCATGATGAAAATATACACAAATTTCATAGTTAACAGTACATCTTTTCCTGCAAGTGGTCAGATCAGTACATCTTTTCCTGCAAGTGGTCAGATCAGTACAACTTTTCCTGCAAGTGGTCAGATTTTGTAACAAGAGCAAGTAGAATTTCAGTTCTGACCTATTTTTATGGAATTACAACGCTTTTCATTCCAAAGGCAAGGGGTTTTATTTTGTCAAGATATATATCTAGTTTAAAAACTCTGGCTTTCACCACAAATTAGAACTGGTACCATATAGTAGCCAAACTTACTGAATATTTTAATTTTAATCTGGGATGGACAGACGTAAACACAGAATAACTTTCATATACAACTCATAAAGTAGTAAATATTAACAAAATTTCTTTTAACCTGTCAGTAAGGAGTTTATTTTTTGTTACATTTTTATATATTTTATATGTTACTATACATATTCCAGATTTGATGTTCTTAAAAGATCCAGAATCAGTTGAATCAGTCAGACGACACATAATCTATCTTCTTCAGCAACATATTGCTGGTAAGTGTTGTCAAAATACTTCCCAATAGATGGTGTCAATTTAGGATTTCTTGTGTGACGATTTACAGAGTTTTTTTCAAAATACTGTGGACACTATTTCGCAGGCATTGATAAGTTGTATGTAGTTTTAATCAAACTAAGAAATTCACAAAGTTTAATATGTTCAGGGATCTCCATGGATGAAAATTGAACGATGGAGGAACTTTCACCATCATAAACCGTATCTACACCGTACAGTGTAGCGCGATCGAAAGTATTTCATCCCTCCATATAAGGATAGGTGAACATGCTAATTCATTGCTTATTTAAATTATATTTATTTGAATTTTCATTATAAATTCTATATAGAAGTATATATATTTTCAATAATTGCCGTTTGTAGCCCTTCAAAGGCCAAGCCCTCATGCCCCCTCCCTTTCCCTTAGTCGAGAATAACCAATAGCTATCACGAAGGTCCCCATGTAGTTTTCTTGCTATTTTTGGTAATTGTTATGGGGGTTAAAAATCATGTGGAGCTTATTTTTCACGTACACTGTCAAATTCAGAAGTCATGAACCCATTACCGGTATGGCTGGTTTGTAGCAACGACAAAACGAGTCAAACGTGTTATGTAAAAGGTTAAAAAGATTTGTAAAGCAAACTTTGTCAAAATAAAAGGTTTTTAAGGACTTTATCTAACTAATCCATGCTATGCAACATGCAATAGAAACCGGAAACGCGGATGTATCATTTTGATTGTAAACTATGAAATGAATTTCGGAATTACGATACGATATCTCTTTACAGGAAATATTAAATTTTTTTACTTTTTAACTTTTAGAGTAATTCTATATTATTGTTACAATACAGCATTACTCAAGTTATTTGCGATGAAATAATAATTACTGTTTTACCTCTTATTTTGTACTTCTTAAAAAGGGGGATGCTGATTGCGTAAGTCAAAGTAAAAGCACGTGGTCGACTTGTTAAACTTTGTAACTGGATAATTAGTTTATTTATTTAATCTGAATTATCATAAGCATTTGCGGAAACTTAGTTAAATAATTCGACAAATGAATCGTCTATCTTCAGTTAATATTTATTTATTTAATCTGAATTATCATAAGCATTTGCGGAAACTTAGTTAAATAATTCAACAAATGAATCGTCTATCTTCAGATAATATTCTCCTGTCTGGTTTGTTGAACAAGCTCAGGTACAAGTGATTAGTGGTCTTAATCCGGATATCCCTCAGTTGTTTGAACTGTATTGGATTATACTATAAAAAAAGCCTGAGGGTTATGCAATAACATGCATTTAATTATAATTGCTAAAAAAAATGGCGTCAGGCTATAAAAACGATCACAGTTTTGAACGATGGCGCGAGTCATTTGACGATGGCGCAAGACATTTGAACGATGGCAGGGCGCCATCGTTAAACAGGCCATGGAGATCCCTGATGTTGCTTAGGGTCTTTAAAACATTATAGGGCTTCTATGTTTGAATAGTATATAAAAAATGCATAAAATTGTCCAGATATGGAGCAGTTTTGTGTATATAAAAATATTTCATTTAGCATTCATCATTTTGAATGAACTTGCATAGGGATGTCAATTATTGAACTACACATATATGGTATATAAAATTAAAATATGATTGCTGTTAAATACAAGGCTTGCATCAAGATTTAAACCAGATGTGAATTGGATAAGAAAATAAGTTTTCAAGTGTGATCTATCAGTAAAATAATCACTAAAAAAAAAATAGGAAGGTGACCAGTTTTCTAATAAACGCTAAAAGATGTGATGTAAAGTTATTAGTTATCTTCTTTTTTTTCAGAACAAGGTATAAACCCTGATGAAAGACTAGCTGCTATTTTCAACATCATGCCGATGACAAGACACATTAGCATGTGGCATAAACAACTAATGAAGAACATGAGAGTGAACATGGAGTTAGGGGCCGTGTCAAAACAGGTTGAGGGCATTTCAATCTAAAGAAATCCTCACTGAATCATAATAACACACATTCCAAAATCTTGTTTGTAAACTTTTGAGTTTTTGTGTTTTGTTTTGTTTTTTTCCCTTACTAATGTGCAATTATCACAACAAGGGGGGACAACCCCTATGATACATGGAAAACTAATTTTTATGTCCCAATAACTGCCATGTTGCTTGAATTCAACGAATTTTTTGTGATGACGAACGCTCAAATATTGAGTTTAATTATTTTAGGGAATGTTATTTGTTTTATTGTTATATTAAGTGACCTTTGCATTTAATGCTTAATTTTAAATCTATATATGACCCACTTCACTTGGTTTTTGAGTGAAGTAAAATTATTTAGTCACTTGACAAATCTTTGTTTTTTAACGAAGAGACTTAATTATATCTTTTATATTTATTGCACGATTTGTTATACAGATGAAGTATTTTTTTACTTACATGTTATGATGGTGAAAAAATATTTTATTTTTTGTTGTTTATATTGAAATATATTTATTTTTATTTTTATTTTGGGGATAAGGTTGTTTCTTTTTTGGGGTTCTTTTTTTACTGAGTAATTGAGGGTTATCTTTTCCTTTCCTTTGTAAATTTTATTAAATTTTATTTAAATTGAATTGATTATTAAATAAATTATTTGAATTGCTTATTATAAAAGGGAAATTTAATAATAAATATTTAGATTTTTTTTTTTGTGGGGTGTGGGAAGAAGGGGGTTATTAAAGAATTGAATTATTAAAATATCAGAAACTGTTGAGCGTGAACCTCTTTCTTTTTATTCTTGTCCTCTCTTTATCTTTTTCTGTCTTCACTATAAAAAAAAATCTCTCTTAACTAGACAATCAAATATTAATGATATGGCACACCCGTAGCCAGGGGGTTCGGGGGGTTCAGACGAACCCTCCCTTGAAAACAAATAAGCACTGTTAAAGTCAACATTTTGTTCGAATTGTGACTGTTAAAGTCGAGTTTTTGAGTCCAAATAACCCCCCCTTGGAAATTCCTGGCTACAGACCTGTATGGAAATACTGTTAAATTTTGGTAGTGTTTCTTAATTTGTTTTTTCCTTGTATGCCTTAAAGTTTCTGATATTTTATATTATTTTAATCATATTCTTAAATTATGATTGATTATTGTGTAAAAAATAGATAACAGCTCTATTGTTTGGTCCATTATCAATATGGAAATACAAGATCATTCAAATTCAATGCTGAAAATGCTCAAAATACAATTTTACCATCAAAAACATAAGAGATTACAGCAATTATTGCTTGAAATTGACATTATACACAAGATTAAAAACAAGAAAAAAATTCAAAGTGTATATGAAAAAGTGAAGTTTTGTGGTTGTTGTTTTTTTTTTGGTGAAAGATTGCTTGTTTTATATTAAAATTTTATGAATATAATATTAAATTGATTAAAGCATTGTTAAAGTAAAGTTTAAAAAAATACAATTATAAAAATTGATTTGGAAATTGATAATATCTTTATGATAATTGAATCAAGTCAAAAAACATCATTGACTTTGAAAATACAATTTATTGATTTTATTAGCAAAACAAACATTGCAAATAGATCAATATATTTGTCTTCATAAGAGTTAGCCAACATATTTTCATATTAGTAAATGCACATTTCTGCTGAAAGAAATCCATGTTTTTATATCAATATTTCATTATTACATGTTTTGATTTTGTTTATACTGTTGTGAACGATGGAATGTTGGCTAACTCTTATAAATCAAATGACTTTTATTGGGTGGATACACAGTTTAAAAAAATAAGAATACATTATGTTAAACTCAGCCTTTGGTCTCTGTAATTATGATATATTTGGTTTATTATTCTTAGTATCCACTTCATCAAAAGTCATTAATTATATATTATTATGTGGTTGATGCACACTAACGGCTAGATGACAAAACTGTTTCCATTATAAATTCATAAAAAACCAACCCTGATTTTTAATTCCAAATATTTTAGTGTAGTTGAAATTGGAAAATACTGTGACTATAACAGATTAACAACAAAAAAATATTTTTCATGAACAAGTTTGGAACCTGATTTTTTATATCCTTCAGGAAGTATATTAGGAGAAAATAAGGGAAAAATTTAAGATGTTTACCAACGTGAATCATCTTCCTTATACACAAGTTGGTGTAAAAAACTTAAATTGTCTATCCTGAACAACTAAGGAAGGGAGATAACTTTTATTTTAAACTGAAATTATCTCCCCTTTTACTTTTGAGAGCCAAACTTTTTAATTTACCATCAACTTCTTTCAAAACAATTATGTTGCCTTTGGAAATAGTTTTGTCACTGGTATATATATATATATGTTTTATTGTTTTGTTTTTGCTCATACTATGACCATTCCTTGTAACCGTATATCATTTGTAACCGTCCAGTGTTGAACTCAGGACCCATGTTGAAAGTGCTAACTGTATATAAAATTATCATATTCCAAAAAATTTAGTACCATACATAGATTTATATCTCCCAACATTTGTATATTATTGAATTAATTGGCACTTAAGGGAGATAATCAACTGCAGCAAACAAATTTAGATCTTCATTTAGCATAATAAACATTTTCTCTGCCTTTCAGAATCTGTAAAACAATTTCATGAATTGTTTTAAATTGAAATAAAAAAAAAAATGGATTCGTAAACGAAATCCTTTTAAATTTTATATTGTGAAAGAATAGGATGAAAATAATACATGGTTTTAATCATTCCATTTTTGCTAAAAGTTTTGCAACTTTATTATATTTATAACAAAAATTGCTCAATTTTTTTTAACATATCCAATGTTTAATACATTTTTATTGTTATAAATTCAGCTGTGATGTTTCTATTTATTGGCCTTATATTGTTCATTGTTACCACTTTCCATCTATTTTTTTTTTTAAAATGAGAAGAATACACTTAAAATTATCCTTAAGGATATATGAATATATAAAAAAGCAACTATCCTAAAGGATGTTTGAATATATATAAAAGATGGTTAAAAATTTATTTTGCATGCATGGGTCAAATAGTTCCAAAATTTTAATTTTAAAATGCACAGAAGTATTATTTCATTGTGTATGTTTTTACAATCAAACTTTCAAACCATAGAATTGATTCTAATGAGTGTTTTATGTATGAAAATCATTTATTCACATGTATATATTTATATTTATATTTGTGCTATTTGACATTGAAATGTGACATCTTGTATATTTCTCATGTTTGTAAACATATTATACATGTATACAAAGTATGTATTGAATTCCAAACAAAAATGTTTACAAAAGTGGAAAAACTGATAATTCAGTTGTAAAAAAAAATGATAAAATGCAAAGCCATTGATTTATATTTCTTTAATATATTTCTTTGTTGAAAGCATACTACTAAAATATGATTATTGGTTGAAATTTAAATTGTAAAGTTTGACCTTATTGAAGTCAAGGTCAATTTTTGATCTTTAGAATTCACAACATACATTTACGCTTGCTTGAGTATACTGTTCCACTGTAAATATCATTGTATTTGTCTAAGAGACAAAGTGGGTATATTTACTATATTACCCTCTAAGTAGGTAGTTCCTGTATGCCCTTCATATGCATATATACATATATATACAGTGTCAGGCCTTACCCATATTTTAAGTCAACCCTTTAGAATTGTTGACATTTGCTTGGCTTATATTTAGAAATCACTTTACCCGTCCTTTGTTTTGTATTACCGGTAAATACCTGTTGTGTCAATAGAAAGCTAGAAATATTGTTTGTTTGAATTGTTTTTTAGTTATTGTGTCTTTTTAACTTGCATGGGTATGTCTGCCAAAAATTATTGGTCTTTTCACACACACATTAAAACAATTCCAGCGGTAAACATGTTTCAAAAGTCCTATTATTTTATGGTTAGTTTTTATGTCTTCACGTAAGAAGAAAAAAACAGCTGTGTTATATCTAGTAGGTATCTTCTATATGGATTGCCTATTCCAAACTAATATTGTCAATTTATTTTTTGCTTTCAATTGACAAAGAATTACAAAATCAATTTAAATTTGGAAGAAGTGGGCTTTGGGTTTAAAACAATGAGTCTTTTACTCTGATCAATTCAAGATTTTATTTTTGAAATTTGTACAAAAAAGTAAAGATTTTTTTTTAAGGACAAAGAAGTGAATTTTCGAAATGCTTATTTCATTTATCATTGCTATAGGTCTTTATCATGTAACTTTTGTTTGAAAAGTTGAATCAGATCATCTGAAAGTACTTTAGATTTTTTTACAGTTCCACTAGTGCTACCAATACAACAGTGCTCAAAATTCATATTTTTAGTTTTACTCGTTTGAATTTTGATAGCTGATTTAACTTACCCAAATTCAATATAAATGAGTTTGAAGTAATTGAAAAAAGAGGAATGCATTTGTTTGTTATCTATCCTAACCAAGTTACCAAGATGAGACAACTCACTAATTTGAGATGTGAAGGGAGATAATTTATTATCTGCCTTTGGTTAAGGGGAGATAACTGGCTAGTACAATTATAAATTTTTAAATCAACTTTAAAAACTATAAATCTGTAAAACCTGATATATATATAATGATGACTACATATTTTATAATTTGTTAAATATTAATGTGATATTTTCTGATGTTCTGACTCTCACAATATTGCTTGCTGTAGTAAATTGTCATGCATCATAAGTGATTTTTTTTGCCTAGAAAGAAGATGTGATTGTATTTTGAAGTTTGTTCTAATACAGTTTTATAGGCAGATCTGTCTGTTTTATTTAAGCCTGAATAGGAATTTCCTACCATGATCTTGTACACACTCCCCTAGGTAACCATGGCAGACCTTTTTTGGGCCTACCAAATTGCTCTTGGAAATTTTGGGCTGACTTTTATGACATATAGTTGCATATTGATATATGTACAGTTGTATTTCTATTTCATTAAAGAAAATGTGGAATAAACAACAATGAGAAAGAAATAACATATACATTCGGAGGGCAACATAAAGTCTTCAACAATAGATAGCTGTCTGTCTAAAGGGGGTCTCATTGGAGGGTTCCGATTGGCATCCCGCTTACTGTTTTGTCAGATTTCGTATCCTGCTTACACTATGTATGTAAGCAATTCTCATTTTTTGTCATTTCCGGGTCCCGCTGGACCTCATTTGCCGTTTTCACGACACAATAATTTGACTACACGTGTCACGCTTACAAAAATCAGCAATCCCGTGTCATGCTTAGACCCAATTAGACCCACTCTAAATAACATACCAAGCTCTTAATTGCTCATATTCTTCAAAAAGTGTAAATAAATTTAGAAACAATTTGGTGTTTTGATAACCCCTGCACTAAAAAAAATAAATGAATATTGCTTTTCCTATCTGATGTTCTGATTTTGGTTTAAAGCTGCAAATTAGTGAAGTTTAAAATGAATTTTTTATTTTGATCTGTTTTATGGAATTATTGATAATTATTGAATAGATATCACTTAGACAGCAGCCTAATGACACAGAAAAAAACCAAGCTGTGAACAAGACAGGCAATAGTGCCATATATCAAATCCATGACTTGTCCTGAACATGCATAGAATATTTGCCCCTGGCTAATGTCTCAAAAAAGCTGTGGATAAACCTAACGAAACATTCAAAGATCTGTCATTAGCACCAATATCCTCCAATGACTTAACATTAAGAGAAGTCAAAGGGACTCTCTGATGGCTTCACCTCTTAATTGCTGCATCATATCAAGGATCAAAAATGGATTATGTGACATCAAATTTAAACTATAATAAGTTTCCACATTCAAAAATACTGTAATTTTTAATTGTTAATGTCCATATGGAATTCTATTACAGCATATATACATATCTTATTATAACCAATTGCAGACTGCTATATGCCTTATGTGGTTGGAACACTTCGAAATATGAACAGAAAAAAAAAGTGTTTTTTAATCAAATAGGAAAATTGTGTGCCAAGTCAGACTCATTGGGAATTTTATGTTGTGCTATTCTCAGGCAGACTTCATGGATTTCTTAAGTGGTCTGCTTTGAAAAAATTTTTCAGAAAATGAAATTAAAAAGAATAAAAAGAGATGTGAGGTAATAACCAAAAAAAAACAACAACATATTTTTTAACTTAATCATGAACATACATTTCATCTGTTGGTGCCAGTAAACACAATGGTTTTGAGTTGGATTTTCTTACAGCACCTATTCCCACCCTTCTGGTGAGTACTTTGCTGTGAATCACTGAAAACAACTAGACTTGACCAAAGATTTTTATATTAAAATTATCAAGCAACAATTGGATCACATATAATACAATATAAAGTTTATTGCTTAGAACAAAAATGCATAAAACAGAAGGTATTCAGGTGAAAAAAGTTTTTGCTTGTACTTTTTCCGACAATGATTATTGTGTGTAGTGAAAACAGTCACTTTTGCTGGTCAATTTTCATAAAAAAAAATCAAAATGTTGGTAAAATGTTTTAAAAAGTTCGTTTTTAGGTGATTTCTCAAGTTTATGATTGCCGTAATTGTGAGTGAATATACAAGTGGAAAATCAATAATGATTTATTTCATTGTGAATATTGATGATCAGGTTGATTCCTTTAAACTGCTCCAGTCTTGAGACGTTGTCATCCAAAATGACCAGCAATCAATGAGTCTGTGACTAATTGATTGCATGATGTAACAATTTGACATCCAGTGGCGAATATTTCACGTATATACGACTGTACTGCAATGAGACAACAAGTGTGTTAACGTTGCGAACCTTTCAGAATATAAGATAAAACATATTTTTATCCGAAGTGAAGTTACCAATATAACCCCCAACAAATAGCGAACTCGAACCACACTACTACAAATCTTATATGGCACGGAAGATAAACGTCTTTTGAGATACAACAGACAAAATTTTTGACATTTCGTTTCATGAAAAATGGACCCCCTACGATTTGCGCCAGGTATCGGGAGATATATTATCTCTAGGTAATTGTAGCTATGAGATGATTGTAAAAAAAAACTACAGTGTTACTGCGTTAATCTGCTACCATCTGTTTTTTTACACTATTGACCATATGGCAAAGTTTATCATTACCAGTGTGCACGGCGGAGCCGAAAGCAGGTGTGAAGGTATGTAACCGCTAGATTGTTCATTTATTGACTCTGTTATTAATTAATTAATTATCAATTAATGTGATTATTTTTCTTAAGTCAATTGATGCCGTTCTGCATGTTCTAAATAGAAATAACACTTCTATATTGTATACAGAATACTATGTTTCGATTCAGTTTTTATATACATTAATTTCTGGTTTATTATATTTATTCGTATCATTCAACAAATATAATAAAATCTGGATGCAGCCTCGTTTGATTAACGTAGAGAGTTACATGTCTGTTGCATAATCATTATTTATTTTTATTATAAATATATGCCCCTATACATTGTCTGAAACTTCTTTTTCTAAACATCACTTCAGACTAAACAGCCGATATTTCATCGAAATTACATGTGAACAAAAGTAAGAAATTTTAATTATTAAACAAAATGTATGTTTCCTAAGGTTGCTATGCCATAGTAACTAAGTTATAGTAATGTAAATTCAGAATCATTGCGTGCCTTTATCATTTCGATTTTAAGAAATAAAGATAATGCGTTTAATTATTGCGATACTTTATATCCAGTACATTATTGCAAAAACAAACCTCGCTATAGTTTGGAATTTACAGTAATTCACGTTAATCGTTTTCCTCCGACCTGTCAGGATTTTCATTCGGTGTACACTAGATATGTCTGTCGAGCATTGTTGGGATTCATCATCCAATGCCAAATTCGGGAAACACCTGCACGATTTTTTTCATTACCGCCCCGATTCTCAGAATGTGCCACCGCAAATGTCAACGCGCGCCGGATCGGAGAATAAAACTATCAGGGCGATCGCGGGTCTTTTGGTCAAGGAGAGAAGTGGTACTGTTCCAGACCATATGAGTATTTGGACCGTACGTGTACGGTCCGGACGTATGCGAATACTCGTACGGTCCAACCATACGTGTACTGTCGGGCCATACTCGTACGGTCGGGCCGTATGAGTATACTTGTACGGTCTAGTACGAACTGGATCTTAAATGTATTCGGAAAAGTATGGGTTAATTTTAGGCGAACATATCTTTTATCGGCTTTTACAAATGAATAAATGAACATTTAATTTTAATCAATTGAAATTAAGTTTTTATTTAATTGCCTATATGAATCCTTATTTATTTTTTTTACTTATTTCATTTCCATAGTTGTTTTTTTTTTTATAAATTCTGTCCAGTTTTTTTGTCAGTTTTTGTAGTAAAGTTCGTAAATATTCTCACTGAAAAAAATCTTTTACAATAATGATTACTTCCAATAACTTCAATTTCAATGAGTGAAAGTTAATTCCATGTATTTTACTAAATACGGGAGATTAAAAGATGAAAATAACCTGTCTTTTTTAAATAATTAAAGTATTACGTACGTTTGTTTTCAATTTACTATTTAACTTTAAAAATTGATTCGAGATTTCATATATATATTGTAGTATAATCAGTAAACTTGAAAAACTTCTTAAAATAATTAGTCAGACCGTACGCGTACGGCCGACCGTATGAGTATTTTGAAAAAGTACGCAAACGGTCCAGACCGTACGTTTACGGTCCAAATACTCATATGGTCCGGAACAGTACCAAATCACCACGGAAATGTGTAGCGAGTTAGAAATGCCGTTCACCACTAATTAACTAAAATATTCTGTTGTAAATTTAAAGTAATCAAAAAACATATGCTTTTCATACACATTACTTGCATAATAAGTTGCTGTTAGTTTAGCATCACATATATTATTCAATTTGCCCAAAGTTATTACATGGAATAACTTTTGGAATTGTTTATGACCAACTGTATTAGACATATATATAACATCTACTAATACTTCAATTTCAATGAAAGATATAATTTTAATAAAGAAAGACAGTAAACATTTTCGAGCCACAGTATCCTGTCATGCCTGGTACCCCTTTAGTTTTCCTTTTTACTTTTAACGGGGAAAAGGGGGGGGGGGGGGGGGGGGGGGGGGGTAGAGTAAGTGCAAAAACATATAAAATATAAGTATATAAGTGTTAATAGATTTATAAAATGTTGAAGAATATTTAATAAAAATTAAATACCCACAAAGAAAAAGAAAATGGGGATCAATGCACTTACCAAGCGCCTTTGGATATAACGAACAAATTTAGATACTTTATTTACAAGATTAACTAATGGTGACCGAATCTTGACCATGTCTTTACCCGCGTTTGCGCCATAGAGAGCACAGCTTAACTACTATACCACAAGAAAGAGTTTTTGCGCTTATGTTTTCAGCCAGCTTTAAAATGATTGTGATGTTGATGTTTGTGATGAATGGCTGCCTAATGTCCAGTGGCAAATTAACTGAATATTTAGGATTTAGGACGAGAACATGTTAGATGATATATGAATATTAACTCTGCTTTGTAAGTCACCGACACGCTGAACCGGATTTTAAAACGCGCTATATATAGTTCACAAGGTATTTAAACAGTCCGCATGAAGACATGCCACCTTGCATACTCAAACATATTAATCTGACTCCTACGAAGTTGACCAATCTTTACTCTATCTCCTTAATGTCGCATACTTTTCGGAGAAGCAGCAAATACCATTTTTTAAAGTTTTTACTGGTTTGACACGACCGAGGTTCGAACCCACGAATTTCAGCACGCGATGCGAACTCGCCAATGCAATACCATGGCGATTTTAGTTGTATTATAAAATGCGATTACAACAAAACACAAAGATTCGTTTAATACACAGAAATTTTGAAACAAGTTTAAAGGTTGCCTGGTCCTGTAGAAAAGTTTTTATAGACCGTTCGTAACCCAAATGTGTGTATATGTGCCTGCTCCATGTCAAGAAACCCGTTTATCAATTTTCGTCAGTTTTAACAGTAACTATTCATTTTAGAATTAGTCTCCTACCGACCGGAATTCGAAGTGGACTTTAGGTTTGCACTTCGTCCGTCTGTCGGTCTGTCTATCCATCAGTCCGCCAAATCAGTTTTCCACACTTTCTTTTCTTCGTGCATGGTTGAAGATATCGATATATAGTTATATATAGTTTACAACATGAAAAGTTATAGATCAAGTTAGCCATGATTTTGTTCCAGTACAATATAATGAATTAATAACATGTAGGTGAATATGTTTTGTCATGCAATGCTCTCATGATGCTTGTGAAATGATCCTATTGCAATATTGTAGTTTGTGTCAGATATATATATATATATATATATATATGTAAATATCTTTGATAAATTAATCACAATTTCAGCGATTTTATTTATATAAATGTGTAACTATATTTTTGACAAGTGCATTAATACGTTTTTCAAGGCTGTATTGCGTCTATAGATGTCCATTTTGATACTTGTATTGGTTTGTGGTTGTCTCATTGTGCTTTATTCATAAAAGTAAGGGGGACGGCAGAAAGTGATTTTTTTTTAGCAAAGAAAGGGATCAATTACCCCTCCGACGGACCATACGCCCCTGCATAATCTCATTTCATTTATGGATCTGTTCATTCTTTCACCGAAGTGAGCCTCTGGTTTTTCTTCCTTCAACATGGTATCGTGAGAATTCAAAAAGTATTGACGGAAACCGATTGATCTACATCCATATTAACATTAACACACAGGGGATTTTCAATGCAAATAACCTGCTATCAAGTGAAGATAAAAATATCATTAGATGTAATATTTTTTAAAGACCGATAATTAAGAGAGGAGGTAAAGTAAGTAATAAAGATGAAAATTAACCATAAAATTATTGATACAAACGAAGCTTACATCTGGATACAACATTAAGGTAATAATTTGTAATATAAAAATAAAAAGGTGAGTTATCATACTGTTATAAGACAGCGTGAAGTTTGGTATAAAGAGGCCGGCAGCTGCCATACTCAATTGTGTTTTGGGGTCGATTGCTTTTTCAGATGTTTTTTTCTAGATTAAACAATGTTCTTTAAGAAACACCGCTCCTTTAGACCTACTTTACATCTATGTTATGCTATGTTCTTGATAAACTTCGTTAAAATACTTTAAAAGTAAATATTGACTGATTGCGCGCGCGCGAATGCGATGAAGGTGATCGTCTTTTGACGATTTGCAAGATCGAGGACTGCATCGCATTCTCTGATAATGAGTTATTTAGGTATAATTACCAATCGTTGATTGATGTGCTTTCTGTAACAGCAATTGTTCACAGTATTTTTCTCCTCATTTACAACTGCCTGAAACACTTGTGATGAAGCGAATTAATTTCACACAACAGACGTTGTACCAGTCAACCATTAAAACTACAGGTTTTTGTTCAATTTGCTATAAAACCTCTCATCTAAAACAGGAAGATCAGTAGCTTCAAATACAAAATAAATCTTTGCCGCTCTGTGATTTGTGCCAAGCCTTCTGAAAATATACTGATACCTTTTTTGTAATGACAAATGTAGCTGAGATAAGTCCTTAAAGATGATTATAAAAAATGTAAAAAGGTGCTAAATACACTATTTTCCTCATCTGAAAGCATTATATATGTCGGTTAATTTCGTTGATGAAATTGTCCATTTAGACATGAATCTGACATGTCCTGAATATTCTCTAATGGATTTTGTACTTGAAGTGTTTAAGGTAAATATTTTTGAAATCATATAAAAAAAATAAGTCTGTCACGATGGTCATCTTGAATGTAGGACAAGGTGCAAAGGTACAAAATATAAAATGTATCAAACTTTGATTTTTGGGCAATAGTCAACTGATAATTTATTTTGTCCTTTAGATTCCTAAGTAAGGTCTTCCCAATACATTTTTTTTTCTGCGGGTGTTATTCCTATATATTTCATCTTCGCTAGCCAAGGTTTACGATGTATATATCATGTAATTCGTCCAAACATCAGCCTAACAATGTTAGATCAACGCATTTTTTTTTTGTTCTTCCCTCGCCGGGATTCGAACTCTTGCTACTGAGATATCGTGGCAACAAATTGCATTGCACTGTCAGAGACCAACGCGCTAGACCACCTAGGCTCATTTATATTATTAGTTACATGGTGTGTAAGTGACCTTATACGATACATATGGGGTCAGTAAATTACATATGTGTGAGAGCGAAATGCTTGCGCCGACGCTGTATAATGACCGTCTTGCGATTGCTGAATTGGAAGGTGCAGAGTTGGTAATGGAACACTGTCAAGTAACTTCAGATAAAAGAAAACAACAAAAAAATTGCTGGATCTTTGAGATATTGTGGCTAAATATCAAAATATTTTGTATCATATACACCAATTCCATAAACTCTCTTTCCCCATCTCTAAATAAATATAAACACATCCCCAATTATAAACGTGTTAATAAACAAAGAGGATTTCTCACGGTCGTTCTGTTGGCTTCTGGAAGGGTCCTCTAGTGGTCCCTCTTATAAGATAAGATAAGATAAGATATTTTATTGGTTTAGAATCCAAAACCGTTTCATAAGATTGATACCAAGACAATAAACATCGATTATACATAAACATACAAACATATATCTAACCACAGGTCAAGGAATTGTATATCTAAATATACAATTCCTTGCACAGGTGTATAAGTACGTTTGTTACAAAATGTCACGAATACAGAACACGAAAGCACATAACCTGTATGTTTTATGTCAGATATATCCGTATCTTTCATCAGAGGATGCAGTTTATGAGGTTTCAGTCAAAAGAGATGAGCCATCCTGATTCCTACATAGCCATGCACTTGCCAGTAATGATTGCACAAACATACTATTTTGTTATCATTGTCTGTTTACACAGATGGAAATCGTCTGCTGACAAAGTTCGGTTCGTTATTTTCAAGAAAATTACCTTTCTTATTTTTATTCGGTAATTTATTGGGTCGGTGGAAAAGTTTTTCGGGTCGATCGCTAATTTTTTGGCTGTAAATGTTATATGCGAATTCTCTTAAAATGAAAAATGTACTTTATGGCTGATGGGTAATGATCAAAGATGTATTATCTGTTTGTAGTATCAATATTTGCTGCACACGCGAATGAACATGTTGAACATTTGAAAGCATATTTACAGAAGCTATTGTTATTGTAAATGAATGAAATTTAGACGTAAGCGGAATAACTCTAATCTGTTTGCACATCATTGTAAAAGGGCTTGCATTTTATTACAGCGTGTTCGTTTCATGTGTATCAATCTGAATATACGGTTTGTACTGTTAGTTGCAATTTCCCGTTAAAATATACATGTATATAGCCGGAACATCGACATCGCAGTGTCCTTGTGCTGGGAGACACTACTATTGGACCTCCTATTGGGACCAAGGCTCGACGCACTGATTTTGTATTGTAAAAACTCGCTTAGTGAAACCAACAACATTACAATGCATTAATTTACGCAAAAACTTGGAAACTAAAATCTGTATCTTAATCCAATTGAATAGAGATCGAATTACATTGATTAGTTATCAGAAATTTGATTAGAAAATATACAATAATTTTCCTCACTACCTTGCCTTGTTAGCTCTTTGTTCGGTCCCCTTATGAGCTCCCCTATGTAATAACTTTAATAATGTTTGGCAGTAGGTAAATATGTAAAAATAAAAATGCAATATATTCCGTGTCTGTTTTACTATAATACACAACTGTTAAGTTCGCAGAAAGGTTATGAATTGCATTTTATGGTTGTTACTTTTTAAAACATGACTTCCTCGTTTTCCTGATACTCGAAATTCTTTTGATGTTCAAGCACTTTCCAGCAAAATGACGCTCACGAAAACAGCACTTGTACTTTTTACACTAGTATCACTGTTGTTTTTTAAATGCTACAAGTTAACCTGATGAAACACAATGTTTAGATTGAAAACACATACAGTTCTAGTACGCTGAGACTCTATAAGGTTGCAGACTTGCAGTAGTCTCAGTGGTATAGTATCATCGACTGCATCGTGTTTCTTTCGGCGAGCAATGCATACAACTTTTTACGTCCACCCTGTAGAAAACCTTTTGTAAGTGGTTTTTTTTCTCTAACTACCTGTTTGTTTTTATAAATCCAAGTTGGTGTCATGGCTTTATAAAAACGTGATGATAAGTGGCGGATCCAGGGGGGATGTGGTTCCAGGGATGGGAAGCCCTTTTAATTTTTACCCTAAATTGATTTTGAATGAGGACATATGGTTTGATCCTCACTTTATCCTTGCTTGGAACCCTCTCTGTTTTACAAATGAATGAATCCGCCCTGAGTGATTCTATGCTACAAGGGTTCAAACGGCCAACCTGATGTGAGCGTTCCGGCATATTCTGCAGAAAAAAGGCTATCATTAGACTCGAAAGACTTATCCCACTCTATAAGGTGTCTCGTTCTTTTCCATTTTATTCTTACATCAAACCTCGAGCTTCAAACATTAAAGACAGGGGCGGATCCATTCATTTAAAAAGGGGGTTCCCAACCCAGAGTAAACGAGGAAGGGTTCTAACTATATGCTCCCATTCAAATGCATTGATCGTCCAAAAAAAAAGGGGGGTTCCAACCCCCGGACCCCCCCCCCCCCCCCTGAATCCGCCAATGAAAGATGACCGCCGGTCATCTCGGAACGATATTTGTTACAACATGTATGTTAAAACTGTAGTGTTGGAAACATACAGTGAGTCGCAGATACCAATAAATTAATTACACTCCCATCTGGATGAGTCTGAAGGGACCACACTGTAATTTCTAAATCGTAACGCGGCGGGCTTGGAACTGGCTGAAAACAATGTTAGCAAAAAATACTATATTGGTGATAGATTTGGTATGTTTTCCCCATCAATTAGGGATCAGAATAATTTTCTGGGGGGGGGGGGGCAGGGGCGGATCCAGCCATTTTAAAAAGGGGGGGGGGTCCAGCTATATGCTCCCATTCAAATGCATTGATCGGCCAAAAAAAAGGGGGGTTCCAACCCCGGAACCCCCCCTCTGGGTCCGCGCCTGGGGGGGGGGGGGGAACTATACCCCACTTTTGAAGTTTTGAAGTTAAATGGTCGTTCCCTATAAGGCACTCGATAGTTGTTTTGAGATGCACGACTTTTAGGTCAAATTGTTTAATACCATGGATTAAAAAAAAATGAGTCTTATTGGGGACTGTCTCTTTCGGTTTAACCGGGAGTGACCATGGAAGAGTTAAAAGTTAAAAAAAATGAGCATAAAGGTGTATTCGACTGACACATGTTATGGAAAAGTTCCGAGACATTCCGAAACAAAACTGCGGGAAATGCCGTCAGAGAAGATGTTGAACAACGTGGTCCCATTTCAGATTATAAGAGGATTGGAATGGGGTTTCACTTAGATTGTTGTGTAATGTTGATTGGAATTCAAAGGTATTTCTACAAACAGTTTCAGAAGATTTAAGAGCATACATGTATGATCATAAACGGATAGGTTTTGACAAGGATTTGTATACAAATCCTTGATTTTGATGCACATCCACAGGCACTAAGGTCGAATAGTCTTTCCATACAAATATAATTTGTACATGGATAGAAACGAGTTCCTGTGTTTCGATGTTATAATTTAATACAAAAATGTCATTTACACTCCACCATTCAAAAATATATTTAAATCATAAACTCACATGCGTTTGCTGGTAAGAACCGATTTTGGCCTTAAATTTCAAGTTCATCTGACGAAAGATTTTGACCACTATTTAAACACTTAAGTGTCTATTTCATTTGAATCAATTATTTTATGTGAACGATTTTAACTGATTTAATCATTAAAAAAACGATCCGATTCAAGATCAAATATGAAAAATCTACCAAATGTGCCGAAAAATGTTACTTTTCAGATGGTTTTTGTCAAAAATGAGCATAAAGGTGTATTCGACTGACACATGTTATGGAAAAGTTCAGAGACATTCCGAAACAAAACTGCGGGAAATGCCGTCAGAGAAGATGTTGAACAACGTGGTCCCATTTCAGATTATAAGAGGCTTGGAATGGGGTTTCACTTAGATTGTTGTGTAATGTTGATTGGAATTCAAAAGTATTTCTACAAACAGTTTCAGAAGATTTAAGAGCATACATGTATGATCATAAACGGATAGGTTTTGACAAGGATTTGTATACAAATCCTTGATTTTGATGCACATCCACAGGCACTAAGGTCGAATAGTCTTTCCATACAAATATAATTTGTACATGGATAGAAACGAGTTCCTGTGTTTCGATGTTATAATTTAATACAAAAATGTCATTTACACTCCACCATTCAAAAATATATTTAAATCATAAACTCACATGCGTTTGCTGGTAAGAACCGATTTTGGCCTTAAATTTCAAGTTCATCTGACGAAAGATTTTGACCACTATTTAAACACTTAAGTGTCTATTTCATTTGAATCAATTATTTTATGTGAACGATTTTAACTGATTTAATCATTAAAAAAACGATCCGATTCAAGATCAAATATGAAAAATCTACCAAATGTGCCGAAAAATGTTACTTTTCAGATGGTTTTTGTCAAAAATGAGCATAAAGGTGTATTCGACTGACACATGTTATGGAAAAGTTCCGAGACATTCCGAAACAAAACTGCGGGAAATGCCGTCAGAGAAGATGTTGAACAACGTGGTCCCATTTCAGATTATAAGAGGCTTGGAATGGGGTTTCACTTAGATTGTTGTGTAATGTTGATTGGAATTCAAAGGTATTTCTACAAACAGTTTCAGAAGATTTAAGAGCATACATGTATGATCATAAACGGATAGGTTTTGACAAGGATTTGTACACAAATCCTTGGTTTTGATGCACATCCACAGGCACTAAGGTCGAATAGTCTTTCCATACAAATATAATTTGTACATGGATAGAAACGAGTTCCTGTGTTTCGATGTTATAATTTAATACAAAAATGTCATTTACACTCCACCATTCAAAAATATATTTAAATCATAAACTCACATGCGTTTGCTAGACTAATTTCCTTCACATATATGTATTGGTGTTTTACAGTTGTGCATCATTTGTATTTTCCACATTGATGTTTTACATTGGTCAAAGCCAGCTCTGGCACTAGTTCTCCTTCCTGTATGGCACAGGCCTCCCAAGGGAGTATTATGGTACATAGTTTCTATGTCTATAAATATCTCATTTCATAATGTATTTATGTTTATTATTGGATAGTTCAGAGACATATATATATATATGTCTCTGGATAGTTGTATCCTGATAGCAAATGTTTTGACAAAGGAATTGTTTGTACCTATCAATATTAATGCCCCCATCCAGGTGGAGTTGCCATTAGGGTTCACGTTGTCGGTTTCATACTCCTCAAAATTACTTTCCATCCATTCTTAAACTTAAGTTTGCATCAATCAATTGTTAAGAAACATATACAAAATGCTGATTTCCACACAATACAGATCAAGTATGAGCTTTGGTGGTGTCACTTTTACCGTTCTATAGTTATGCCCCTTTACAAAATGGAAAAATTGCTGATTTTTTTATTCTGTTTGCTGGCTTTAGTTGGCATCAACCAATTGTTATGAAACTTGTACACAATGCTTTTTTACCTCAAACCTCAGATTAAGTACAAATTTAGGTAACATTTCTTTTTTATAGCCCACCTAGGGACATTATGTTCTTTCTTCCAGCCTTCTGTCCTGCTTCAGGTTAAAGTTTGTTGTCAAGATAGATTTCAATGAAGTTGGAAGTCCAATCAACTTGAAACTTAGTATACATGTTTACTATGATATGAGCTTTCTAATATTTATGCCAAATTATAATTTTGACACCAATTCAACAATCCTCTGAACATAGAAAATGATAGTGGGAGTGGGGTATCCGTGCACTACGAACACATTTTTTGAGTTATGTCCCTTTATAATTTTTTTATGGCATCATCTGTGTACATTTCCATGGACACATTCTCCATTTATTTGAAAATCTTGCGAAATGAACAAAGACATGGACTTTTATTTTAATCCTGCTTTTTTCTAGTATCATAATTTATTTACTATCAATTAATATAAGATACCAAACAGTCTTTCAAAAAGCTGGTTATTTTGGAAAGAGCAGCATACCTCATTTAGCATGAGCCATGACAACAAAGGAGTAGGTCTGGTAAGAACCGATTTTGGCCTTAAATTTCAAGTTCATCTGACGAAAGGTTTTGACCACTATTTAAACACTTAAAGTGTCTATTTCATTTGAATCAATTATTTTATGTGAACGATTTTAACTGATTTAATCATTAAAAAAACGATCCGATTCAAGATCAAATATGAAAAATCTACCAAATGTGCCGAAAATGTTACTTTTCAGATGGTTTTTGTCAAAAATGAAAGTGGCCACATCAGCCCATATTTATGTAGCAGAAGCATTCTACTGTCTAATAAATAACTAAAAGTTTACATTTTAACAATTTTTAAAACTGCTATATTTTGGGGCCAAAAAGGGGTCTTACTGAACCTACTCCTTTGTCTGAGTCAGAAGTTATTGAAAGCTTTACAGGGGCGGATCCAGGGGGGATCATCCAGGATTTTAAAAAAATCTGCTGATTTGATGCTTAAAATCAATAAGTGGTCGGAAATAAAGATATTGTAAATTAGTGGCCGGAAACAAGGATATTGTAAATTAGTGGTCAGAAATAAGGATATTGTAAATTAGTGGTCAGAAATAAGGATATTGTAAATTTGTGGTCAGAAATAAGGATATTGTAAATAAGTGGTCAGAAATAAGGATATTGTAAATTAGCAGTCAGAAATAAGGATATTGTAAATTAATAGTCAGAAATAAGGATATTGTAAATTAGCAGTCAGAAATAAGGATATTGTAAATTAGTGGTCAGAAATAAGGATATTGTAAATTTATGGTCAGAAATAAGGATATTGTCAATAAGTGCATGGTTGGAAATAAGGATATTATAAATTAGTGGTCAGAAATAAGGATATTGTAAATTAGTGGTCAGAAATAAGGATATTGTAAATTTATGGTCAGAAATAAGGATATTGTAAATAAGTGGTCAGAAATAAGGATATTGTAAATTAGCAGTCAGAAATAAGGATATTGTAAATTAATAGTCAGAAATAAGGATATTGTAAATTAGTGGTCAGAAATAAGGATATTGTAAATTAGTGGTCAGAAATAAGGATATTGTAAATTTATGGTCAGAAATAAGGATATTGTAAATTAGTGGTCAGAAATAAGGATATTGTAAATTAATGGTCAGAAATAAGGATATTGTAAATTAGTGGTCAGAAATAAGGATATTGTAAATTAGTGGTCAGAAATAAGGATATTGTAAATTAGCAGTCAGAAATAAGGATATTGTAAATTAATAGTCAGAAATAAGGATATTGTAAATTAGTGGTCAGAAATCAGGATATTGTAAATTAGTGGTCAGAAATAAGGATATTGTAAATTAGTGGTCAGAAATAAGAATATTGTATATTATTGGTCAGAAATAAGGATATTGTAAATTAGTGGTCAGAAATAAGGATATTGTAAATTAATTGTCAGAAATAAGGATATTGTAAATAAGTGGTCAGAAATAAGGATATTGTAAATTAGTGGTAAGAAATAAGGATATTGTAAATTAATGGTCAGAAATAAGGATATTGTAAATTAGTGGTCAGAAATAAGAATATTGTAAATTAGTGCATGGTCAGAAATAAGGATATTGTAAATTAGTGGTCGGAAATAAGGATATTGTAAATTAGTGGTCAGAAATAAGGATATTGTAAATAAGTGGTCGGAAATAAGGATATTGTAAATTAGTGGTCAGAAATAAGGATATTGTCAATAAGTAGGATGTCGGAAATAAGGATATTGTAAATTAGTGGTCAGAAATAAGGATATTGTAAATTAGTGGTCAGAAATAAGGATATTGTAAATTAGTGCATGGTCGGAAATAAGGATATTGTAAATTAGTGTTCGGAAATAAGGATATTGTAAATTAGTGGTCGGAAATAAGGATATTGTAAATAAGTGGTCAGAAATAAGGATATTGTAAATTAGTGGTCAGAAATAAGGATATTGTCAATAAGTGCATGGTTGGAAATAAGGATATTGTAAATTAGTGGTCGGAAAGAAGGATATTGTAAATTAGTGGTCGGAAATAAGGATATTGTAAATAAGTGGTCAGAAATAAGGATATTGTAAATAAGTGGTCAGAAATAAGGATATTGTAAATTAGTGGTCAGAAATAAGGATATTGTAAATTAATGGTCAGAAATAAGGATATTGTAAATAAGTGGTCAGAAATAAGGATATTGTAAATTAATGGTCAGAAATAAGGATATTGTAAATTAGTGGTCAGAAATAAGAATATTGTAAAATTAGTGCATGGTCGGAAATAAGGATATTGTAAATTAGTGGTCGGAAATAAGGATATTGTAAATTAGTGGTCAGAAATAAGGATATTGTAAATAAGTGGTCGGAAATAAGGATATTGTAAATTAGTGGTCAGAAATAAGGATAATGTCAATAAGTGCATGGTCGGAAATAAGGATATTGTAAATTAGTGGTGAGAAATAAGGATATTGTAAATTAGTGGTCAGAAATAAGAATATTGTAAATTAGTGGTCAGAAATAAGGATATTGTAAATTAGTGGTCAGAAATCAGGATATTGTAAATTAGTGGTCAGAAATAAAGATATTGTAAATTAGTGGTCAGAAATAAGGATATTGTAAATTAGTGGTCAGAAATAATAATATTGTAAATTAGTGGTCAGAAATAAGGATATTGTAAATAAGTGGTTGGATACAAGGATATTGTAAATTAGTGGTCAGAAATAAGGATATTGTAAATAAGTGGTCAGAAATAAGGATATTGTAAATTAGTGGTCAGAAATAATAATATTGTAAATTAGTGGTCAGAAATAAGGATATTGTAAATAAGTGGTTGGATACAAGGATATTGTAAATTAGTGGTCAGAAATAAGGATATTGTAAATTAGTGGTCAGAAATAAGGATATTGTAAATTAGTGGTCAGAAATAAGGATATTGTCAATAAGTGCATGGTTGGAAATAAGGATATTGTAAATTAGTGGTCGGAAATAAGGATATTGTAAATTATTGGTTAGAAATAAGGATATTGTAAATAAGTGGTCAGAAATAAGGATATTGTAAATTAGTGGTCAGAAATAAGAATATTGTAAATAAGTGGTCAGAAATAAGGATATTGTAAATTATTGGTTAGAAATAAGGATATTGTAAATTAATGGTCAGAAATAAGGATATTGTAAATAAGTGGTCAGAAATAAGGATATTGTAAATTAGTGGTCAGAATAAGGATATTGTAAATTAGTGGTCAGAAATAAGAATATTGTAAATTAGTGGTCAGAAATAAGGATATTGTAAATTAGTGGTCAGAAATAAGGATATTGTAAATTATTGGTTAGAAATAAGGATATTGTAAATTAATGGTCAGAAATAAGGATATTGTAAATAAGTGGTCAGAAATAAGGATATTGTAAATTAGTGGTCAGAATAAGGATATTGTAAATTAGTGGTCGGAAATAAGGATATTGTAAATTAGTGGTCAGAAATAAGGATATTGTAAATTAGTGCATGGTCGGAAATAAGGATATTGTAAATTAGTGGTCGGAAATAAGGATATTGTAAATTAGTGGTCGGAAATAAGGATATTGTAAATAAGTGGTCAGAAATAAGGATATTGTAAATTAGTGGTCAGAAATAAGGATATTGTCAATAAGTGCATGGTTGGAAATAAGGATATTGTAAATTAGTGGTCGGAAATAAGGATATTGTAAATTAGTGGTCGGAAATAAGGATATTGTAAATAAGTGGTTGGAAACAAGGATATTGTAAATTAGTGGTCAGAAATAAGGATATTGTAAATTAGTGGTCAGAAATAAGGATATTGTAAATTAGTGGTCAGAAATAAGGATATTGTAAATTAGTGGTCAGAAATAAGGATATTGTAAATTAGTGGTCGGAAATAAGGATATTGTAAATTAGTGGTCGGAAATAAGGATATTGTAAATTAATGGTCAGAAATAAGGATATTGTAAATTAGTGGTCAGAAATAAGGATATTGTCAATAAGTGCATGGTTGGAAATAAGGATATTGTAAATTAGTGGTCGGAAATAAGGATATTGTAAATTAGTGGTCAGAAATAAGGATATTGTAAATAAGTGGTTGGATACAAGGATATTGTAAATTAGTGGTCAGAAATAAGGATATTGTAAATTAGTGGTCAGAAATAAGGATATTGTAAATTAGTGGTCAGAAATCAGGATATTGTAAATTAGTGGTCAGAAATAAGGATATTGTAAATAAGTGGTCAGAAATAAGGATATTGTAAATTAGTGGTCAGAAATAAGGATATTGTAAATAAGTGGTCAGAAATAAGGATATTGTAAATTAGTGGTCAGAAATAAGGATATTGTAAATTAGTGGTCAGAAATAAGGATATTGTAAATTAGTGGTCAGAAATAAGGATATTGTAAATTAGTGGTCAGAAATAAGGATATTGTAAATTAGTGGTCAGAAATAAGGATATTGTAAATTAGTGGTCAGAAATAAGGATATTGTAAATTTGTGGTCAGAAATAAGGATATTGTAAATTAGTGGTCAGAAATAAGGATATTGTAAATTAATGGTCAGAAATAAGGATATTGTAAATAAGTGAGGGGGTTGGAGGAGTCCTGATACCGAAACCAGGGCTTAAAAACATGAAATCCAGAGGTCCTGAAGTTTAAAAAAATTAATCCCGACATCCTGAAATTCGAAAAAAGAATTCCCTGATCCTGAAAGGGTCAATCTCGAAATCCAAAGCTTGAAAACACCCGATCCTGAAGTCCCGATAAAGGTCCTACCCTCCCTCTTTAGTGTAAAGATTGTTTTGCTGTTTTTACCAAAACAATAGTGGTTTTTGTGTGTCAAAATTTTGCACTTTGTGTAACTACATGTACTATATTGGTATTTGGCCAGATTTAATTCATTGCATAATAAGTTATGGGGGACTATTTAATCCATAGTTTGACATACCAAATTTGTTAACCTCTAAAAGAACTGGGAAGAAAATTACTAACGGCAATATATTATGTCCCAGGATAGAACAAGCGTGACTGCAAAAATAAGTAGAAAGAATAAATAATAGATCATAATACAAGAAATATTATTAATGATAATTAATTAATAGATCAAATCAATTGTTTGATAATAGAACCGTGGATATATCAGTTAAAGTTTACATTTCATTAATTTAAGTGTTACAAGGATAATATATTGATCTTGTAATTATTAATCAAGAAAGATAATTAAACTGTCAAATATTTACAACTATTATGTTTATAATACTAAATTATTGATCATAATTTACACATGATGTTTGAAAATCTTGCATAATTTACATTTTTATTGTATAAAAAAGAAGATTTGGTATGATTACCAATGAGACAACTCTCCTCAAGGGACCAAATGACACACAACTATAGGTCACCATACAACCTTCAACAATGAGCAAAGCACATACCACATAGTTAGCTAGAAAATGCCTCTGTTTAACTTTGGTATTTTCATCTTAGGTACCAGGGGCCTCGGTTGCTGAGTGGTCTAAGTAGTTACTACTGTATTCACTAGCCAGTCAAAGTAGTGAGTTTGAACCCCACTCATGTGGGTGCACTTGATTCCAATCTTAATTGACTAGAATTTTTAGTTTTCCTAGCAAAGGTCAGTGGTTTTTGCAGGCACTACAGCTTCCTCCACCAAAAAAAACCGGCAGCCGCAAAAAAGCCTAACTGCTGATACTAAAAGGGGTGTTAAAACACCAAAAATCAAAAATCAAAATCTTAGGAACCAAACAAAGTCAAAATATGACTGAAGCCAAAATGTCCTTATTTACCAAATGAATTTTAAAAAGGAAATGTGTTTTCTATATGATCAAATATTGTATAAATTGAATTCATATAGTAGTCCTTCATATATTATATAGTTTTCTTATTTTGTTCCAGAAATAAAATGGAAGTTATAAAATGAAACCATCTGCAAGACCAAAGGCTAGTGGTATACCATGTCTGAAGTTACAACAAGGAGGGAGTGTTCCAGATCAATCATTCAGGGGGAATGTAGTGAGAAATAATGGAAGAACTATTGTTAGACCAGGTGAGGTAAACAACAGATTTAAATCACAATTTGGGGAACAGGGTAAAAGTTTAAAACCGCAAACAGAAGAATGGAATAGTAGATATAGGGTTGGAGTAGTGGACCATGACAGCAGATTCAGAAACCAAATTAGGGAACAGGACAGTAGATTTAGAAAACAAACAGGGATACAGGAGAACAGAATTAGAAACCAAATAGGGGAACAGGACAGTAGATTAAGAAACAAACAAGGGGACCAGGGCAATAGATTAAGAACACAAATCGGGGAGCAGGAGAATAGATTAAGAAACCAAATTGGGGGACAGAACATATTAAGAAACCAACAAGGCGAACAGGAGAAGATACTAAGAAATAATACAGGGGAACAGAACAATAGATTTAGAACTCAAATTTTGAAACAGGACAACAATTTTAAAAATCAAGTGGTGGAACAGAATCAAATTGAAAAAGAGCAAACACAAGTTTGTGATGGAGAAAGGACAGCCAAGATTGAAAAACAGAGTAAAGGAACAGAAGATGTAGAGAACGAAAAAGTACCAGGAAAAGACTGTATTGGAACAGAACATGGTAGTTCACTTCATAATGACAATGCTGCGACAGGGGAGCAGAGCACAGAACTGGTAGCAAGTGATGACAAAGTATCCTGTGACCAAACAGAAAAGACCAGTAATATAATTCAAGTAAGATATCACTTTATAGCCATGTCCAAAAACTGCATAAAACTTTATGATATTTTTATGTAAGTAAGTGATTTTATCACCAATGTAGAAAGGTAGTTGGTCTTTAAGACAAATCTAATATAAAAAAACAGGTTTTATCTCTCTTGATGGAGTCAAAAAGGGAGACAAATGTATGCTGTTTCCATCAGTGGCAGTAATGGCGGCTTCAGCATCAACAATGTATTAGTATGTATATGTAGTTTGTAATTAGGTCTAATTTATGGTGAACCACGAGTGGTTAGTCAAAGATGTTTGGTATGCAGTTGTATTAGTATTGGCACATCTCATTTATACCATTGAGATTATTTGGCCCCACCCCCTCAGTTATGGTCTATTGTCTTTGAAACAATGGCTTAGTCTCATGTTTTAGTTTGTGATTAGGTAAGTTTATGGAGAACCTCTAGTAGTAAATTAATGATTATTGGTATTCAGTTGTATTAAGCATTGGCAGATCTCATTTCAATAGAGATTATTTTGCACGGCCCCCTCAGTGATGGTCTATTGACTTGAAATTTTTTCTATGTTTTCATGTATTAGTTGGTGAAGTGTTCTCCCAAGGGCCTTTTAGCATCATGGTAATGAGATGCTATATTTTTTTATATGATGATATCTGAGGTGGTTTTTTTTTATAGACTATGTTATAGATGTGATGCTATAATTTTTAGAAACAAGATGGTATTTTAATTTCACCTGTTTACCAGGATGCTTAATGAAATATCTGGGGAGAACAATGTGGTGATTACATGTAGGTCAGTTTATGGTGAACCACTAGTGGTAGGTCAATGATATTTGGTATGCAGTTGTATTAGCATTGGCACATTTCATTACCATTTAGATTATTTAGCCCCGCCCCCTCAGTCAAGGTTTATTGGCTTTGAGATTTTGCTTAGTTTACATGTATTAGTTTGTGTTAAGGTTTGTTTAAAGGGAACTATTAATAGTTATTTATAATATTTGATACGCAGTTGTATCAGCATTGGCACATCTCATTTCCGTTGAGATTGTTTAGCCATGTACCTTCAGTCATGGTTTATTGACTTTGAATATTTGCAAAACTTACATGTTAAGGTGTTGCTATTTTAATTTCAACATTTGCATTATCGAGACATATCTCTGTGATAACAGTTTATTTAAGAGAATTGTGGTAAATGAAGTAAATTGTGAATTATAACAAAATTCACAACAACTGCTTTTAAAAAGGATTGAAATTTTTTTCTACGAAAATTTGTAGTATGATGGAAAGTTATCTCTTTTGGTTCTCATTGTAATGCTGAGGATAACAGAATGTGATTAATGCAGAGTTGTAAGTTGGGCCTAAACTAAAATATTGTGTGTTTCCCCAATCCCGACCGACCCTGCAAAAACTGTGCTACACATAAAATTTTATTGTCAAAACTAAGTAGAAAATTATTGTATTCCTTTCTGATTTTCAGGCTTGCTGCATCATTCGATATTGTTCAAGCTTTTTGGAAAAAAATAAAATTATTTCCCTACCTACCTACCCACACCTTGCTTAGCAGTGTCGGGATTGGGGAAACAAACAATATATTAATTTAGGCCTTGTATAAATGGTGAGTGTATGTAGATGACATATAACATTAGATTGATTGAATAAAACCATACAAAAAAAAATCTTAAATTGAAGTATGCAATATCTGGCAAAACTGCAATGAAATCGGTGCTATTTGTTTTTTATTCATCTGAACCACAGGTATAACTAAACCACATTTTTTTTCAAAAGTCATGAATCTAGAAAATGAAAAAAAAACCAAACAAACAAAAAAAAAACACAAAATCAAGTTAACATGAAAAATTAAATTTTTATTCGATCAATGATAATTGGTACATTTGGTTTGTACCTACAAATCTTAAGTATTTAAAAAACAAAAATGCGTTGTGATTATAGAAATGCAACTAATTTGACGGACTCCACAAACTTTAACTTTAATGGTATATGATAAGTATATTAAGTTCTGACTGATTCTAAATTTCTAACATTACTGAATATTTTGAAGCTTGTTAGCAAAGGTGCGATCTCCAGTCGATCTTTATAATTAAAGTAATACGAAATAACAGTTAACCAGGCCTTCAAAAGATGGAAATGATTAAAAACTAGGTAATGTAGTTAATTAAGAAGATGTGCATTCTCTAACATCTTTATGTTTCTGAAATACAAAGAATCCGTCTGACATGAAAAGTATTTTACTGAGTGGAAAATCTCGACCATTTTCATTAAAAAACAGATTGTTTTAACAGACTTTGCAATAAATAAGCAAAATCAGGCAATGGCTCTTAAAAGATGAATATATATGTTGAAAAAATTCTGGCAACTATATTTTTTCATGTTTTGGTATGTTGAGGCATTTTTAGCTCCCCTGGTACAAAGAACTGAATGCAGTTAGCACCACTTAATGTCCATCTTGCTGTTTTTCATAAACACTCCTACTTCTTATAGAAATGTTTGTCAGTTCTTTTGGACCAGGTGAGCTAAAAAATGTATCCAAAATAACTGCAATAATGTGGATTCATTAATTATTAAGTGGATGGAAGAAAACTTACATATTCGTGGGTATTTGATTTCATGGTTTTGCCAAAGTCTGCACACGAGCCCATATAAAATTTGTCATTCATTAAACCTTTAAATTCGTGGTTCACCTGTACCCACAAAACCCATGAAAATTGGGATCTAACGAGTAATAATAAATCCTAAGTAATATGTGTCTGCTTATGTTGGATCTTCTCACAGACCATATCTTTACTTCAACTATAGTATATGGAGGAAAACTAATCCCCCCCCCCCCCCCCCCCAAAAAAAAAGGATAAAAATTATGAAACCAATGAAAAGTCAATTCTAAAAGACTGAATCCATAATAAACATTATGGGCTTTGTTCATTGTTGAATATATAAAAAAGAAGATGTGGTATGATTGCCAATGAGACAACTATCCACAAAAGACCAAAATGACACAGACATTGAAGGCTGCATTATGAGCTACAGTTGCTTAAATCTAAATTATTTGGTCTTTGGTGGTGGATATTTGTGCAAATGGAAACCATACAACATTCTATTTCAATAAATATGAATACTGTGTATTTTTTCAAAAACTTTAACTAGTTGTAAATAGTATATAAATGTCTGAGATAAATGTAATGACTTCAGAACTTGCTACCTTCTTATTCATCATAAGCTACAAGAAAATGTTTGTACAAAGTAAAGGAATATAACTAATAGTATTGTCAGACATCAGAGAGAGTATCTTGTCACCTCGGACTAATTACATGGGAATATTTACATCAGATAAAGGCAAAAGAGAAAGGATAAAATCGTAAATCATATTTATTTATCTGTTGTACACATCACTACTTCACCAGAACGGAGGAATAAAGTCAAGGTATTCATGTTTTTTTTTGTTACGTTTTTTCATCAGTTTTTTCATCATCGATGTGAAAAGATTATCTCTTTGATTTTGCATCTATAAGACTTTGGTAAAGTTTGGTTGATGACCTCAGTGCGAGATGCTTACAAATAATGAGTTTTGGTGATTTCCTGTAATTTTCGTCAATTATAAAGATATTTTTCTCATTTTCATAGATAAAAATCAACATTTGCAATACAAAGCTAATGTATATTGGATTTCATATTCAAGGTTTTGTTGATTAACATTTAAGAAATTTATTTATTTATGAAGTTGTTGAGCTCACCTGGATCACAAGGCTCATAGAAATTGTTATTAAGATCTCATGAACTGTTCTTGTATCCATATATATGTACAAGCAAAGACATTAAAAAATTGCTTTCTTAGGGAGCTACCATTTGATATTTATGGTGGGGGGGGGGGGGGGGGTGGGGGTAGGATGAAATAAAATAAAAAAGGGCAGGAAGAGTATTGTGGCAAAAAAAGAGGCAGGATAACAATTTATGTTAAAAAGTTGGGATAAACTAATGAAGAAAAAAAAAGCAGGTTGAAAAGAGTGCCAAAAAAAGAAGACAGGCAGAACAGAGATCAAAACTTATAAAAAAATATACAGGACAATTTAATTTTTTTTTCAATACTGTAAATTCAGAATTCAAAGCATGCAATTATTATTGCAAAATTTTGATAACATAATTTCTGTACATGTTGGTAGTAAAAAAACTAGATTCATTATTATTGCTTTTATTATTGGTAACAAATTTTAGCTTAATTTATAAGTACAGGTAGACCATCAATTTAAATACCAAATGAATACAATTTTCCTATTTGTATATAAAGGTTATCATGTTGCAAAAAACATGAAAACAATTATCTGTGAAGGTACTGTGGATTCAGGCTATAAAAAAGAATAGGTTTGTTTGCCCAAACGCTACCTACCCAAAAAAAGCTGCCTACTCAAATTCTTTTATTGTCCTGATTTGAAGAAGTTTATTTAAATGAGATAGGCATGAAGACTAATAAACACCCGATACTTCAATTTCTCTTTTAGAAAAAAAAAAAAAAAAATGCCTACCTACTACCCACTGTCTCAACCTTTGGGTAGGGTTTGGGCAAACCAAAATATTTTTAATTGTTGCCTCATTATTATTCGTTGGATACCATTTTTAGTGGGTTTCTTGGGGACAGGTGAACCACGAATTCAAACGTCCAACGAATAACATATTTTCAATAGGCTTTGTATACAGAGATTCCACGAAATGAAATATCCATGAAAATTCAAGTTTTCCGCAATCCAGGAAAATTGAAATCCACAAAAATAAATAAATGCACAGTATTTACCCATTTAATAAAATTGAGGAATCCAAAAAGTGTAAAGTATTTAAATTTTTCATCAGATGCAATTTTTATGTTTTGAAAAATAAAACTTCTGATTTATTTATAAACTACCAATATATAATAATAAAGATGCCATTGAAAGAATTTTTTTGAAAATCTGTTGGAAGCAAGATTTTTTTGGGATGCAGATTTGAACTTGAGAATTGTCTTTTCAATAGGGTTTCTAGTCCTAACCTTGTTTCATACTTCAATAGGTCAAAGACTTAAAAATAACAAAAGTAAACTCATTATCTTAAACAAAGACAAGCAATTTTTATTTGTGTATTTAAATAGCTACGGTACAGCATCACTATTTTAAAAGGTCACCATGATTTTTAAATTAACATCCAATTCCACTTATTAGGTCAGATAAACCCATATAATTGTAAAAATTGTTTTGTTAGTGTAAGGGCATGTCTGTTCTTAAATGAAGAACAATTTAAATCCTCGTTCAAAATTATTAAGTTGATCATCTCCATTGAGCTTCTGTAGCCCGAAGGGATAGTTACTAGTAGTTATGAAACCTCGCTGGACATTATTTTCCAGTAGCAAATAAAATTATCGTGATTTTTCTAATCCACTTGGCACATTTTGGGTGTTAATGAGACGACAATTAATTATAGAATAATAACAGTCCTCGGGCGGCAGTCTGGCAGATGTGCAAACTTCTTATGGTTAAATATAGGCTTTCTTCACTTAAGCAGACAACAACAGAGACAGGAATCTTCGTAGGGTTTTAAAGTAGCGAAATTTTTCAATTTCTCAAATTGCAGTTGTCTTGGTTTTCCAGTGATTCGTTTCAGAGAATGGCTGATTTGATGATAAATGGATTTTTCTGGATTATTAAGCATTAAAATGCTGGCATGTTGTGCAAGACCACAAGATGATGGCACTCATTTCCCATGGATGCTATCTCTATAAAGATAAAAAAAAAATATTGGATTTCTAGACCTTTCAATGTTGAAATGTACAATTTAACTTCTCATATAATTTTGCTTCAGATTTGCTTTTTGGTTCTGGCAAGGATTTGTATGGTAATTTCTTACTATACAAATCCTTGGTTCTGGTAATATATACATATATATATGCATATATAATATATACATAAGGTATTGCCAGTTAAAAAAGATGCTTGCAACATGTCAGTGAGTCAGCATCCGATCTCATAAGTTGATTTTAATGTCTCCTTAAGGTCTTCACAATTGAAAAGTGTCTGTTCTGTATCCCAAGCTCTTGAAAAAAGTATCTGATACTAACACAAAATTTGAAAAATAGGACACATTTACAACTAGACCTGAAAAAGAACTCAAATTGAGAATTAGTCCTGAAAAAGAACACAACAAACATCCAACCAGAAAAAACCCACAAAAAGAATTTGACCAGAAATAGAACACAATGAGGTTAAAATCAGAAAAAACACACAATTTAGAACTACACAAGAAAAGGAACATACAATTCGAAGTAGACAAAAAATGAACACACACTTGATATTAGATCAGAAAATTGAATACACTATAATCCAGCCAGAAAGAAAACAACGGAAATAGAAATAGACAAGAAAATCATGAGCACACTAGAATTATACAAGAAAAGAATTCACATTTTGAATTATAACAATAAAACACACAGAATTATACAAGAAAAAGAACACTATAATCCAGTGAAAGATAACAAAAAGAGTTTACAAATATAATAAAACCAGAAAGAAATACTTATTTTAAAGAATTAAAAACTAATTTTGAATAAGACCAGACAGAGAATACATACTTAGGATTAGACAAGATAATAACACATAATTAGACCAGAAAAAAGACACACAATTAGAATCAAACCAGATTTTTAAAAAGAAGTTCTGTTACTCAATACAATAGCATTATACTCTTTAAGAGAATGCTCTGGGGTACTAAAAACAAGCTTATCCAACAAAATAATCCATTTGTACAATAAAAACGAAAGTATGAAAGCTTGAAGGATTGCGTCTGCTAAGTTGCAATACCGTCTGCCTAGTTGTAACACTGAATCAAGTTTACTGATTAATTATAGTTCATGTTTATAATTGTAACAAAAAACTTGGAAAAAGATCAGACAGATACAAAGTTTATTTTATATCATGATAAATTATACAAATAAGTAAAATATTAATTGGTAATCTATCTAATGGAACAATTAAGATTTGCACATGAAAGTAGTAATTTTGGTTAATGTAGTGATTGTATAGACAGATGGATTACAGAAATCCTTTAAATTTGATTGAAGTCGAAACAGATTGGAGTTTAAAATGCATAATGAACGGGATAATTCCGATTCTAGATTCTAACAAAAGACAGGGGTCTTGATACATCAAGACGTTTTATTGATGAGGTTTGTGAAATATTATTGATAATTTTGTAGATATTCCACTGCTGTGGTCTATTGGAATATGATTATAGGATTCGTTATATTTAAAAAAAAAAATAGTTCGAAAAATTGATCGTCAATTAATGCGTAAACCCCCTGGACCCCTCTTCGCTTTTCACAATTTAATGGAGAAGCAACTAGATGATGTAAATATGTATTATAGTGATGACTTTAGAATGTGTATTTAGATCAAAAGATTGTTTATATAGGTAATAAATAAAGTTACTGTATATACCTAGGGCAGGTGTCAGTACACCTGTGTTACAATAATACCTGTAATTAAGGTAATTTATAACAGTGTCACACCTATACCGATATTGGTTGACATTTGTGGTCAAATATGACCATTGTATTCATTCATAGATATATATCATGCATTATGGAAAAATTATGAATGAATAGGACAGTTAGAGAAATTACAAATTATTCTCAAATTAGACCGTGTTTGGATCCATTACATCAATTTTATAGCGATTTTTATTTTTTAGATGAATGAATTTGTGAACATATTAGCTGAGATCACTTTCAGCAAGTGTGTTGAGGTGTTACTTTATTTGTTTTTTATGTCTCGCACCGAGAACCACAAACCACAGATAAAAAACGGGTCCATTTACAAAAATGACACGTTTTTATTAAAAAATATGTAAATTGGTATTGGTGGTAAAAGCTGTTTAACAATAACCTAGAGGAAAAAAATATAACACACGGAAAACTAATCCATTTTAATAATGGTATATAATACAATTTATTGAAAAAATATATGTTTTTTTGACATAAAAGTTGTTTAATGACATGTATGTATTCATAACATGATTGAACTTACTTTTAAGTACATGTATTAGGATGTTGCTTTGTTGATTGATAACAATCATATAATACTTTAAGTTACTAGTGTGTAAATAGTGAGAAAGAAGGGCAAAAGGGGGGGGGGGGGGCAAATAGAGAAAGGGGGAAGGCTGAAATGAATATTATCAATACAAGACCAAAGAATTGGTAGAAAATTTCAGAATAGATTTCTTCACATATGAGAAGAACTTGGAGAAAAAGGGACATGTATGACATCTCTTTTTACAAATTAAAAAAATGAAGTCCACAGTATAATGGGAGGTACAAAATGTTTTTTTTTTTAGGAATGATTCGAGTACATTTTTTTTGAAGTACAAAAATAAACCTCCCCAGTAAACCAAACAACCATTTTTAAATTAATCTTATCTATATATTGCTTGTATATTTTTACCAATTAGATTTTTAGTGCTTGTTAGATCATAGACCTTTGTGTTTCTTTTTCAAGTGAACACCATGTAAAATACAAATTTACAAACTTGTTTCAATTTATCAAAGCCGGGTTGGAGCCTCGCTAATCTTCCACAGTAATCCATGTATTACTTACTTCATGTAAAGAAACATAAATTAGCGATGGGGAGTAGTGATTTTGTCACACGATGTCTACCCAACAGATAGTATTGGGTATCTATATCGACAATGGATGTCAACACTGTAATAAACCCACTGACCTGTTGGTTGGTATTTTTACCTGATTATATAGGTAAAGATTTTCACGTTTTTGACTGACATCTCAATAACATCCATTCCTATAAACTATTATTTTTCAATATCGTACCCGTAATATGCGTTGGGAAGAAAGGGTCCCAAATACTTGATTAGAGGTCTTTTGGTATGTTTATGAATAAAATTACATGTACCTGAATAGCATGTAATTAAAGAATGGAGCCAAATATTTCATTAATAAGTAATATAAGGTCTTTAGGTATACAGGTACTTTAATATTTAAATGTGAAAAACAGATTGAGCCTAGGGTTGATTTGCATAATAATATTAATAGCAATAGGTACATTAAAAAATAAGAAATGAGGTAGTTTTGACATGATTTATGTTGTAAGTCATTTCCATTTATGTAAAAAAGTTTTTTTTAAAGTTATATATACTGTAAATTTGGTATAAGTGGTTTATATTCCAATGCAAATCAGGATGTGGAGTTTGTAATGAAGAAATAAAAAAAAAAACACAAAGGCACAAACAGCCAGTTTAAAAGGGGGCTCCAATCCAGGATAAACAGGGGTTCAAACCCTATGTCCCCATTCAAAAGCAAAAAATCAGGGGATCAACCCCCACTCCACCCCACCCTTTTCCCTCTTACTATCCTCTACTTACAAATAATGTAAGCTAGTGAGCATCTTAAAAATTCATATGCAGTTTTTATATTCAAGTTCTATAAGTGAAGGACGCCTCTGGGTGGGGGAATTTCTAGTTGCATTGAAGACCTGTTGGTGACCTTCTGCTGTTGTCTGCTCTATGGTCAGGTTGTTGTCAATTTGGCACATTCCCCATTTCCATTCTTAATTTTATTTTTAATACAATATGTGTTTGAATTGAAGATGTATACCAAAATTGTTTCTTGGAATTTTTTTAACAATTTTTAACCGGATTTTTGTGACAAAAATGTCGGTTATTGATTTGGGGATGTACGGCAATCAAATGTTGTCCGTGCATTTACTCATGAACCGTTCAACCAAAGCTTTTAAAATTTTAATATTTTATTACTGACAACTATACGAAGGTCAAGTTCAATAATGGCGATTTTGACTTTTACCGTTCAGGAGTTATGGTTCTTGAAAGGCGGCAATCAAATGTTGTCCGTGCATTAACTCATAAACCGTTCAACCAAAGCTTTTAAATTTTAATATGTATTACTGACAACTATACGAAGGTCAAGTTTAATAATGGCGATTTTGACTTTTACCGTTCAGGAGTTATGGTTCTTGAAAGATTGAAAATGGAGTTTTCAGTCGTGTCCGTGCATTTACTCATGAACTGTTCTACCAAGCTTCCCAAATTTTAATATGTTGTTACTGATGACAGAATGGAGGTCAAGTTCAATAATGACGATTTTGACTTTTACCGTTCAGGAGTTATGGTTCTTGAAAGATTGAAAAATGGAGTTTCCAGTCGTGTCCGTGCATTTATGCATGAACTGTTCTAGCAAAGCTTCCGAAATTTTAATATGCTGTTACTGATGACAAAATGGAGGTCAAGTTCAATAATGACGATTTTGACTTTTACCGTTCAGGAGTTATGGTTCTTGAAAGATTGAAAAATGGTGTTTCCCGTCGTGTCCGTGCATTTTCTCATGAACCATTCAACCAAAGCTTTTGAAAATTTTAATATGTTGTTACTGATGACAAAATAGAGGTCAAGTTCCATAATGACGATTTTGACTTTTACTGTTCAGGAGTTATGGTTCTTGAAAGATCGTAAAATGGCGTTTCCATTCAAGTTGTTGCATTTACTCATGAACCATTCAATCTAAGCTTTTCAAATATTATTATTTCAAAATGTTGATACTGATGACAAAATGGAGGTCAAATTTGATATTGATGATTTTCACTTTCACCATTCATCAGTAATGGTTCTTGTGATATTGCCAGGACACAAATAAATGTAAATAAATCCGGTTTGCTGTCGTTGTGACAGCCTCTTGTTGTATATAGTATATGTCCTGTACAGTTGACATACTGTGGACTCATTTAGTTTTGATGATTGAGGGAATATTGCACTTTCATTGATATTAAAGTTATTGGTTTGCCAAAATCTGAATTCAAGCTTAAAGAAAATTTGTTCTTCATTAGACATTTAAATTCCTGTTTCAACTTTCCTGATGATGTGAAATATCCCACAAAAAATAATGATTGGACAGTAAATATTTTCTATAAAGTTGAGCAATATAGGTCCCAGGAAGTTTCTTATTGAAGTGTTTCATGTTTTCCCATATTTCTCTTTATTTGAAGATTTAATGTTGTACAAATTTTCCTCTTTAAGGTAAATAAACAGATTTGTTCTAGGTTATCTTGTTTGACAACTTGAACAAATGCCAGTTTAAGGAAATTCTGTACAAGCAAAGAAGGAAATAAAAATGAGTCTATTTTGGTGTCAAGGTCAAAAGGATGGCTTAGTCTTAAAGTACATATAATGAAGATGATACAAACTTGACGGTAAATATTTATGTTTTTAGTCTCGGTGACAAGGATGTTTGTCCTGTTGTTTGCTACAATAAAATCAACTTGGTACTTGAAATATATCCAATATTATGGTAGAGAGGAGTTTGACATCCATGTTAGTGAACTCGAGAGGTTATTTATTGGGATTTGATTCGGAATTATATTTTTGTTTTGCTTTTTGTCAATGCTGTCATGGTGTCTGCAGATGGCATAAAATAATTAAGTGTTAATTTTCTAGAGGGCTGATAGCTGTGTCAAGTCAATAAACAAAGTCGTCTTTTTCATCAAAACAAATTGGACATTCCAACTGCACTTTACTCCTGGCTCAGTTTGAAGGAAACATACAACACACGCCAACATAGAAACTGAAAAAAAACCCTTTTTTTTGGAAGATCAATGCATTTGAATGGAGACCTGTAGTTGGAACCCCCTTTTTAAAATGGCTGGATCCGCCCCTGTGATTGGTAAACTATGAAAAGTAAGATCCATACACAAATATTCGGCTAATTTTAGACACTTATCCTAGTGCCATAGAACCTAACGTTTATGTAAGCTGTGAGCCATAATTTAAAGTTTGCATTTCCTTTCTGGTCATTGTACCAGTCACACGGTCAATTTTGTACAATTTTCTTAATCACAATGTTGTTTTTTTAAGTGAATTAATGAGCCGTTACATAATTTTCTGTTTACTTTGAGATAATGGAAAAGAAAGGATATTGCGTATCATTTCATGTCAAAAATTGAAATTGCTGCACGCAAATGGAAATGCAAACTTTCATTGCTATTGACATTTCAACTGCGCAAAATGCAATACTTTTTCAATTCCCGCCTGTCAGGGGCTTGCAGATGCAAATCCAGAATTTATTTTAAAAGGGGTTGCAAGAGAATTAAGCTTAGTAAAATGAGTTGAAAATGTTTATTATGCCCCACCTACGATAGTAGAGGGGCATTATGTTTTCTGGTCTGTGCCTCCGTTCGTCTGTCCGGTTAAAGTTTTTGGTCGAGGTAGTTTTTGATGAAGCTGAAGTCCAATCAACTTGAAACTTAATACACATGTTCTCCATGATATGATCTTTCTAATTTTAATGCCAAATTTCAAGAACTCTGGTGCACTCTGAGCACTCTTGTGTGCAAACTGCCCCACCCCTCAATAAAAATGAAAAAAAAACCTATATTTGCTTTTATATTTTTGAAATTTTTACAAGGACCAATCTGAAAGAAACAATTATTGTGATTGTGACAGTTTAGTTCCAAAAATATATTGGTTAATGTCTAAGGTCAGGATTGGAATGTTTGCTGCATATTTTTACAGAAAGAGGACTAAAACAATGAATTAAACTTTGATGGATTTTATAGAAAACTATCTCGGTTATAAAGGTTGGATTAATTAAATTTAGCTCAAGGTTCATAAATACGTATTGTTGCCAATACTAATTCTTGTTTACAAAGAAGAAATATTGTTCATTTACCAAAAAACAATGACTACTTGAAAATTTTGACACTGTCCTAAATAGTCTTTATGTAGAACCACCCATTTATAATTAGAAAAACATGAACATCCTTAATATCTTTAATTTTGTATAGTACCACCTTGATTCAAGAAACAGTACTATAGTATATATAGTCGAATAGAGTGCACCTAATAAACTGTACTATCTGATTGGCATCACAGGTGTCATATCATTGTTTACCTGCAAGAAGTGACATTGCTCATTTAATATTTGATGTTCATTGAGATCACATTGTTTTTTCGGTAAGAGTTTTAAATTTTCTTGTTAATTATTTAAAAATAATATGTTAAAATTTGATTTATAGTTTTTTTGGCTTTTCAAATCAAGGTACATGATTTTAAGGCTTTTCAAAGTATTATTAGAAATTAATTGTTATTTCATTTTTAATTAGAAATGAACCTTGAATTATGAGATTATTAAAATAAGAAAAAATAGTACATATTGATGATGAATGAGTGTTTATTGTTCAGTGGCAAATATTACATATATATCAGAACATGAAAATGTTAAAGTGATATGGATACAAGTATAATTTGTATGAGATTTCTATTTTTGGAATGAATATAGAATATAGAATCTGACAATTACATATTCAGATGTAAACTTTCATTTTGGGTAAAGAAGTTTTCAAAAAAGTTTTAAACTTTTTTTCCGAATACTGATCTGACGCACCAGAAGTGAGCAATGAATGACAAATGTTTCCCAAACAAAGCTTCAAGATTTAAACTCCATTATAAATCACCGAGCTGACCCCAGCTATTTGTTTACTGCGTCACATTGTCAAGACTTTTTTTAATGTCTTCCTCATCTTGTGCATTAACAGGATCTGTCTAATTGTATCGTCTATCGTATCCTGCCACTGCCCCGCCATATGATATCGGACATTGCATCACGACTTGATTAATTGTGCCGATTACTGGATAGAGATTTGATGTCTTTTGTCTGCAGTTATTTGACAAAATGACAATGCCTTTCACACTGGAGTCATTTTCTTCAATTATGAAGTGCTCCTAATCTTCATTATGAAAATATTTTTCACAAAACAACAATACCAATAATCAGTTTGACGGATGAGAAGTCAGCTACAAAAAGAGACAATGACTGGCCTTAGTCAACAACGGCATTGCGGCAATACCGATTCACAAAATTAAACTCTATTCTCAAATTTGAGATTGTTTCTCCGGGCGTACATGGTGCATATAGTTCTTTGCTCAATTGAACTGAAATTAAAAAAAGAAAATAAATGCACAAAAAAACAATTTAGACTGTAAGGCATGATATTCGTATTATGTAGAAATCTTTGATGAATTTTATAGAGCAATTTTTCAAAAAGAAAGATATGTAGGTACTTGAAGTTTGTTTGTTTTTACCATGATGTTAAATGAAATATTTATAGGGTATACCACTTGATTATCTTTAGAAGTTTTTTTTTCTCAATAAATCATACACAAATTTTGTTAAAAAAGGGGGGGGGGATTAAAACAGTTGCAGTCAGTCTACCATTAGTATATCTATTTTACTCTGTCAACGAAGTAAGCATTGTAGAAAGATGATATTAAAAAATAAATGAATGTCACACTAATGTTAGCCTTGATTGTTTTGATGTAAAATTTATTGCAAATGCTAAAATATGTGGAGTGGAAAAACAGCTACAAGATTGTTCAGATGAAGTTTTAAAGGCTATGATGAACTTTTGTCTGCAGGTTTTGTCCATGTTTTCGCATGATTTGATTGTTTTTTAATATTAATATTTAATCACTATTGTTATTAAAAAAATATTAATTTCCTTGGACTATATTGAAAATTAATTACCATTATCCTTAGAACATGATGTGAATTAATATTTTTGTGTGATTCACATGAAGATAGAAGTCTGACATGAGGTCCAGTTACACCTGCCAGTTCGATACTTTTCAAAGATTTTATTGTTTTATAATGTTTGAGCAGACGTAAAAAAGTGGTCATATGATACACTGATAAAGGGTGGTCAAAGATAAGCGTGCTCCCTCGACTGTGTAGAGATGGAGCCACTCACACAGAAGTAATGTTGGTGTAAATATTTACCCAAGTTGTGGAAAAGTGATTAGTTTTGGATAGACATGCTTGACTGATTTATTTTCTTGATTTATGTAGTGAGATAAGGCTCCTATCCTATTGTGTCAGATAGTCGAAGCATCTGCTGCACTACTTTTATTGCTTTTCCCCTGTACGCTAGGGTCTTTTGCTATTTCATTTATCTTGCATAGTTCTTGCCCTGCCCATTAAACACGGATTGGGAATTAATTTTGTGATTAAAACTAAAATCGTTACAATTTGTGTTTATTTGTAAGGCGATGTGGTGCTCTCGTTTATTATGGTTTAAGATCCTGTTCTTATTTGGCTTCACTATTTTCTATTGTTGACAGAGCGAACAAAGGACGGTATCGTTAAGATCAGGTTTTTAGTGGACATTGAAGTGGGCCGGGATACAGATGTTTAAATATTTTCGGAAGTTTCATTCAGAACGGTTTGTGTGAAAATTTAGTTAACTGTGGATTTTATTGACGTCTGCATTCATTATTGGATTTTTAATGTTTAACGTGAAGTTCAAATAATTATACATTTGGAAATATATACATGAAGGTATGTAATTTATTTGATTAAGGAAAATATGTATGCATAGTAATTAATTTATGATCATAATTAATAAATGTTCAAAAAATGCTTTAGATAGATTATGTATCATAGAACAGGGATATAATTTTGATTAAAGATATCTACATGTCAGAAAACTATATCTTTTTTCAGGGCGTTAGTATATATAAAGGAATATAGTGAAATAAATATTTGCCTTTAATTTATTTATCTGTAATTAATAACCAACCACTGCTACATAAAACTATCATAGTAGTTTAATCAGATTTCAGATTAAAGATGTGAAAACTAATTTCTATGATAGCGAACATATAAAAGTTACATTCCCTCGTCAGATTGTTTTAGAAAATATATATATTAAGTTTATACAAATCGGTTTACAAAGGAAATTGAAAGATAGAAGTTTGTACACAAAGATGAGGGTCTTGACCTCTTGTCAACATCATCAAAGAGTAAGATTGACCTTAGAAATGTATACACCTGGTTTAAACAGGTAAAAATTCACCATTTACTTGGTCTATTACTGCAAGGTAAAGTCACATTTTTTGCTTCACTGCTACTTTACAATGTAAGTTATCAGTTATGAATTATATAATGTTAACTTAAAAATTTTAGGGATGTATTGAATTATAAAATGTTAGCTTTAAATTTGAGGGAGGTATAGAATTATGAAATGATTTTATAATCATAACAATTTTATCATACTTATTTCTTTTTAGTTATTAATGATATGAATTTGTGTATTGCTAAATTGATATTTAATTGAAGTTTTATTTAAATTTTGGGAGTTTTTGCAATTGATTACTTTGTTTATATATTGTTTATGTTAGTTTAGGTGAAAGTATTGAACTGACGGAAGTTCGTTAGCTTTGTTTTTTATTTCGTAAGATAATTAAATATTGGAAAAAAGTTACCTGGTTTATTTTTAAACTGGGCTTGCCAGACTGTTTCCTTTTTCCTGATAATTCATGTTCACTTTTATTGCATTTTAAGATTTAAATGAATTCCAACTGTGATTTTGAAAATCTTCTTTTCTTCTATCACAATTATCAGTGATGCACTAGAATCAGAATGATTTACAAGAAGATAGGAATTCATTCAATGTAATGGTATCAATTTATCTTATCTGAATTTAAATTTAAACTTTTTTTTTTAAAACTTTAATGATTTTATTGAAAAGTTGCATCAAAAACAGAATGATGTATGTGGTTTCTAAGACAGAATTGGGTAACAAACTGCTTTGCAGTGGTTTAGATAATTTTACTTAGAATTTTGCAAGAAAGCAAAAAGTTGTTTTTCAGTTCTTAATTTTGACATTAACTTGTCTGTTCACAATAAGCCTTAAACTTTTATTACAATTTGCTTTAAAAAAAACATAAAATTTGATATATAAAGTTTATTATTCATAAGATAAAGTTTATAAAAAAATATGATTGAAGAAAAATAAACTTTTTTCCATACCATTATCATAACCAGTTCTGAAATTTATAATGGGGTCGTGTTACGATGTCATTGACACTATTATGTTTATCAAACATATGTAAAAACGATATGATCTATGCTATATGTTTATCAAGTGATAAGATCTGTAAACCAAACCATGTAAAACTTCTGTCATCTAGCTTCTGAATTTGTCAAACTTTTTGAACTTTTTGTTCTGGTAAGTGATCTTGCTACTGTATCCATTAACCTTTTTATGGAAGTTTGGGATAACAGTAGAACCATTGTAATTGTTACCCTTTTGACTAAAGTTATTGTTAACTTTGTCACATCTATACAAGACCTGTTATGTTTTGTTAACCTTTTGTGATCTTGCCTGGGAAGTATCTGTCAACTCAGCCAAAATGGTTTGTTTCCTCATGACATAATGTTAGCATTTGCTGTCAAATTGTTGCACTGACATGTCATATATGTCAACACTTTCTTCTGCTTCTAGTAAATGTCAACTCTTGTACCAATACACCTACTAAAAACCACTTATCACTGGATTTTATGAACGAGATAAGTTCTAGAGAGAGTTTTGCATCTGTAGCATTTTTCTTCAGATTTATAGGATATTTAGAGTGTTTGTCAATAAGACAGCATCTTTATGCCAAAAAGTAATCCTAAAACAGACATTCATAGGTCAGCATATCTTCTTCAATCATAGAAAGTGAGATAGTCATCTAAACAATATATCAATGTTTGTCAAGCTGAAAATGTTCAGTTTCATGGTGTTAATTGACTGTATCTTACCCTTCATATCTTCAACTATTTTGGCCATAATCCAATATAGCATTGTTTTCTAGTGGCATAACAAGATGTGGATCCAGGATTTTGAAAAAAAGGGGGGAAGAGGGGGAATGCTTGTCTGTTAACTTGGCCAAATTTGTAGTGGAACTGATAAAAAGTCTGGATTTACCATAAATGAAGCTCCATAATGAAGAATGTTTTCTGCACTCCATCCCTGTTGTCCCACCTTGAGAACCTACTCACATCATCTTATTCTACGCAGGTTGTAATTTTAAACCCTGCAAGTGGCAGGTTCATTCCACTACTATCTTAATTGACTTAAGGATTGTCAGTCTTGCTGTTGCAGGCTGTTAGTTCTCCAAGCATACCGCTTTCATCCACCAATAAAAACTTACAGCAACAATACATGAATATAACCAATCAATGGTTGATCCAGGAGGGTGGTTGGTTGGGGTTGAAACCCCCCTTTTATTGGACAAATAGGGACATATAGTTGGAACCAACCCTCCCCCTTTTTTAACCTGGGTTGGGAACGTTCATTTAAAAAAGGTTGGATCCACCCTGCCATTCTGAAAGTGGTGTGAAAACACCAACAATCAATCACCAAATCATATTGATTTTTAATCATTTCTCATTCCTAGACATGTATGAAATAATTGCCACTAGATGTTAAGCAAGTAACTTTCAATTGATTAAGTGTATTATATAAAATAGGCATTATAATATTACATAAAAAAAAAGGTATTAATGGTTATTATAAACTTTTTTTTTTATGGAAAAATTGTTAACAATGCATTTACTTTTCTACATTGGCTAGAGGTATAGGGGGAGGGTTGAGATCTCACAAACATGTTTAACCCCGCCGCATTTTTGCGCCTGTCCCAAGTCAGGAGCCTCTGGGCCTTTGTTAGTCTTGTATTATTTTAATTTTAGTTTCTTGTGTACAATTTGGAAATTAGTATGGCATTCATTATCACTGAACTAGTATATATTTGTTTAGGGCCAGTTGAAGGACGCCTCCGGGTGCGGGAATTTCTCGCTACATTGAAGACCTGTTGTGACCTTCTGCTGTTGGTTTTTTTCTATGGTCGGGTTGTTGTCTCTTTGGCACATTCCCCATTTCCATTCTCAATTTTATGTCTTAATTTAGTAATCCTTCAGTTTGATCAGATATATCTACCAGTATATTACCGATTTTCTAATGTGAAATACAGATTCTATGCTCTGAAGACAAAAACTTGGGATTCTTTTACTGTGATTCATACTGTTGTATTTTCTAAGACAATTACATTTCCAGTACTCTCTTTAGATGTTGTCTGAGAAGTATAGTCATTAATGTTCTATGTACAGCTTATACCACTTGTAATGTTGATTATACACGTTCCTGTGTGCCACTTGACTATCAGATGTGTAGAAGCATCTGAATTTGGACTCTTAGGCAAAACAATATTCATTAAGTTTACAGAAAATATACATGCATTTATAAACTATTAGTTTGTGAAATGTAAATATTATTTTTTTCCATGTGGTCAAACCAATATGTTGTTAATAAAATATAAACACATATTTTCACAAGTGGTCATCTTGCTGAATGCATTCATCCAGTCTAAATCAACCTTGACGTTGTTCGATGCTTTGTCTTACAGAGATTGTGTTCCTTGTTTAATATAAAAGGCTATGGGTCACCAACGAATTTTGTTTACTTTCAAAAGAGAATCTGTTTTACTTTATTAATTTTTTTATTGTAAAAACCTGAATTATACAGAATGTGAAGGTCAAAGATCAGAGTAAATAAAAAGAAATTTAATAAGATGATCTTTCTTAATGGTTAGACCAAAAGATCAGGTCATAAAAGGACTTTTGAAGTGTTGAGAATAAGGATTGGCAAATGTTGCTTCTCCATGTTTGTTGATCTTTTATAAGTCCTTTAATTTACTTTTTTCAAGATGTGACTCAAATAAATGCAGCCTGGTACATTTAAAGAGATTCTTGGTAGACTTCGGATAATCTCATGGTACTAAGGTGACATCTTTAATTCATTCATGTAACAGTATACAAACTGCTGCATATTTGTTTGATTGTGTTCCTTTTGTATGCTTAACATTTCATTTGTTTTAATTGTACGGATAATGAAATGAGCAAAAGCAACAAAAAAAAAACAAGAAAAAACAAAGTATGCCTTTCAGTAAATGAAATTCTTGGACAAAAAACCTTTGATTGCAAAATATTAAGAGTTCTTGTTTCACTCTAATTAGACCAAACAAGCATCATATTACAGATTTTACTGTCTTTTTATTTCACTGAATGTTTAAAAATCAATTTATCCTTCCATTTGCACGCCAGAAGGCCGCGATTTTTTTGTATCAATCACCAGTTTTCTTTTTCAAATTCTTTGTTTCATGTGTTACTCAACAATAGACGTTACTTAATCATCACTTTTAAACCTTAAAAGTCCATTACGGAAAAGACGAGGGGATAATCTGCCTGACTTCGAACCGATTAATCTATTAATCTGCTCCTGGTGTCATTAAAAATAGTGGAGACAAATTAAGTTCCGTAGTTATTTAATGTTCACAGGATAACGAATCCCTCGAATCCCTTTAGTTTTTCGAAAAAGAAACAATGAGAAAGCCGTCAGATCTCCGTCACATGATAAATGTTTAACTGGAGTAAAAGTAATTACTCATTGGTTAACGACAAATTAAATACGAGATATGGGGAATAATCGTTTGTCTCCATTGTTTGTGCGATAATGATCCTATCACTTCATGGTTGCATTATTGCACAAGATTTTCTCACTAAAGATTTGGACAGATGTTTTAATTTAGACTGAGCAATATAAAGATCAGGCCGGATATTTTTATTGCACCACATTAAACGTCTTGGAATGAAAAATTAATTTGACATGTCTTAGAGAGAAATTAATTTTCCCTTTTAGTTTTAAATTGAAAAATATTGTAGTTGTCCGATTCTCATGATGTTTCACTTATATGCGAACGGATTCTAGTTTTTAAAGAGATTTGTATGAGAGTTCTTATGTAAATATAATATCCTTGTTTCTTTGTGAAGTGTTTGTAAAATTTCTTTTAAAGTAAAGTTGTGACACTTGAAAGGTGTGTTTATAAAGTAGTTAGAGATAGGGATTAATCTCACTAATAATCTACCGAGATTAATCATTATTAGGGTACTTTGTAACTTGTGTCATTTGCTTGTTGGAGTAGTTAATGGAGTACTTACGGGTACTATGCAGAGGATGGTACCGAACATGTTTGTAAATGAACTTCTTAATCTTCTCATCACCGAATAATTACTTTCTTTTTGACTGAACAATGGCTGACTTGACGTCTGCTCATTGTGTTGGACATCTTATGTTAATGAGCCTTGAGACAAGTAGATTATAAGAACTTTTGAGAGAACAAGAGGTGTAAACATGCCTACCAATGGTGTCTCAGATACAATACTTGAATATGTCGATATTTTAGGTGCATTTTTTTTTTCTTAGAAAAGGCTACTTGAACATTTGTGTAAAATTTTTATCCATTAACTGGGTAAAAGATTTTTGGAAAGATTTTATATGAGATACCCTTTATCACTTGAAGGATATTTGTTGTTTAATCCAAATTCTTTTAATACCAATGTTAATAAGAATCTGCCAACTAGAAGAAGAAAAATTGCAGAAAGAGAAAAAAAAAGCTTGTAAACATTTTATTATGGTACACATTTATAAAAAAGACGTAACCTATTTGTCTTCTTGACATGATGCAGTTCTTGAAATACTTTGCATTGTGTTTTTCAATCAGTTTTACCACCTACAAGGACTTAAGTTAATGCATTTTCTAAGAGGGATATAAAAAATAAAAATGTCACTTTTAAAAATTTAATCTTCTATAAGAGGGTCCCATACAAAATTAATCTAAATCTGAAGAGGATATAGTCCAGCCTCCTTCAGACAGTAGATAATGCGCTTTCCTCTCACGATTATACAAATCATTTCCTTTTTCATAACAAAAATATCTTGTGCCACACTTATTTAGTCATAAAGAAACAATCACTGTTGTAAATGTAAAAAACATCGTTCTGTGACAAAAATCCTGCATCTCCTACTAACACAAACACCATCATTGATACCCTTAATCTTAACTCAAACCGTAACCCTTAGTTTGGTAATAAACATAAGTAAAAGTGTCACTTTTAAGAATATAATCTGCTATAAGAGGGTCCCATACAAAATTAATCTAAATCTGAAGAGGATCTAGTCCAGCCTCCTTCAGACGAGTAGATAATACGCTTTCCTCGGACGATTATACAAATTATTTCCTTTTTCATTAACAAAAATATCTTGTGCCACACTTGTTTAAGTCATAAAAAAACAAAGAGGTATAGCAGAAATACTGTAAAAGACAGTAAATGTGGGCTAAGGTATAAAGGGAGACAATTCATAGAAATATGGATTTTTTTTCAGAAAATTTAATTGACAGAGTATATATACTTTGTTTATAAAAAAAAGACTTTAGTGAGTCTAGTTTTGAAATGTTTATAATTTCTGTCTTTACTTTGTGAATAGTTTTATCAAGTCTAGGATAGATAGAATGTATTATGTTTTCCAGTCTATGAGAGTGTTGCATCTTGCCTTATATATCAGGTTTACTTTATTGGTTTGAGGTAGTTAGCCAATAATTCAGTTGTGATCACATCAACTTGAAACTGAGTGCACACATTCATTAAGATGTGTTCAACGGTCAATTTGAATTCAATTCCGCCTTTATCCTGACATGCATCTGGCTTTTAGAGACAATACGGTAATCATTGTAAATATGCATTTTCTATAAAGTACTTACAGGCTGATAATAAAATGAATATAATGAGATCTTCTATGCGTATCTCTATTATATCAGTGCTTAATAGTGTCAAAATGATCATTAAAATAGATTGAATAGCATGTTAATATCATTATATTATTTATAGAACCATTATAGGGTAGAAATTAATAAGAATTATTGGGTAACTAGTTATTAATATGCCAGATTTGAGGATATTTGTGTCATAATTTGATCATTTTGTTGTCAAAAACACATTTTGATAATTATGTAATACGGTTTTTGCGATTTTTAAAAAACTTTATGCTTTGTGTTTTGGAGTTTTTGTTCAGTATGTCTGTCAACATGGCAATGATTTGGATACTGGAAGAATATTATAATTTTTTGTTTTTTACCATAAAAACTTTTGGGTTCAAATACGTTTAAAGAGTTTAATATAATTAAATGTGATAAAATGTGCTATAATGGTTAATTCATAACACAAGTTAATCAAAGAGAAGAAAAAACCCAGATTTCTGAAGATAGATTTTTTATACCACTAAATCGAAAAGTCCAAAAGTTGTCTTTTTTTATTTGAGACCAAACCAAAATGGGGCAAATGTTCAAGAATCAGAGCCCATAACTATCTTTATATTTTGTATTTTTCTTATAAATCATTTTAAACCTCTTTTACTAAATGTAAAGGTCACGAAAGTCATTGTATGGTCCAAATTTTACATCAGAGGTGTGGCTTACCTGAGGTTGATGGGATCTGTCATCTTTATATCATGGTCATACATCCCGGTCATTGTACGATTACATTGGACCTTATATTATTCAACTTAACTTTGATTGTACTGTTCAATATTTTTATATCATCATGGATCCAAGTCTACATCCCAGGTCAGTGGACATTGCACTAGCCCTTATATTACCTAGGGTTGATGGGATCTGTCAGCTTTATCAGTGATACATACCTGGAATATTTTGTTACCCATTTAATTGATTTAGATTATTCGGAACTTTAACTTTGATTGTAACCGTGATATTCAATACATTTCTTACATAATCTTATTACCTATGAATTAACCGAATAAGATTGTTCTTTTAATACGTTATGTCAAATTAGTCATTTGAACGCATACTAAGATCTTTTATTACGCACTTTTTAACATGAAAAAGAGCAATTTGAGGACCACTTTGAGCAGTGTTTGAACATCAGATAACTTTCATAATTTAATAACTTGTCTTCACCTCCGATCTTCATGCTTCATGATGGGAAAATTTTGCCGAACACCTGCCGTAAAAGTTTTTGCTTATGTCATTATAAATGCATTCTTTGCCAACTTTTTTTAGAAACATTTGCCCAATTTCTGTTCATTGTTTTAAATTACCTGTTTCAATTTTAAATACACAGACTTTATTGAAATTTCCTGTCTCTGGTTCAGATAAGTATTTATCTACAGAGGAGAGAGGAATTTTATCTTGTCGCTAATTAAAGGACATTGTAACGAAAACAAACAGATAAAGGGGATCCTTGACAAGGTAATAAGAGTCTTTATGAAGAGGAAGTGTTTTTGATATCCTTCTGTTTTGTGGAGGGAAGTGTTTAATAAGTGGTGGTGATTATTTTATGTGGGACCATTGACATGGTTGGTGTTTTGGATAAGGGTGTTATTTTTTTTGGATGCCATTTTTTAAGAGAAGAGTTCCAAATTTTTCTGTGAATGAGTTAGAAAAGTGCTTTGAAGGGAAGAATTGGGGGTGGGTTAATTGTGAATTTTATTTTGGATGCCATTTTTTAAGAGAAGAGTTCCAAAATCTTCTTCTGTGAATGAGTTAGAAAAGTACTTTTTCAGGGGAACCATTACATTTGCGTTGTGATTTATATTTTGGATGTCAAGTGGACAGAAAAGGTGAATCATTTCTAAAGAGAAGTGTTCAAAAAAAATTTGGTGAAGGAGTAAAAAAGTGCTTTTGCAGGGGAAACATATGATGTGGGTTAATAGTGAGTATTATTTTGGATTACATTAGGCAGAGAAGATTTAAAGAGAAGTTTCCAAAGGTTTTCTGTTAAGGGGTTAAAAAAGTGCTGTTGCAGGGAATACACGAGGTTGGTTGTGAGTTTTATTTTGGATGTCTTGCACAATTTAATACTAGCTATAAATGCAATTTGTTATATTATCTAGGAATTTGAAGAGTTGAATTAAGATCCATTGTATTTTCTTTTCCAGAAAGAAGAAAACTATACTGCTAGCATAAGTATAGAACCAGCTGTGTACAAATTTGGTAGTGAAGCTAAGATTCGAAAACTTCCCACTCCGTTGAAAAATAAGTCACCGATATTCCAGCAAAAAATGAACTGTCACAGAATGCTATTGGAAAAAGAGTTATGATGGATTATCCAATCAGAGGCACCATTTCTCCATTGTCCGATCAGGAATTAATCAAAAGTCTTTGTTTTTGGTCGACCGTCTTCCCCTGTCAACCATTCAATATCCAAAGATGTAAATCTCCGCCAGATCAGTCGCGACCCTTGTCACCTTTATCAGAAAGCTTATCAAACAGAAGACCGTCTATGGTAAACCACCAAAATATGTTCCTCCGTCAAGTCGTAGTGCAAAATCGGGAGCTTACGCAAGAACTGGAGGGATTTGTGATCAGTGTAATAACTGCCTCCTCGACTTGAAACGTCAAGCTGTGAGATTAATGAACGTGGAAAAGCCATCATCCAATAAGGTAAAGTCTATATATATGTTGCACAGGTCATCATCGTTAGCCTTAAGTAGTTTGTCTTCGTATTAAGATTGTCAAATCCACGTTTGTTTGTCCTGGCTATAATTTATTACGTTCATCGGTGTATACCCTATTGATTATTAAACCACTGTAGCCTAGATATGGTTAGACTATATTAGAATTTCCAATCCGACGAAATTGAGATTTTTAGATTTATGCGTCTACTAACATTAAGGAATGTAGACTTCTTTAGATATACATATTGTGCTGTGGTATTTGGTCTCTTAAAAACTGTGATTTGTGATTTTGCTTATATGGAAGTTTCATTACCAAGTGAAATGAATAATGGATACAAAGTTGACAACTTTTCTTCTTCTAGAAATATTAGATAAGAAACTATTATCTCTCAGTCTGTGAAATAATTTGAAGTTAATTCATTCTGTTTTAAACTTAATAAACTATCTAAAATAAAACAAAACTAGAAAATCAAATAGATGATTCCATTTTAAGCATTACAAATCACATTTTGCATCAATGAATTATAAATCTAGGGATTATAAGATACTGTTTGCAACATTTTCATAGAGTTAATTCCCCCTTTTCATTATATATTAAGTGCATTCTATATAAAATATATCCGAAACTTCCCTTTTTGATAAACTATTGGAAAGTACTTTATTAAAATTATGAAAAATCATATTAAATGAAGTTTTATTTAATTTCCACTATAGACGATTCTTTGATTGCAAGGTAATTATCAAAGTACTGAAGTACTGAACATCAGAGGGCCTCAAGTTGTGTTGAATTATTGATAAATGACAGGTGTTTATATTATACCTACCAGACAGATATGTTCACCATACAATATAGTACAAATATTAAATATAATATGCTATCATATCTGAGATACTGACTTGAACTAGGAAACTTAACTTTGTGAATTATCAATGATTACTTGGTCAAATGAGAACTGTTAGATTGGCATTATGACCATATATATGCACACATACAAAAATCGTTAGCGTATAACTTATAATAGAGAATCAACATAGCAAACAATTCTTCGAGTAGCTATATAGTCACTCACTGAACTATGAAAAAGAGGTTCAAGACAATCATATCAAAACAGATAAATTGTAATATTGTGGCTAATTAAAAAATAAAGTGGGGAAAAATATATTGTTTTGGCGAAAGAGGTGGCGAAAAAAATAATTGACCCAGGGGAAACTTTGGGGCTAAAGATACCAGATGAACAGCAGACTCATAAATGGAAAATAAACTTACAATTCCATGACTAAAACTGAAAAAGACATGCATACAAATAAAAGTACACTAGAAACAACATAGAAAACTAAAGACTGAGCAACACGAACCCCACCAAAACAGGTGATCTCAGGTGCTCCGGATGGGTAAGCAGATCCTGCTCTACAAATGGCATTAATTAACAATGTTTGTACATGTAGTATCCAGGTCTTTTTTCTGAAACATTTAGCTTTTGGATCAATTGCTAATTAAATGGATGTTAACACAGCAAGATTACTATCCCTTATTCTAGATTTTTGTTGCAGTCAACACAAACTCTTTAAATGTTCATAAATAGCTTCACTGAGTTACATTTGTATCTTGGTTTTATTGTAACACAGTCAATCATTTATCCATTATATTTTTTTTTAAATTAGCAGCTATACATGTACATTGTAGGTTCTGTTTTCTAATAAGGTCTTTCCACCTTTCCGTGGAAAGACCTATTGATTTTGTTCTGATTATTATTTTTTTTTTTTCTTCCGCCTAATTTTTTTTCTTGCGTAATTTTGTTGTTTCAAAAGATGTCGCTTAGATATTTGGAATATGATATCGTATAGTTTATACGCTTTAAAACTGACAACCGTGCAGTAAGAGTTATCTCCCCAAACACTGTTTTTCTTGTGGCCACTACTCCTTCGCAACCGTAAAAGATTACAACAAATTTATTTTACCAAATTGCTCGTTACATCTTCAGGATTCGGAGTTTAGTTTTAACCGAAGCTATCCTGATACTCCATATGAGAGTTATTCCCCCTTATGTATTTGATATAAGTGATTTGCATTTCTAACTGGTAAACCATAAGTGATAGAGACCTAGGGTCTTTTAATTTGAGATCCTTGGTCCAAAAAAAATGAAAATTAGGTCAAGGTCAAGGGTCAAGGTCATATTCTAAATTTTTTATTTTGGCTTATTTTTACTTATTTTCAAAACCTTATAACATATCTACATCTTATTTTCACTAAATTGTTAGTTGCGACATGACGTTACTTATAAATTTTTGTTGAAAGGGTGCGTAAACAATAAATAGGAGTTTTTGCCCATCTTATATTTAGAATTATGCGTAAAGTCATATAACTCATTAACCATACATAATAAAGACCTAGGGTCTTTTGATTTGAGATCCTTGGTTTATGACCTTGAAATTGAGGTCAAGGTCATAGGTAATTTGCACGTTCTAGATTTTGAACTTTGCTTTAAATTCATATTTATATATTATAAAGCCATAGGAACTGACATTTTAGATTGATTTTTAATATTTTGATAATAAAATAGATAACCACTTGTGGAAAGACCTTCAATTGTTCTTTGAACAATTGGTTTTTAATTATTAAATGGTTCATTGTAAATATTACAATGTATTATATGCAGATAGCCATTTGCTAATGATGGTATTTTTGTTAATTGAATATCACAACATTTGGATAGTTTTTCAACTGTTAGGTTTTTTTTACTTTGTTCTGGATTTAATACTTTGGATACCACTGGGTAAGCAATGAGAACATTTTGCACTATACATATAGAACACAACTACCATATGAATGTGTCGGTCCTTTGTAAGAAACCTGTAAAACAGGCCTTGTAATTTTTTGGTGTATATCTTGATTTCCCGATTGTACATTGATGTGGCCATTAGTTTTCTTGTATAAATTGTTTAACATTTGACATTTCATGACTATTTCTAACTGATTTATGTATAGTTTTTTTCTGATTGTAAAAATGTTGTATGGTTATAAGCTTTATTTCCTTTTCATCATTTTGTCTAGAGCTGGTGTCTGATTTATACCAATCATACCTCCCTTTTCTTTTTTTATGAATAATGACAACAGTTTGGTTTTAATTTTCATTTATGTATGTACATGTAACAATATAAAACAGTATATATACATGTATAATCTCATTCCATCATTAATATTGGTCATTGTCGGTATATATTTATCTTTAAGTTTAACAATGTACTGTGAAAGAGCTATCTTCTAACAGATACTTAGTATATAATGGTTATTGTGAAACCACTGATTCAAAGGACAAGTTTCACTTATTGCCCAAAATAGCCTAAACTATAAAACTCCAAAAAGTTCTCAATTTGGTCGTAATTTGGGTCTATTTCAAAAGTCTTAACACTCAATGAATCAGTTCTTTTCATAAAAGTACATTTTATGTTCCAAATTTGTCAAAATGTGATGATTTTGGGCAATTTTCAGACCTGAAAGCTTTAAGCCTTTAGGAATAAAGATTTGGCCGCTACCTACATGTACCATCCAAAATGTTTTGTAACCAAAAGAATCCAAATCTGATATATATAATTCATCAATATAAAAACTTTTTAGATCTTGGATGACAGCCAAGTTTAATTATGCCAAAAACAATTAAAGTTTTACCTTAGTTATCTGTGGTATAATTTTCACAATTATTCAATGGTTTTGTTGTGTCTGATTTTCGAAAAGAAAAATAAAGATGGCAAGACCTGAACGATGCCGCCAAATTTGTTTAAGTAACATATGAACAACAGAGTCAGTGTGGGGCCACTAAGCTAAACTGCCCGCTTTGCACCAGCCAATATAAATGAATGCCTAGGGTGGGAATCGAACCCACATACACCAACTCTGTTGTCCCTATATTTTTTTTAAAAATAAACAAAAAATTGTCAAGAACAAATTTAAAAATATAGCGCTCATAGGTTTGTCTCAATAAAGATTTGCTTAGTTTGTTCATGCAGTATCCCAATATTGCTCTCAATAGTATAAATAGGCTCATGTGTGCTCAAATAACCATTAAGATTAGTCTCAATATTGATTATATCTAACTCAATTGAGTAGATCTAGCTCAAATTTTACTCAACATATAACTGATCATATTTGCTCCATTTAAGATCTCATGGGTGCTCATAGATAAAGTTAACTGATTGTATTTCTCATAGATATAACTAATCATATTTGCTCAATTCAAGTTCTCATATGCACATATGCATGTATGTGTGAACAAATGTCTAATATAAGTTACTAAAATTTGACATGGATATGGTTACACATTTAAATTAAATAATGCTGTAGAGAATGATAAGCACAAGTATGTCATCAAATTATCATATAATTTTGGCGATACATGTCATGTATGGTCAAAATAATACAATACTACAAGCTAAGGAAGACTTAAAAAACAGGACAGTTAATCTATATTTATATCTCCAAAACTGTAAGGTTTCTCCCAATATATCTATAGTAATTCAGTAAATGTGATTAACCCAAATTCTGACATTTCAGTGTAAAGTAAGACTCTTGATTTCACGAGCAAGAGTCTTTATACACTCAAAAAGAGTCCAACTCTATAGGAAGAAGAAAAAGGCTTCTCTGAATATTATATAAACAATAAATTCAACCAATAATTATATATTAGAATTACTTACATAGACATAGTCAAAGTCATTACAAATTCCGCGTATTTTCCAGTCAAGGGGACATATTCACATATACTAATGCAACAAACTAAGTCGGAGAAGGAGCGAAAATCCGAAACAGTATCTTAAAAAACAGAAAATAGTTCCGTGTGTTGTCCAAGTGATCAATCTACTTGTTATTTACGAAGAAAAGAAATTTAACTCAAAAAATTGTTGAGATCTTTAAAAAAAACAAATTGTTGTTATAAAAAATACACAAATAGTAACCTTATCTTTAAAGGCCTTGCAGGTTCTTCTTACTCCTACCCAATCTGCTGGTATTTTCAAAATGGCTGCGGGGGACGTGACCTGATAATTTATTTTAATAATATGACAGATTAAATTTTCCTGGTTTTGCTACGTTAATATTATAGACAAATATATGCTACAAACGGTTTAAAAAGGTTACTCCAAATCAAATAATTGAAATATAACTACCTTTCTGTGTGTAAATGTGTGAATTGATTTCCTCTCGATTTTCTACACGCTCGCTCTTGCCCTCTTGCGCACTCGTGGTATTCATCCGCAACAACAATTTTTTGATATTGAAGATCGTTTGATTAAAATACAAATATTTCTAACGACAAAACATTTTCATATTATAAATTTTGCATTAAGAAAAATTAAAAAAACTGAGTATCCATTGAAAACATGAATTTAAAAGAAGTGATACGGAATTTTATTCTGCACTATATAGGTCCGCGGGTCTATAATGTCGGTTATTATTCCAAAACTAATTATATATGCATCTCTTTGATCTTTGCGCGAATTGAAAAGTAGGCGATGGCAATACACCCGAGGCCCCTCAGGGGCCTCTGATGTAAAAAACTAATCTAGAATTGTTTGTCAGTATGTTTTGCACATCACTGATTTGATTAAAATATTTCACCCTGTGAATTAAAAGTTTATCTTGAACATGTGATATGTATTACATAGGGCACTTGGTTTGTTTTAGGATTAAGTATCTCCCTAGTGCAACACTGCACCATGTTTCACAATCCCATGAAGAACAAAGGGGGGTTATTGGGTGTGATCTTACCCACTGTACAGTAAAAACACAATCCCATTAGAACAAAATGGGTTTGTTGTATGTGATAAAAAAAAAAAAATTATTAACACTGTAATTAGGCCAATCAGAGCTTTTCTTCATAATCCAAAATTTATCTTATTTGCCAAATTTTTCTTGCTTTAATGTATTTGAAAAGACTTGCTCATCTTTCAGGTTTTCAAAACATAGTGGTTAAAATGTAAAATTTTTTAGTGTTTTCACTTCGAAATCTATCTCAAAATACTTGCATTCAAGCATGCATGAAAGGGTGTGGAAAAGAAAGATGTACTTATTTTATCTTGATTATCAGGATCATTAAGTAAGATCACTTAATTTGTATTTTTAAACTAAGTAATGGCACATCAGTTCACAGTATTTTGTTTTAACGTTTTTCATGAATTTATTTTAGCTATCGAAAAAAAGTTGGTCATGGTATATAGTTAAAATACTGTGGTGTGTCTTTCTGTCTGTCTGTTTGAAGTCAAAACAATTCTTTTACACTGTATAGACTTGGCTGTTCTAGAAAATATCATCAATGCAAGACCATAACCTGTACTGAATTTCAAGGTCAATTTCAAGGTCAAAATTAATAATTGTGATGGTTTGCTTTCAAGAGGAGATGATGGCTCCCATTGATTTTCAAGGTCATTGTTATGGGTCAAATAGAAGAACAGATTCCTTGCAACAGATCATGTAAGGCCAACAAAGAATTGTTTCAATGTTTCTTAAAGATAGGGAGAGCTCAGTATTCTTTACATCTACAGTGGGTTGATTAGTTTTTCCTTTCAGACTTTATTTCTGACCTTCAAATTTAATTTTATACAACAAGTGTACAATTAATTGCTAGTCAGTATCTGTCTAACTTTACTTTCTCATTGATTATAGAGTTTATATCATGAGAAGAGATGACCCCTCTTGATTTTCAAGGTCATTGGTATGGGTCAAATAGCTAGTACAGATACATTAAGTAGTATGCCTTGCAACAGGTCATCTAAGGCCAACAAAATAGTTGTTGCAGAGATTTTTTAAGATACAAATAATCTGGTATCTACAGAGCATCAGATTTATTTATTTTTTCAGTTTAGAAGGGAAGCAAAACTTTTTGTTTCGACCTTCAAGATTAATCTTATACAAGAGGAACAATTAATTTGTAGTCAGTATCTGTCTTACTTCACTTTCTCAATGATTATACCCATGCTTATGACAATTGTCTGCAATAATCAACCGTGGATTGTCACTGATTAAGTTTTATCAAGTTTGCTGTAATCCAGTAATTGAAGGAAGATGCGAAATGTACATCTTGAGTGCTTTTCTTGTCAGCTATTGATTTTAAATTGGTTCAATCACCAACAAATAATGTTTGACATTCAGATAACAGGATAAGTGTATGGGTTATTTAGATCGGTGGCTAATATCACACAAGCTTAACGTGATTAGCTTCATCATGACAAACAATTGTTGCGTTTCTCCCAATTCAATTACGGTTTTTATATCCGTGTGACTCACAATGTTTTTGTATCCATTAAGATGTTTCCGATGTTGAATGTGCTTACATAGGCAGGACAAATTTGACAACCGAGTATGCTTGATCAAATTACTGCTCATTTCTCCTCCATAATCAACTAGATGGTAATACATCACTTCGACTTAATTCTTTCATTTATTTTATCGCCTCAAATCTAGGGTTCTGTAACCATCAACACAGCTAACCTATAATTCCACTGTCAGATTTATTGCTGTATTTTTTGTTTATTGTTGCACATGTGTAATTACTGTTTGGTTGTAAGTCAGACCTCGGAAGTTTTTGTGGTAATTAGCACATGAATGCATTCATTTCATGTCCTTCTTACATTTTTCTAGCATTGTTTTATCCCATAATTTTTTATGGTTGTCGAACATGGTATGTTAAGGGTCACTTTTATGCCAATTGTTGCATGTCTAAAGTCTGTTCTGTCCATCGAAGACAGTTGTTGCATGTTAAGTTTAAAAAGGGAATTTTCCCCCTGTTGTCATAGATATTAAATAAACATTGAAAACCAATTCAAATGCATGGAGTCTGGTAAACAATTAAAGTTAACAGTTTGAAGACTGTTATTATTGGGGAAAAAATAAAGAAAAGTAATCTTTTGGGTTTTTATTTTATTTGTGTTCCCATTACTAAACATAGCTATGTCTATAAAATTGAATATTTGTGTCTGCCCAGTAGAAAATCTATCAAAGTTTTAATGCAAGTTTAAATATGTAGGCCATTAAAATGACAATTCATCTTATGAATTTATGTTAGATATTACTACATGCAAAAGTTACAGTGCAGATCGGTTTATTCTGGGATTGATTTGTATGATGTCCTTTTAGTTATTGCTAGATATAGGGGAAGACCCACCAGAGGTAGATTTAGAGGGTTGCCTAGACCCCTCTTTTGTTGGAAAAAAATTTGTTGATTATATGGGGACTTACTGAGGCATGACTGGAGCAGGCCCACTCTTAGGCATTCATCTTATGACAATTTCTAGATCTGCCACTGACCATGCCTATATATTCTAATTTTGTGAACTTTAATGTCACTTACGTTGAAACTGTGATAGTCATCAATGAGAAAGCAACCCAACATCTATACAGTCCAACACAAGAATGGTCAGAACTTTTGTTCCAGGTTGAAGGCCTCATTGTGACTTAGAGATGAGGAGCAGCAATAAGAACTATTCCTTTGCCTGGCTTTAGTCGGGCATTTGCGGATATTTTGTCTTGTGTCCCTTAATTTTCATTACTCGAACAGAGAACAAACCTCGGAACAAACAGTCAATATATCTCATAAAATTGATTAGCATTCAAATAACTTTTGAAATACACAAATTTGTTGCAATAAAAAAAGGCTTTCTTTTGGTGAAAGGTTAGTAAATAAGTGCTAATATCAAGACAAACTGAGACGTAATTCTTATAACAAGGCACTAAATGCTCCCTGATATCTTTTTAGCTTCATTGGCTTAGTAATTATTCTCATTTTCAATTTACGACAGAATGAATTTGTGTGTGGTACACATAAGATGTTCTCTCAGTGGAATATCCCTGATTAAAGTTATCTATAGTGTGATGAGAGGTGTATGGCATGTATTAGAGGGATACCTCAGTAATTGGTACCTGGTGAGGAGGGGTAATTCCTCCCCATTATCAATTAGTTTGAAACAGTTTTATATATCGTTATATAATAAGTTGTAATAAAAAGGATTACTGAAATTGGTATATTAAAATGTTTTATTGTGAATTTATTTGTCTGTTACATTCAAAACACACAAAAAAATAAAAAAATATTTCTATATTTTTTAAATAATTTGCAATAGCTAATGACTGGTCTTGTCATTATTGTTCATGAAATATTTGCCACTGGAAATAACTAGCCATCAATGAATCAATGAATCAATTGGAACTATTTGGGAGATAGGTGGCTGCCTGGTCAGAGCCCAAAAATAATGTTGGTCATCTGCTTTACCTCTATCTGAAAACAATATTTTTTTGTGAATGAACTTATAAATCTACAAAAATGTTTTTAAGATAGTTTCTGATAACATATTAATCATTTTTGAAAGAATTATGTGTTCTGTTGTAAAAACAATTAAAAAGAAATATTCATGATTAATCAGGGTAGACAACTCTAATGGACATTCCTAACTGTAACTTTCTGTAATTATCTTATCACCAAATTAAGATTAGGTCCCTTGAAAGAGATAAGTTGTTATTTAGTGAGGCTATTTGTTGAGAGATACATCGAATTGCAATAATCTTCACAAAGGTTAAGTTGATTGACCGTCTGCTTCCATATGTTGAAGTTTAGAAAACAAGCAACACTTTCTTTTGGAATGTTTAGAGTTTATTTATCCTAATCTCTTTGATCCACCAATCAGATTAATTAAAACAAACTTTGATGAGATCCTGTGTATGTTCAGGTGCATATCCATAGTAACTAATCATGACTGGTTCTTTTCTTAACATGTAACTGGTACCAATTTGATGGTAAATTTGTGAAGATTTCATGGTTGTCTGTCGGATAATCATACTTGTCTGTTATTGTGTAAAGAAATGATTAATTGGAACTCCATGAAGTGATCAGAAAAATATGGGTTAGTAAAAAATACCAGAAAGTTTCTGTATAAAACAAAAAAGTAAGAATTTTGATTAAAGTGTACAGATGATGACTTGAAAACGTCAGCAATGTGAGATTTCTTTACAAAAAGTGTTAACTTTAATTTACTGAATAACATCAAACATTAATGCTTAGATTGCAGAATTTTAGAAAATATCAGTGGCTTTGACTAAGATATCCTTCTATAATATGTAAAGTTTTGAAAATTTAAAGGGTTAAATTTAGAATTTCATCAAAAAGTTTGAAAGGGAAGTTGAAAAATTCTTAATCAGAGATACTGTGGATTTATTACTATTTGTGGGCAACAAGTTTCTGTTAAGGAAGTTCGCTTGTCATGTTTTAGAATTTTTCTCAGATTTTTGGAATCCTCTGGTTTTATCCATTTGAATGCCTTAAAAAAAATTGCCCATTGACCCCCATTTTTCTTTTTATAAATCTTTAACATGTATCATAATAAGCCATCTGTAAAAGTCTTATCAAATCGTTGTTATTTTTTAATAGATTTTGAAAACGCTTTAAAACCTGTCAATGACAAAGCTATGAAAAATCAAGAGAGAACTGTTTCCCGCCAAAATTTCAATGGTTTATATCTCAAAAACAAGCACATTGACTTATATTTTATTTTTGCTCTTTTGGTTCCCTTATTAATCACATATCAATATATACTAGTGTTATGAAAAGCTTGTTATTTTAAAACTGAGTAGCGAACTTCCTTAAGTTTGAAGAAATATATAACTAGATGAATAAAAAAAAATTAAATGTTGATCAAAATACAAATTTTCTTTATGATAGTATATATCTGCAGATTTTTCGAAACCATAAAATCAAACAACATTGAAAAAAGAAGAAAAAAAATCAATAATAATATTACAAAGTTTTTATGCAAAGAAAATCTCTTGAATCATCTGGATTAGAATTGTAAGCACACAAAATATGTTCACTTTGATTTGATACCAGGAAATTTAAAAAAAAAATTTGCACTATAAGAATATGAAAACTTTTAAATTCCTAAAATGGTATCTTTTTCACACCACAGTGGACAATACTAATGTTGTAATCGTAGTCAATTGATAGGATTACGGTATTGCACTTAGATAAATCGTCTAATTGTGTGATTACTCCATATTATCTGTAAATGACCATCTTGGTCTCTCTAATCTGTTCATGTTTCTCCATAACCATTAATATATGTCATCAATTCTAATGGCGAGTGATGGAAAAATTCATGTAGAAACGAGAAAAATTACTTTCTGACATAAAAATGAATAATAGCGAAAATCAATGGCATTCGTTTATGTCGAAAATTATTAAAAGAAACAGTGTTAGGAAATTGGTTGGTGATTTATGGCGAATATTTATCAAGGTTGGATAACCAATAGGCCCATAAAGGCAGCTCTGCATGTTATTAGGAGTCGTTTTACAACAGACAAACAAGGAAATTCGATCTCGTAAGGTTGTACAAAGTGTGCAAATTTTCATATTTATTTCATTAGCATGTCTTTATGATGACAAACATCGGGTGTCAGAATAAAATTTGTATTATAAATATGACATTTCGGGAAGACATTTGAATTATTTAAAATAAGATTTAATGCAAGGGTGAAGTGGAAAACATATGTCACGAAGTTTTTGCCTGTTGATCGGCTATTTACAAACTGTCATTTTGTATAAGATTAAAAAGGTCAAACTTCAGAAGAAATCGTAGGCTTTTTGATGTTGAAAGAACAAAAAGACTATTAGGGCTATTTATTCAACTGCAATGGCTACCGAGGGACTATAAATGTCAAGTGATGTTGAATTGGAGTAGTTTATATCTAAAGAATTCCTGCAGTGTGTGATTTCATTGAAATGAAACGAGTGCGTCTTGTTCAATTTTTGCAAACATTTCGTATTGTTCTTTGAATTTAATTGACTGTTCGCCAAATCTCTGCATCTGTTTCATTTTTAAATCGGTGAATGTAGAATGATACATGATACTGCAAATAAATTTGAAGCCTCTTTTTCAACTTTTATCAGGCGTCAAATGCCTTTTGCATCTGCTGCAGTTTTATTGTTGGATGTAGGATGATACTGCATTTGAAGCCTCTTTTAACTCTTATCAGGCGTCAATGAAATTCCTTTTATGTTATGCTTTGACCTAAATAAAATGTTCTTTAAAGTAATATTTGACTCTGAAGTTGATTGAAAATTTTACTCTTTACTTTTATTTTGAGCAACAAAGGATCCCCATGCAAGGAATTCTGTTATCACACTCTGAGCAGGCAGACTCTACAACTTGACTGAATAAATATATTTATTGACAAAATTGATTGATTTGGTTATTGATAACTCATTTGTAAAGTTAGGATTTACTTTTGCAATAGGTAATCAACTTTAAAAAAAAACAAAACTGGCAGGTGATATTGAAATATTGAAAAAAGTAAAAAAAACAATTTCAGTTGCAGACTTTTTAGAGTTATCTCCCTTGTACTTTCAAGAAAAAATAATCAAAAAATCACTGCACAAATAAAAATGCTAACTTTTGTATAAAGAATTTTAAAATGTAAATTGCATGTTTATTTTTGTATCTAATTTTCTCATAAAAGCAAGTATGACCTGTTGTTTAACATGTATTTACACGAAGTATGTAACTAACTATGTCCAGCTGTGAATAAGACATTTAATTACAGATTAAATACCCTCCTATGAGAACATTGATTTGTGACTTGAATACTAAATACATGTCCCCTGCAAATAAGCCCAAAAGTATGTATGTCAGTTAACATTCCTAATTTTATATACATTCGTCTGGCCAACTTGGTGGAGTTGTTTATTTCATGCAATGGTCACATGATGGTTTATTTCATGCAATGGTCACATGATGATATAAAATAATTTTCTTTTTCTCTTACAAATTTTCACTTATCACATAGGCAGATTGGAAAATTAGGAGAATTCAGATCACTGATCATGGGGGGGGGGGAAGGATTTTTATATTTTTTTTACTTTATTCAGCATGATCATGATGATAGGGGTGCATTTACCATCATCTTTATTAACAAAACTCTCCAAAACAGTGGCTGGAGGGAAGGCAGATTACTTGAAATAAAAGCTGAAAAAAATAAAGAAGGGTGTCATTTTCTTATCCAACTTTCAGTCAAAAGCAGTTTGTCAAATTCCAATTGAATAGTAACAAAACAGAACTCCCCCACCTATTTCTCTAATTGTTAACTTCATGTTTGTTTTTTAAGCTATTGAACATACAATTCAATTGATTTGTTGATGTCCTCAAACTGAAATATTCACTTATTAAAAATTTTCTAATATGGGTCCTTAATGTTGACATAATATTCTATTGAAGTTGTTCAAGTTGTAAATATTTACCTAATTTAGTTATGTAAACAATTCGTCCAAGGACCTTGATATTTTGTATTAGTAGCTTCTGTTGCTAATCAAGAACAAGTACAAATACTCTGTTAGTCATGATTATAACGATATTACGTATAGATAGTTTCCGTTGTTTAGTAGAAAGTGTGTTAATACTGGGTTAGTCATTGTTCAGTAAGTTCTTTTGATCCTAAATGTATACTTATCATCTTGGTCAACCAAAATCAAACTTTCCAAACTTTGCAGATTTGAATTAGTTAGCTATTTTCCCTTTTTTCTTTCATTTCACTCTTTTAAGGTCGTTCTCTTCTTTTAATTCACTTCTATTAAAAATATTCTTAACTCAGTAGGTACCTTATGTTTTTGTCACTATTTGATTACAATGTAGGGTACTCTACAAATAACTTTTTGAACTTTTCTTGATGTTTTAGATTGGTCAGCAGTTTTGAAAATATTCATCTTCAAACTGAAGGATGGCAATTTCTGGTATCAATTAAAACATTATTCTGTTTTCTTATCAAGCTGCTTGAATATTGTTTTCTACATGTAACATTTGAGCTTCTAGAAGAATATCCATTTTGGTGGACATTTGTTTAATTGATAATCACATCTCATCTCTTGACTTTTCGTTGTCAAATTAGTCCGGCACAAATTAGTCAGGCACAAGGTATTTACTGGACAGGTGCTAAAGCATGACTGTCTGATCTGATGTTGCTCTTCCCCATTTGTTCCTGTCATTCTTTGGTTAGAGATTAACATTGGTTGGTTAGAGATTAACATGTTTTTTGGGACAAGAACTCCACAACAGTATTGCTTTTAGATCAAATTTTAGATGGCAGAAGCATATCAAGAGTTCAAGGGTGGAGATAAGACAATTTTTTTATGGATTTTATTGGATTTCTGTATTTGGTAGATGAAAATCAGAAGATTTAGTGTCGTGTTCATTGAGCAACTACTCATGGGCTACCCAGGAGAGAGTGAGTTTGAAGGATTTATCTGTAGATAAACTCTGTGAATCATCCATTTTTTGGTTGAAATCTTCGTAACATTTAACACTGGACAGATGGCATTTAGGCATTAAAATATTCATAATTTGATCTGACAAGTTATTTATTCTACTCTCGCCTCTTTGTTTCATTACATAAATAAGGTTCAATATGACAAAACCCATATTAATTTATACTAAAGATAACAGAGAATTTTGCCATAAAAATATTGACCTGCTGTAATTGTTTTTGATAAGATCAGAGACTATCTACTGCCCTAAAACCTTAAATGACAGATGTGTTGTAATATTACAGTAATACACTAATTTATTTTGTGGACGATTAGACCAGCTTAGGCTCTATCATAAATTAGGTCCGCAGACGACACAGGGCATAGATATTATTTGCCTTCCATGTGCTCCGTAGTCTCGGTAATTGTATTTATAGCTTAAGGTCCTATTATTACTCACCTTTTTTTCTATTCCGCTGAAAGAAATACACATTTAGAGAAGTTTTAATTTCGTAATTACAAAAAAAAAATGTAATTAAGAGTCATGCAATCGTCTCTTTCATCTGGCATGTCGACAAAATATAATCTTCCATCGTTGATGTATGTGTTTCGTGGTTGCATTTGTCAAAGCAGGGTTTTAACAATGCTACCAATCAGGGCACAGATTTGAAAATCTAATATTATGTGTTAATGAAACATTTGTCTGTTTTTGCAGACGGACCATAAATTTTAATTATCGTGCATTTTTATACAGTAATGACCTAACAAAAGATGTTTTTGGTGATAAATTATTTAAGATTTTGATGTTCAGGGCACCAACTTGAAAATCTAATATTATGTGTTAAAGAAACAATTTGTTCATTTTTGCAGAATTCCATAAATCTTAATTATCTTGCATTTATTATAAAGTTAAAACACCTCTAACAAAAGACTATCTGAGATTTTGATAACCAGGGCAACAACTTGAAAATCTAATACAATTGTCCATTTTTTGCAAACGTTATATGTAAATTTTGATTATTTTGCATTTATTACACAGAAAGAAACCCTTAACAAAAGATGTTTTTTTGGTGATAAATTATTTGAGATATCAATGTTTAGGAATCTAATATAATGTGTTAATGATATAATTTGTCCATTTTTGCAGATTTTCTATATGTTTTAATTATCTTGCATTTATCATTCTGTAAAACACCCCAAACAAAAGATATTTTTGGTGGTAAATCGTGTAAGATTTTGATCATGATCTTAAAAGGCTTTTTTGTTATGACACAGATCACATGATTGTTAGCTCTCTCCAGGCAAATTGGGTCAAATATAAACAATAAAAATTGACACGTTTATAAGTGTGTATGAAAATTATTTAGCTGTAGAGAATATACTTTTTTAAAGGTTAAAAATTCACATCTACTTTGTTGTTTTAACACCCTACAAGACAAATCTAGGTGTCAGCTTAACATTAACGTCAATTGAACGATAAAATCTTCGAGATGGCTGTAATTGAAAAATCCTACATTTCTTTCGACTAATTATAGTGTAAATCCATAAATTGTCAATGGGAAATAAATTTGGAAAACCAATAAGCAACTCTTACATAAAAAATAACAATAGGTAGTATTTGCAGGGAACAAAGACACAAGCGGAGCTCTTGTCCATTTATAATAACTTGACCGCCCACTAGTTTTATCTGTTGTTGAACCCTGAAATTTTCTCCATGGATTTAATTTGACAATGATCACCTATGTTCCTGTCAACTCAATGTCCAGCCAGTTTCCGATTGTAATTGTTATTTAAACAGTTCGGTGATTGAATGGGCCTCGTAATAATGGCTGTGCCATATAAAGAAGAAGAATACTAAATTACAAATGTCAGACTCAAGAAGGATGTGGTCAAGTAGGTGAACAACATACTTAAGACATTTTTTATACCACCCCCTTGACACAAGTCAACTAATTTGTTAAAAGGTGTATGACTTATTTAAGATACTGTATATACTTTGAACAAATTATAACACATTGTATACTGAGATGGTGTTATAAGTACTAGTAGGCTGTTGTTTTCAAGGGTTATAGAAGAGAAAAGAAAACACATGAGTTGAAAGAAGCCATTAATTATCAAAAGTCAAGGACACTTGACTGACTAGGTTAAAGGTCAAGAAATGATCTTGAATACATGTCATTTGTCTTGTCATCACTTTACGAAGGGCGTAACAGGGAAGGGGAGGGTAGGTTATCTGCACGGAAGAACGTGAAATAAAATTGCCATTTCACAATGAGCGAACAATTAAAAATTTCTTGCACGTTGATCTTTTTACTGATTTCACGAAACACGGTGAAAAACCAACCTATTTCACAGCAATCTAATTAAAAACCGATCTCTCATCGCTCCTGTTTCTGATATGTCGCGTGGGAGATCTAACGAAACCGGCTTTGAGGTCACATGTGAGTGAACTAAAAGTTATGAATTTATAAAGATATGCAAATGAGTTGACGACCTATTAATAAGCCAATCAAAAAAGTTTATGAATTATTTTGACTGACGATTTCGTCGTAAATAAAATGAGTTACATCCCTTTGCCTTACGTTAAACTTCCAAGATCGTAGAAGACTCAATTTCATTGGTCGAAAAAGACACACCTACGAGGTCACTCACATGTGACCTCAAAGCGGGTTTCGTTAGATCTCCCACGCGACATATCAGAAACAGGAGCGATGAGAGATCGGTTTTTAATTAGATTGATTTCACAGCTGCACATGAAATGAAAATTGCAAAACATGTTCCAAGAAAAATAACCCTTTAACTCCCTCCTTTAAGGGGACTTTGGTTTGATTCATTGTTCACATTTGTGAATTTATTTGTTTATGTTTATGTTTACTTCCCCTTGATGTGACCACAAGGGCAGACAGACATCATTAATTTAAATTTCTGCAACAATTCTCCCACACAATTTATTTATACCACTGGGCATTTATGAATAAGTAACCATCTGTAAAATGGTCAACAGGAGTGGATTGGACCTAGAAATATTGTTGCTGGGGCTTTTAAAAGTCTAGATTGGTAAAAAGAAACCTCAACTAACATACATGTTTTGAAATGACATTTCCAAACTTTATGCTGAACATAAAAAAAAAAACCCAAAAAAAACAAGCATTTTCAATTTTATGAATAAATATGAGTAAGTCAGTCACATCCCTGGTGGGTAAGGGCAGAAAAGTAACATGTATGAATTTGTTGGCTTTGAAGTCAGTGGTTCTTAGAATTTCCTGGTATGAAACGACCATGTAACAATTCAATATCTTTAGGTTACAGTCATACTGAATTGTGGATTTGTATGATTGAAAGGCGATTCACTCACAGACTCGGTAAACTTAAAAGAAAAGAAGCAGGAAATACAATCAAGAATTGGGTCAGAGGTGTAAAATTATGTCTTTGATGCAGCAGTAAATAATGAATGCTATGAGTGTTTTTGTAATGAAAATGTAGTTCAGTTGACATTATGGAAGTCATTTGTAGAAATGTTTGTTCATAATTCCTGTATTTTTAGCCCATGTGTATGTAACTGGACTCTGACTTGAAAGGCTTAGTAATCTCAAGTATTTTTGAAATCAAAAGAAAAAAATTCAGAATATGTATGTGGTCAGTGATTTGAAGTGGACATTATGGTCAGTAATTTATGGCGGCATTAAGGGTGTGTAATAAGTAAATAAGAATTTCAGTAATTTGATTTTAAAGGATTAAATGTACAGGCAGGAAATTGGAAATGTAATGCTTATTTCAAAAATAAACATAGACTGTTATAAGTAAAAATATTGTGTATAGGTCATTTACCCGTAAAACATTTGTTGTAAAACTTAAAAATAACAATGATATTTACTTAACAAGAAGGTGAAGCTTAAAGTTACAACAAACAAGGCAAAAGTGATATATTCGTTGGTAAATACAAACACTGGACTATTTACTTAGGGTCTGCGGAGGGTCTTATTCAGTTCAGTACCATTTGAATGGTGTCTGTGCTTACTACTGTATGGTTCAATTTTACACAGTTGTCTTTTGACATGGTGTCTGTGGAGGGTCTGATATTTATAAAGAATACAAAATTTGTCATTTCAATTCCGCAGCGCAATTGTATAAAAAGTTTTCAAGTCTTGAAGGGAATGAATTTGTGGGAATAAAGAACTATGAGAAATATCAACAAACCAATTTTTAACTTGGAGGTAAGAAAAAGGATGCGAGACAAAATGGGACAGAAAATGTGGGACAAGAGGAACAATGTAATTCAAGGAGTCATTTACAGTGATAAAATTACAAAATTGTTTATAAGGGTTCTCATTTTCCAGTATTTCTAGGTTTACGGGACAAAGTATTTTTGTCAAAACTGCAAGATCAAAGGCCTATACAAAAATATGACGTATCTTCAATCCACTAAAATTGGTGCTGATAAAAATAAATTAATCCAGTTTAGTCTGGAAACGTGAACCGTAATCATGATAAGTAGTGAAAGATTTGAAGTGGATTATGGAATGATTGAGTGAATCAGGAAGAAAATGTCAACAAAAATTAAAAAAATTCACATAATTCTGGAACTGTGATCATAAGGAGTGAAAGAGTTAAGAATGGAACTTGGATATGAGTGAATCAGGAAGTACATGTCTTTGGAATGACAGCACAGGTGTTTGAAAAGTATGAGAACTTGGGAGAGATTCTCCTTTTCACCCCTTCAACATTGGAGAGTCCATGGAGTTGAAATTATAACAATGTATGGACATGGTTTAGATCGGCCTGAATAACGGTCCAATATTATACATTCCAATTATGAATAGATAAAAACGGTCACAAAAGACAGGGTGTCATCATAATGTTTTATGGACGTTACACAATAGATCATATTAACATAATTGTTAAATTAAGAGTGAAATTTCATTCTCTATTAGACAATAAATAAAGATTTGATCGGTTTAATTGACATGTGCTTTATCTGTGGAGACCTACTAACATAGAGATCAAATTTGACATTAAAAGTATTTCATAAATCGTAAAATTAAATCTTTAATGGGAAAACCAGTGTTCTCTGGTTCCTGACTTTTGAATTGGAACTTTATGAATTTTCAAAACTTGCCATACATACCACTCCTGTAGAATTTTTGAGGCCAAAATAATTGAGTTCTCTGTTTCTGGAATAGAAATTATAGTTGCTACCAGTGTCCACTAGAATCTGCTTTCCATCGCAGAACGTAAGATTTGCCATTGTTCTTTAATTAGAGAGTATATTGACCTCTAGATGTCTTTTGATTGCTTTGTTTGTTTTTGGGTTGCTGTCACCATTAAAAGTTTACCCCTGGCACATCTCACTTTATTCGTGTACATTGAACATATGCAATAGATTAAGTGTTTTTTTTTTCTTTTTCAACTTGGCAGCCTTCAACGTTTTTCTTAACCTAAAATATATAGTTTTAAGTTTGTATTGCCTAAGTTACAGATCCATAAATTCTCATAACAATGTAAGATGATTTTAATTTGTAGCTTCCGTCAGCAAAAAATTATTAAACTCCTCTGCTGTTGCATGTCATTAGCAACAGAATTAGAAAATACTTCTAGTATTTAAAATTTGATTGCAAATTTGGGAATAACACCGAATTAGTACAAGAATTCATTAGGGAAACTCATTTCTATTGCAGACAAATAGTCGCAGATAGATGCTACTGATTGTCAAAATATAGGGCGTAAATATAATAGCTGGTTTTATCTGAGTGTTTATTAATAATATTTTTTTTCTTTCTCTGAAAAATGAATTGCAGTTAGGTAATTTTACACCATAAGATGAAATGATAATTTTTTTTCACATTATAATTATGGCAAACTTCTTCTCTTGCTCATGAATATATAATAGTGAGTTTTCAGTTTTTCAGCCGCAAACTTCTCATTTTATATATGTGTATGATAGAAATGTTGTTAATATGAATGAAAGGGAAGACACCAATGAGACAGCAACCTAACTACACAATAAATCTAATTACAGCTAGGGTTCAACATAGTGGTCTTCAATATTGACAAGTGTTTCTGCTGGTATCAAATTTGTCCATCATACCGTATTTGGTCGTGTATAGTCCGCACTTTTTTTCCTTAAATAAGTAGTTTGTACAAGGGGTGCGGACTATACACAACTATAGACGGTTTTTTCGAAATTTATAAAAAAAAAAAAAAAAAAAAAAATTTCTTTTTTATAATAATCGTTTTTTCTTCATTAATGTATAATAAATATAACAAAATTATTTTTTTTATTAAATACATGGATAAATAGGTTCCTTTCACTGGATTTTTATAGTGAAATTGACTTTTATAAAAAAAAAATTAAAAATAATTACAAAACTTTTTTTCTCGGATTTAAGGGGATGAAAAGGGGGTGCGGACTATACATAACTGCGTACTATACACGGCCATATACGGTAACAAAGTTTCAGTGACATAACTGACTTGAGCAGAGTTTTAGCAGACGGCAATGAATCACAGGCTAATTTATATTTTAATGAAAAAACTTGATAATATACTTTTATATTATTTATATTTTATTGAAAAGCACTTGAGTAATGTACTTTTATTTTTACTGTTTGAAGGAAAGCTTGAGTAAAATATTTTTATTTTTTTATGTTTGAACGAAAAGCTTGAGGAATATATTTTTATTTTTTATGTTTGAACGAAAGCACTTGAGTAATATATTTAATTTTGAAAGTTAAGATGGGGATTATGTTTATTATAAGTACTGAAAGGTAACTGTTCAGAAGGACTTCAGCGGATTATAAAATGGCCGACAGTGCCAACTTTTCAAAAAACTTGGAAGAACTTTACTTGCTGTTACCTATCTGATTAATTTGTTTTGACTTATTCTTTTAACGACACCTACTTGTTGAAGGTCAGGGGTGGGATTATAAGTCGTGAAGTTTAGGGGGGATTATAAGTCTAATCCCCAATTAATTGCATGTATATTTTAGTGGCTGTAATACCATTATAAATGGTAAATAGGTGGAGCATTGGGCTAAGATGATTAAGCATTACCTAAGGTGTTTTGCCAGTAACGATGGGGTTATATGAATGTCAAATTTCTGATACAGAAGTTAATTCTTATATAATCTGCAAAGAAATTCTAAAATTCTCAACCACATATTAAATTTATACAAACATGTTCATTCATTAATGAGTTGCAATAATAGCTTTTAGATTTGGAAAATGTTGTCCAAAAAGGTGAGGATTTTTTGTTTGAAATTGAATGGTATTTACACCAAATATGAATATGCAGGAGTTCATTCAGTCTGTTTACAAAATCAAACTGCTTTTCATATTTATTTGTAGGTATAGATACATGCTATAGGACTGATCTTTAAGCACTCCCACCAGCAAAGTGAAAAGGGATTTATATAAGTTATAATAACTTTTTCCCAATACACTATAAATAAATATGTTTAAATTAAGAATGAATGTTGAAATTTCAGCAGCCCAACAGCACATACTAATCAACCAATAGTAATTTTTAGCTGAATAGCATGAATTCACTGTTTTGTGGCATTGTCTGTACAAAGTTCATTGGTATATTTTCAGGTTTTAGATGTAGATAAAATAGGGGAAAAGCTCCAAATCTCGGACAACAAGGCACAAAGTAATGGGCACTGTACTACCTGTGACACAAATCTACAACACCTAAAGCAAGAGGCCCTGGCAATGGTCCAGTGTATACAGCAGGCCCAAAGTGAAGGTCCAAAGTCTGGCATTAGACCTCCAAACACCTATGCAAGGTAAGTGGTACAAATATTGTTTCCGGAAACAGATGGTTGTGTATACTGCATGTCAAAAGAGTTTACTCCAGAGAAAACAAAGGTCAGTAATAAAGGTCAAAGGCTCAAAACCTGACTTGATATTTCATTCTTTAAATCATGTACAAATTTATGAATAATTGAAAAGATGAGACAGATCAATAAAAAAGAGCACTTAAGTTAGTGAAAGGAAGGACATATTTTAATGATTCAAGACCAGAGGTCCATGGGGGACCAGGGCCCCCTTTTTGTGGGAAAAAAATTATTAATTAGTTAAGAAATCACTGAAGCGTGACTGGAGCACCCCACCTTTCCACCTTTCCACCTCTTTCCATAGGTCAGTCAGTAAGCCCCCATTATATATTAGTTCTGGATACACCACTGAAGACATTGTTATTCAGAATTGTGTAGATTCTTAACTTTGAATCTTTGAAATCGTTAGAAAATATTTATAGAATAAAACTTCAAACATATGTCTACTTGAATGAAAGAAGATAAAAATTGTCAGAAAATAAATAAAGAACTATCAAAGAAAACAAAAAAGTGATAAAAAAGAAATATTCAAACACCTTTTTGATTACCGGTATATGATTGTTACGATAACAGCAATATGGATGAAATGAGAGGTATTCAGCTTGTTCGAAAAAAGTAATGGCCACTTCATTTAAAGACTCTACACCACATTAAAATCTATATGTGATCTTAATGAGAACATTTTGGTGTGTTTGATTTTTTTTTTATCAATAGGCAAAGGGAACTTCTTAATATGTAGGACATAGATGTCAACTTAAATTTCAAATATAAAATTAATGCTATCAAATAATCAGGATATCTGAACAAGAAAAAAACATAGGAATGTATCATTGATAGTTTTTGTCCTGGGAATATACTGAAGAAAAAAATGTTAACATGAGGATGCAAACCCTTCCCCTTCCTCTCTATTCCAAATTTCCCTGTATACCCTTTTTCTAAAAATCAAATTCTGTATATGGTGGTAACTGTTTGACCTATGATTAAGACAATACAGACAAGTGTGATATCTAGCTATGTATTAAACCTGAGGATGTACATAGCCTTTAATATCCATTCTCTTCCCCTTTTCTATGTTTACCCCTTCACCTATTTACTCTCTTATAAAAAGAAATCAAGATTCTGTATAAGGTGGTAGAGGTTTACTCTATAACTAAGACATTTCAGATAGGTGTTATACCTAGCTTAGGATGTATACAGCCTTTAATACTCATATCCTTTCCCTTTCTTTATGTTTACCCTTCACCTATCTACCCTCCTATGAAAATCAAGTTTCTTTATATAGTTTCTGTATAAGGTGGTAGATGTTTGACCTATGACTAAGACAATACAGACAGGTGTGCTCCCTAGCTAGGTGTTAAACCTGAGGATGTTCACAGCTGGTTTTGCGATCACCGTCTTATCTTTTAATTCTGCACCACTGCGTCTAGAGATGATGCACCAGGAGATAATTTGTTTTTAAGTTTTCTGCACTTTGTCTATCGCTAGAGAGAAGATGATTTCTGAAGTGATCTACTGATATTTTGTTTATATTTCATCATAAAACGAAATTAAATTTATTTATTCATGGCCATATTGCATGTGATTATGTATATTTTTTTTTAAAGATTCCTTTCTTGTTTAATTTGGCATTCTTGAACGACTTTTTCAATTTTTTTTTTAAACTGGAATGCTTAATTTGTGTTTTCTGAAAAGTATCTTCTTTTCAATGCCTTCAATTGCTTGAATAATCTGTTTATTTATACTGTTTAACTTTGCTTTTCTTAAAGATCAAACGGTTCGGTATTAAAATGGTTCACTCGTTCTTAAGTATAAGCATTTCTATAGGTAAAAGGTATATATTTTGTTAATTTTATATATACACTTATCGATGAAAAATTAAAAGGTAACAGTTTGGTAATTAGCCTATTCAACAATGGTGTTAAATAGCTTTGGACAATTACGCTGTTAGATTAGGTGCCAATTCTTTATAATAACTGCTATTTTATTCCTGGGGTGTTCATTTCCTTATGAAATATTATATGGACATCAAACAAAATTATAACAATGAAAGTAGACGACAGATATTCGGAGTCGCATTGTAGAAACTGTTACGTTATTTTTTGTAAATGAGTTGTGAATAAAAACTTTGACAAAAGATGATCTATATCTCTATCTAGTCACCAAAAAATCACAAGGTTGAGAAATCATCTCATATGTATACATGCTTTTTGACGCTTTTATTTAGAAAAAAGTTTTTTGTCATTCTGTTGAGATTATTTTTACACTGGATTTTATTTTGACGCTTTTAGTTTGAAACAAGTTTTTTTTCCTTTACATTGAGGCTATTTTTGCACTGGATTTCATTTTGACACTTTTAGTTTGAAACGAGTTTTGTGTCATTCTGTTGAGATTATTTTTGCACTGGATTTTTATTTGTCCTGTAGGATTTTTAATTTTCCGACTTTCACAGGTATGTGCGATGTATATCACCTTTATTTAATTGAAATGTAAGTTAGACATTGACATACCAAAGGCAAATAAAAATTAATTGTATGTTAATGAAATAGACATGTACATAATGACCTGACTTTTCATTTGGAAACCAAGCCAAAAACAGGTACAGTTCATGTCTTCTTCACAGTTTCAATTTTGTGGTTTATTTTTCAGTGAAGCAAAATATTTTATCCATGAAACGTTTCTTGGAATCTGCTGTGATCAGCTTCTAAGAGAGGTTTGGTAATTGATTGCCAAATAATTGAATTAATTTAAGTTAATAGAAAAAAGTGAAAAGAATTTGTTTAATGTGTTGAAAAATGAAAAGAATTTCACAAGATAAGAAAGGAAAAAAAGATTTTTTATCTTTTTTGCTGTAAATTTTTTAAAAATGATTTATATTATGAAAGTGTTAATATTCGGAAAGAAGAACTGTATACTTCAGTTGATTAGACATTTTTCTTAAAAAATATATTTTTTAAATTAAAGTTTGAAATTAAAAAAAAAATACTAAAATTTGTAGTAACACTAATAACCAAATGAGTCTTTATTGATTTTTATTTTTTCTACATATTTATATGGAAACTCAATCAGAGAGAACTATGAATTGTAATTAAATTGCAACTATGAATTGTAATTAAATTGCAATAATAGTCAGTATCTGGATTGGAAATGTAGAGAAAATGTTTGTGGCATTTAGAAATTCTGTTGGCACAATATCAGAAAATTTCATGTACAGAAATCTAAATGGACTATTATTTTAATAGCATTTGAAGTAAGCACGATTTTACCTAACGTTGAAATTGGGCGTTTTTATTCTCAAACTATAATATGGCATGTCTGTAAAATTTAAGGAATACAGTTTATGATGCAATTAAAAATTAGTTAAAAACATTCGGATCCTATAAGGAAATACTTTTATTATTGATCTATCTATTATGTCTTTAGATATATCTATAAAAAGAGAAGTTGCAATAACAATTTATAATTATTTTCTAAGTCAAACTTCAAAAGAGTTATTAAAGTAATATTTATGAGGTTAAATGTCAACATAGCGAATTCCATGCCCAGTAATATATATGACGGATATTCATTTTTATAACACATTTAAATTTCAAAATGCTAATATTTGTTTTAATTAAATGTCTAAGCATTTTCGTCATTGAGTCTTTGAACAGTGTTTTATGTGTCTGTTGCCACATTGAAATTCCTGCGTTTATTAGAATTCAACAGACATAAAAGTTCTTCCTTAGCATACTCGTGACGTTTACCTGAATAATGTGTCACGGAGGTGTGATGTTATGTTACTTCTATAAAAGTTATTAAATATGGTCAGATAGACCTTGGTTCAAACACTCCATGGTGTACTTTTTCTATTTTAAGACGTTACGTCTTAAAGGGGAAATTTCTGTTGCTGCCACAATACGTTTAAACCTTACCACAGTGAAGTAAGAAGCCTAGTTTTTGTGACATCTAAAAACTTTGGGAAATTTTCTATCACAGGGTCAAGATCTGAAAGTTTTTTATACTCTATCATCAAAATTTGATTATATATTATATACTTAAAACATCATACAACGATTTTCCATTTTTGAATAGAGTCTAAATTAAATTTCATAAAGCAATTGTTGTTCAAGGCAGTTTAAAGATACAATGTAGCAAATTATAAATGGTTTTGTAAGATTTTGCAATCAGAGGACATCTTTAATCAAGATTAAATTGATTTTTATCTAAAAGGCTTTAGATAAGAAATTAGTGTTTCATTTGTTTACAAATTTTGTAATTATATTCAAAATTAATCAAATTTATCAAAATTGCAGTTTTTAATTGTCCTATTTGGTAATTCATTTTGTAATAAAGTATTATAGTATTAGAACCTCAAGAGTATACACATGAACCTCTCTGATACTAAAAAACTTATTCAAAATTGCAATGGCATGAAATACATCAAGTTAAAATTAGTCTGTCCCTCTGTTTAATATTCTATTGCATTATATGTTTATTTTTACATGGGAAATAATCACAACAAAAACAATACACTACGATTGCACTGATAAAATGCATAAACTTGTAAGAGGGGGGATAACTCTAGATATTATCTGTGCATCAACTGCTGAAACAGCAGATTACAAACCTTAAGTCCAAGCAGGATCATGATTACAGGTAAAAACTTTTGCCAGGTGTTTCCTAGACAAGATAGGAATTTGTTATTGCTCAGACATTGTCACATACATGTACAATAAATGTTGATTTATTTCAAGTTGTTCATTATTGTAGGTTTACGAGGTGATATTTTAGTAATTCTATTTGGATTGTACGAATGGATTTCATTTAATATTTTAAATGCATTTGAAATTCCCTTAGATCAACATTTAAAAGCTAGTTGTTAAATGGTTCTCTTTTCCAGGTGTTATTTTATTCAATGCAGAAATATTTTAAACGTGGAAAATTAAATTGTCAATGTTCTTTTGATCTGGTTTAATTTGTTTCGTCTTCATTTAACTGTGCAAAATTTTTAAATGCAACTGCTATGAAATGGAACATTGAAAAAAATCGTTAAAAAGAGAATTTTTTTTTATGTCATTGAAATTGTAAAAACGATATACTTTTGTTATGATGCCTATACTTTGAGTGTTTTGGTACGAAAGGAAATTGAACTTCATTGTTTAAGTAATTAGTGACATTTCATATACAGCTGTTAATTTTCACAAATTAATGGATTTCAATTCTTTACCATTACAATTCCTGTCAGAGAAATTCTATTTTTACCAATTATCTTCAATTAAACCTTGACATAAGATCATTTATAACATTTATTATACATATATTGATATTGTGTTTTTTGTATGCAATATTCAATATTCGCTCATTCTATGATCAGCTCTCATTGTTGCTAGTATTTTGTCAAATTTCTTTGATCCAAAATCTTTAAACTTTTCATACAGAATTTTATTGCATTTAATATCTTTCTTTTTTTTATGGAATTATATCTTTTCATCTATCATATATGCTATTTATTAAATATGTTTTATATAAAAAAAAAACGACTAAGTTTAAGCTGTTTAACACTTAAAGCTTGACTGAAACGTCTATATTCTGTGACTATTTTAATTAATATATGTATGATGTTGTCACCAAGGACAAACCAGTGCTTCAGAATTCAAGATTATGGGGAAATTTAACAACAAATCCTTGAAAACTTTTACTTGGGATCACTATTAATAGAAAATTGATTCAGAGTAAAAAAAATCGATATTAAGGATTTTTTTTCTTCTCATTGTTGAAGGCCTTGTAGTTTATAATTACTTACATCCACTTTCATTGATCTTTGGTGGATAGTTGTCTCATTGGCAATCATACCACATCTCCTTATGTTTTATTAAAAGCTAGATTAAAGGGCAGGAATTATTATTTAGCCTAGCAGTAAAATAAAATGAAAGGGCAGACATTATTCATTCTGCCTAACAATGAGGCCCTATGTCAAAGTTATACAGTAATCACATAATCACTTAAGTAGGCCAGGGACTATAACATGCATTCACCATGGACAACAAATATTTCTTTTACACATTTCGCAGGTTCTATTGAACAAAATGACCTCACAATTGTTCAGCCTCTTGACAGAGGTGACTTAAAAGATGGGTGGACTTATTGGATCTGGTAGACACCTATTTCCTGTTTGCAGATATTTGAAATTTACAATATGCCAATAAAATTAAAATTAAAACTTCACACTTTTCTCAAGTACTACTGAACTGAATGACTTCCTAAAACTAGAAGTGGTTGTATGCTAAGCATGACAATACATGCATTTCCCCCATTAAAAAGTTTAAAAGTTTAGCAGATTGTACTTATGTGAGAACATCATTTGATTGGCCAAAACCAGCATGGTAAAACATGTTAGAAGTTAACTTGCATGATGTTCTGGCTGCATTGAAGATCCTTCGGTGTTGTCTCAATGACATATTTTCAATTTCCATTCTCAATTTTATTCTTGCTTAAAAATAAACTACAATGATTTAAAGATAATGAAAAAATAACTTATGCATAAATTTTAATGAGAGTTTAGACTTTTTCTCAAACAATTCCTTTGTTAGGAATGTTAGCTACACACTTGACAAAAGTTGATTTTATGTCAAATTAAGAACCTTTTTGAAGTGCAATTCATTTATGTGTTATGCACCTTGTATTCATATCCCATATCTTTCTATTTTGCAGGTATACCAGAAGCAAAAGTCAGCCGTTGCCAGCCAATGGTCAACAAATCCATCCAAATCAAGCCTGGAAGACTGTTCAGGTAAGGGGAAGTCCCATTTATTCCATTATCATGTATGTAAATCTAGTCAAAATGAGAATTTATCGTCCTATTTAAGAAAAGAAATTGGTAAAATTTAGATTTATGTGGCTTGTAAATATTGGATAAAATCGGCTGTTGGATTCGTAGACTGTCTGGATGTATACAGAAAACCTATATGCGATGTTTTTATTGAATTTATTCAGTAAATACTCTTACAGTTTTTACCACAGCTAAGAAGTTCTTAAGACGTGATTGATGTAAAAAGCTAAAAAGTTGTTAGGTTGTTTTTGTGAGAAATTTTTATTCAGGCAAGGATCATAGATAGAAATATTCTAAAGGAGACTGGAAATTATGTCATTATTAATGGAAAAAAAAGGTTTTATGGGTTAAAATAGTATCTGAGGTTTTGTTTTCCAAGAGCTTTTATGTTCAAACAGTAAAAACAATATATGAGGTTTATATTCAGACACGAGAAAACTGCATTTAAAGATGTATGTTCTAAGGGTGAAAACAATGAAGGTTTTATGTTCCTGACAACAAAAACCATATCTGAGCTTTTATCTTCCAAGGGGAAAACAAGTATCTGAGGTTTTATGTTCCAAGGGGTAAAACAGTATCGAGGTTTTATGTTCCAAATGGAAAACAGTATTTGAGATAAAACAGTATTTGAGGTTTTGTGTGGCAAATGGAAAAACAGTATTGAGGTTTTATGTTCCAAGGGAAAAACAGTATCTGATGTTTTATGTTCCAAGGGGAAAAAACAGTATCTGAGGTTTTATGTTCAAGGGGTAAACATTATCTGAGGTTTTATGTTCCAAGGGAAAACAGTATTGAGTTTTATGTTCCAAGGAAACAACAGTATCTGAGGTTTTATGTTCAAGGGTGTAAAACCGTATCTGAGGTTTTATGTTCCAAATGGAAAAACAGTATTTGAGGTTTTGTGTGGCAAATGGAAAAAAAGTAATTCGAGGTGTTATGTTCCAAGGGGAAAACAGTATCTGATGTTTTTATGTTCCAAGGGAAAAAACAGTATTGAGGTTTTGTGTGGCAAATGGAAAAAAACAGTATTCGAGGTGTTATGTTCCAAGGTGAAAACAGTATCTGATGTTTTATGTTCCAAGGGGAAAAACAGTATCTAAGGTTTTATGTTCCAAGGGGAAAAACAGTATCTGAGGTTTTATGTTCAAAGGGAAAAAACAGTATCGGATGTTTCATGTTACGAGGGTGAAAAATTTTGAGGTTTTGTGTTACAAATGGTTAAAAGCAGTATCTAAGGTTGTATGTACCTAATTAAAATCTGATAAAAATCTACAATAAAGGAAAAACATAAGTAAAAAACTTACATATTATATGTTCTGAGTTGGTGGTGCTTAACATTTTATAGCTCAGAGTATTATTAAATTATCATTTATAACAGAATGAAATGAGAGCAAAATACCACAAGAAATATTTTAATGTTCTTTTTTTATCCTTGACAACCATTATGGCAAATATTAACTTCATATATTTTTTGTCAAATTCACGTCAGAAGATAATTTTGTTTGAAGCATATAATGTGTGACCACTTTTCTCTGTAATATTCTCTTTATGTGAATTACATGTTTTTTGATAAAATTACATGTTATGAGGACCGAAAAACTTCCAAATCAAACACAGAAAAAAATAATCAATTGAAGTTTTAGACATCAAACGAAAACGTGAACAGTGCAGGATGTCATTACAAACACAGTGTAGAATTAAGACACTATTACCACTCAAAAAAATTCATAAATTTTATTATAATTGGGTTATATGTAAAATTATTACATAATAACGTTGAGTTAAATCTGACAGTTGGAAAGGTAACATCTGATGCCTAAGAAATGATTGCTTTTCATTTTTGTGAAACTTTATAAATGTTGGAATTAGATTCTTAATTAAATTTTATTAAAAATACAGATATATTGAAATAGATTTTGATGAAGCCTTTCAAAAATGCAGTTAATAATCTCTTTGTTTAAGTGTAAAATTTCAATAATGATTTTCAAATGCTGTTAATTTTCATACATCGTAGCTTTGATATCTGAAGAATGAAAAGTAGTTTTCTGAAAGCAAATATAGACATCAAACGTTTTGAAAAGGGAGTCCATGTTATGTTTATTCAAATTACAAAGGAATTATTTGAAAAAAGGGGGGATGGGACCATGCATGCACTTGTGTTGATCAGATATGACTTGGGTAACTACAATGTATTTCAGGGGATAAGCAAATAAATTACATCTATAATTGTTAACGATTTCCAATGTTATTTTATAGTGAGGGGGTATTGAACAATAGCGTGTGTGTCACTTCAGTAAAAGACTTTATATAAAGTATGATTGTCGTTTAATATTGCCACTTGCATGCTTCGCAACTTGTCACAAAGGCTTTCATTAGTTGATCGCGACCAGTGAATTGTTGCAGGATCAGTGCACATGCAGGCGTAATTGGTATTTTTAAGGAGGAAATAGTCAGCGTTAATCAGTATTTATAATCTTGCTGAAGTATGCTTGAACCAGGTGTCAACTCATGCTTCTTTAAGCATCAACAAAGACGTGTCAACGTTGCTTCAACCTGAAATAATGATGTAAAACACTGGACACTGGTCAAACGACAACTGGACATTGGTCAAACAATGAGATTTGTAATAGCTTAGTGGTCTTTTTCTATTGATTTGAATAGTATTCTTGACTGTTCATTAGAAACAGTAATTTATGTTTTTCCCAATTGAATTTTAGTCATAAAGAAGAAAATTGTATACATTTATTGTTATAAATTTCATCTTGTCAAAATGTTTATAAAAACTTATTGAATTTTCTGTCAGATAGACAAAATGAATAATAGGAATAAAGAAAAAATTAGCTAAGCAAATTGGTTTTAGAAATAAAACTTTAAATGGAATTCTTTAAAAGGGCTTTTAAATTTATTTTTTTGTTTCGTACAAAAATTAATGCTTCAGGCTCTAAAGCTTTTATTTTCTGTAAAATTCAAGATTGCAAACAATTAAATTGAATCTGTGAAATGTATAATAATATTATCTAGCCAAATTCATGTATTTTTTATAATTCGGTTCCCGAACAAATTTGATTATTTCTGCTTGACTTAAAAATCATTAAAATTAAACAATGTATTGATAAAGGACAATCTTTGATATTTTAGAAAATTATTGGATCACTTTGGATGTTCTTTCTTATTGCCTTATTTTCAGTCGTGAATTTTATAATAGATTTGTGGAAATCAATTTTCCACTTCGAATGTATCAGTCAGAGTCATGATGATCTGCTCTATGAAGCATATTTTACTACTGTGGAGATTGCACGCGTCCTGTAAGATGTAAACTCAGTGATAAAAAATAATATCATGATCAAAAGTTCAAAACAATATTCCTTCAGTAGGAGAGATAAATTTAGTACTTTGAAAAGAAATGGATGCCTGCGGATAAGGATAAGCCTCCTTATGATGAGTCGAGAAGTTTAATAGATAAATCTTAAACGAATAGGTAAAAAGTAGCGACTTGTTTGGACAAATTAATCTAATAAGAGAAGTAAACACTAGTTTGATAAATTAGCTGGAGCCTGGGGACGAAAACTGTCAAATTGTTGAAAATATCACCAGGTGGTTGAAGAAAATGGATTGTTTTCTTTAAAGCATGTGTTTGGACAGCAAATTCATTTCTGAAGGCTATGCTTAATTTGCCATGAAAAATTAATGTATTAATTGATCATCTTAGAAAGTGATCTGCCAAGACTTACATTCATTTTATGATCTAATAACACATGTGTTGCATGGACATTGTAAAAAAAGTTTATAGTGATTTAATTGAACATTGGATATGAATCATTTATTATTTGGACATAAACTCATAAGGAATGTTGGATGGTTGTAAGAAAAGTTGAATTTTCTGTGCAGTTTGATAATAACTGAATTTTATGGTGTTCACACAATTATATTTGTTCATATACTGATTCATGGGTAGAAAAGTTTTCATTGATAAAAATTTTATGGGACATAGTTTAGACTATCCTACTGTCATTCAATAGGAAGTCGTAAATGGAACAGTCTATATATACCGAGGACTAAAATACAATGGCAATACTAAGGTTACTTGGTGAAATGGGATTCAAAGTTATTGAAACTGACAGATTTTAATTGACAATTGATATATTTATTTTGCAATATTAGATATGTTCTTTAAAAGTGATTACTTGAAAAGTTTTTGATTTCGTACTTTTAAGTGATCGAACAAATAAAGACATTAATGAATGGATAGTAAATGCTGGAATATTAAGGTAGGCTGTTGTTAGATTTACATATCATATCAATTTTTATCTGTTGTTTAATTTACATATTTCATATCAATGTTTTATCTGTTAATAATTTTGCTATCTTAAGAAAACCTTGGAAAAGTACTAAAGATAATTTTTATGCTTTTGAACCTCATCTTGTATGTATTGCTCACTCCAGAAATTTTGTATGTACATTTTTTGTCCTTTTCGAGAAAAATAGTTGAAAATTCTAATTAAGGTGCATAGTATAAATTTTCAAGTATTATATAGGCCTTTTGGAGAAAGGGATGGCAAAATTGATTTAAGATGCAAAATGCAACTACCGGTAATATGAAAATTATTAGACATCTGATTCTATGCAGGAAATAGCTAAGAACAGTTATGTCTTGTTGACCTAAGGAGGTCAAATTAAATGGAGCAGTATTGGAACTCTGTGATTGCAGAATCATGAGGACCTAACAAAACAAGTTTATAACAATAGTACTGTTTTTACACAGACAGTTGATTATAGAAAAAAGATGATGAAAATTACTTTTCGTATGTAGTTTCTAATATTTTGGCACATGAATGACTTAGCGTAAAATTGTGGACAAAATAGTAGTATATTTTGGCAAAGTTGATGTTTTTATATATGTTGGCATTTGGATTAAATGTAAAAATAGTGGTCTGACTAGTAATATATCTTGGCAGGCTTAATGTTTATATTTTCTGACCTCACAAGTTGTAATTTCTGACAGTGATTAAACAGGGGATAATTAGTATTGTTACACTCTCATGGGGCAAATAATACATAATTATATCATGGGGAGGGGATACAGTCCAACTGGGGATAAACCATATAATTAAATGTTTTCTACCTGGCCAGAAAATCATAGGGTAGGAATTTGGTTTTTTTTCTTTCTTTTCGAGGGCAAGATCTCACCATGATAAAACAACAGAAAAATTCTTCAAAAACTCTTGTATCTTAATTCAAGGGTGTAATTACTTAATATATAGTATGACCGTTATTCCTTTGTCTGAAGAGCGGGTGGTTGTCTGATTTCAATATTCATAAAATTTCTTTCATTAATAAAACTTTCTTTTAAGATTGATTATCAGTTTCAAATTTCTTTCATGTTTGTGATATGGATTGCCTAATCTTATTAGTACATGTGAGATAATTATGTACATTTCACATGTCGATTACATAGGGTTAGATAATATAGTCTGTATACAGGTGTTGTTATCATGTGGTTAGAATAATGATAAACAAAAGGGGATATACTAGCTTATATCTGTACTTTTACTTACAGTTAGGAATGTTTATTATTGGAACAATGAAATTGATTTTTGGAATGTGTTGAAATCAAAGCATAATCATTGGAAAAAAAGAAATTGATTTTTTTTTCTTTGAATTTTTATTGGGAAAAAGACTGTAATTTAGATAAGTTAAAAGTTCAAGCAGTTTTATCAAAGGAATGGATCATTTGGAAGTGATTTTTTATAGGAATAAATTTACAGATTATTGGAGTTAGTTGGAATTTGTGCATTTTGTGTTCATCAAAGGATTATTTTGTGCTATGTTAAACTTTTCTTTCAAATTATTGAAAAAAAGTAGGAATAGTGCATAAATTGCCAAAAACTGATAAATTTGGATATCTTGTTACATGCACTTTTATTCCTTAATTGGTTATTTTCTTTTGTGCAATCTGTTCCAATTCTTTTGTTTGGACTAATGAGACAGAGATGGAATATTTTTATCCTGGAGTGACAGGTAAATAAGTCTTTTATATAGTTGATCGACTGGCTCTAAGACATGAACCTACATCTCTTTTCTGTCATATTTGTAAGTTACAGGAATTATGCATATTAAGATATCCAAAAATTTAACTAACTATGAACTTATTTTATTGCCTTTCCCATAAGCCTAGGCTATAATGACTTCTGCTTTCAAAGACTATAAGTGGGACAAATTGTCAAATTAACAAAATTTTATAAATTTATAAAAAGATGGATAGAATTTTAATTGCCATAAAGCAACTTTAGAAAATAATTATGTTTTATACTGTATTGTGCTGTAAGGTTGCTTCTCATTTATTTATACCCCGCATGTCCTTTTCTTTATTAAGAAAGATTCACCGAAGTATTTGAGAGAACACTGAATATATATCTCTCACACTTCTACTTGATCAGAAAATATTGGATTGGGACGTAAATGGAAAACTCTCAAAATAGATGAAATTAGAAAATGAAAATTAAAGTGATACATGGGATTATTATGACTATGACAGTCATGTTTAATAACGTTATACATATGATTTATTACGAACAAGAGAAATATGTGCCCCATCAATATAGATCACTGATGAAGGTCAAAACCATATTGGTTAAAGTCTGGGGAATTTATACAGTACTGGCCAATATGTCAATATCACACGATGAGCCAAACCAGAGAATCACTATCGTAATGCACTTACAAAAAATTTGAATTTCAAATTTATTGGAATCGAGATTTTGATGTAGAGAAAAGTTTCTTCTAGTATTGATAGGGATCTTCTTGGAGTATAAAGAAATTCTGTATGGAATAAAAAGCTTTGGAATTGACTTATTTTGTGATCTTGTTACACATTTACATATTCCCGATGGACATTAAAAGTTCAGCTGGATTTTGAACCTTATCAGTTTTGGAATAGAATTGTGTCAGATAATATAAGATTTTTATGAGGGGGAAAATAAGAGGTTTGTTTATGTAAAATACATGTAATGAGGCTTTAAAAGTCATGTTGCATAAAAGAAAGAAGATTTTTGACTGATAAGTTCACAACATTGTGAGTTTTTACTGGTTTTCGCCGTTTGTAAGAATTTTATCATTTCATGGTTCCATACAATGGTAACGTACACTGTAGTTACACCATTAATCAAAGACATGGTTAACTCCAAGATATTTCAATTTGAATTATTCGAGAGCTGTTTTATTATATTATAAGAATGACTTCCCTGAAAGAAAAAGGCTTTTACCAATTTGTTTATGAAAATTATTTGAAATGCATTAACATTTTACCAAAAAAATGGGAATTTTGTGATTAACTTTTCTTTTTTATAAAAATTTCATGGGGGAACACTTTCTGATTTTCATTTCTATTCTATTTGATGGGTACTGATGTAAGACAATTAGTACAATTAAAGCCTACAATTCTGTAGCTTTTAGCTAATTATGCATTGTTTTTGTGTAGGCTGAAGAATTATCATTTTAATTTGTATTCAAAATTACATTTGAAGTAAGTCATTAGAACTATTTAGTTTTGCATGTTAAAACAATGATGATGAATTAGGAACAACCCACAGTCTGCATGCATGTACAATCTATCGACAATTCCTTGTTTAATTTTGATGAAATGTTGAATTTTTTAACCACGTACACCCTCTACAAGTATATTACCATGTTTAATTGTCTATGAAATACATTGACTTGTAGGAAGACGAAATTAGAGGTTATTTTCTGTATATATTTGTATATATCCATATAAGTATGTTTCGTAAAAGTTCATTGAAGTCGTTTTGACTTGTAGGAAGACCAAATTAGAGGTTATTTTCTGTGTATATTTGTATATATCTATATAAGTATGTTTCGTAAAAGTTCATTGAAGTCGTGTAACGCTGACTGATGCTTCGTAAAAAGTTTGTTTTTTTTCGACCTATAAATGCTGACTTTTATAGTGGATATATTTGAGTAATAGTACATTGATGACTTTGTGAGCTGTTATTTATGCGAAAGAAACAACTACAGTCTGAAAACAGACTTCTTAATGTCAATTTTCCTAAAAGTAGAAACAGTGTACTTGAAGATCTGGTTTATGATGTATACTAGTGAGATGTAAGTTCTTGCCAAAAAGCAGTATTACCATCGGCACATGAAATAAATGTATCAAGGAGACACAAATATGAACGCTGCATAAATTTTTGAAAGTTGGACCTTGATAACTAGAAGAAGTAAGTGAATGGCCCTCTTTTTCAAAGACAATATAACAAGGTACTCTTACAAGTTTGAATTAAATATCGCATTAGCGCTCTTTGTAACAACTGCTCCATGTTTAATCTTACTTTTTGTGTTTTTTTAGAACAATAACCACATCTACGAAGAACCAAACATGAACGTGGATCAACAACATAGTGGATTAAATTATGGACAAGTGGATATGTTAAATAATTATTCTGTGTCAGGAATACCTACTTACATGAGGAATCAGTATTACTCTCAGCCTCCAAACTTACCTCCGCCAAATCCCGGAATGTCAACGAATATACCTCACTACAACCAGCAAAATTTTAATCCTGCAATGGGGACACCATCAAATATTCCACAATATAACCAACAAAACTATAGTCCAGCAACGGGATCTCCGTCAAATGTTCCACAATACAACCAACAAAACTTCAATCAACAAATGGGATCTCCGTCGAAAAATCCTCAATTCAACCAACATAATTTTAATCAACAAATGGGATCACCATCAAATATTCCTCAATACAACCAGCCAAATTTTAATCAACAAATGGGGTCACCATCACATATGCCTCAACATAACCAGCCGAACTATAATCAAGTCATGGGATCGCCTCAATACGGTCAACATCAACAGATAGGCTCACCAAATATGCCTCAGTTTAATCAACAGTTGGGTTCTCCTCAAAATTTACCTGCCTTTAATCAACGAATTGGTTCTCCGCCACCTGGATCATATCAACGTATGATGTCACCACCACCAGGATATTCTTCACGGATGTCATCACCGCCACCATCAGCAGCAGCATCCTTTTTTGCCAGGTAAGAATAGATGAAATAATTGGGTTTAATTAGAGAGTATCATTATTTGAATTTTTTTTAAACTAGGTCAGAAAAGTTCATCTTGTTCTTTGAATGTATTACATGAATCACCAAATGGACTTTTTCCTAATTCATTTTATCCCCTCAATATTGATGGGTGTGGGTTGTTTTTATTCCCACCACCCTTTACAAAAGTAGGCGGTGTATTGTGCATGCATCTGTTTGTCAGTCTTGTATCATAAGGTTACAGTTTTGGATTGAGAAATTTTTGGACATATCAATTGTGTTTGCTCTATCAGTAACTTGATTTCCATGAAAAATTCACAAATTTTGGAGTTTAAAAGGATATTGCTCCTCCTAATTTGTTGATTAAAATGATTATAACAGATTTCCCATTGCAAAACAAGTATGTTGTAAGGCAGAAAGTGTGTGAATTTTACACAGAGCTCACAATAAGCATGATAAGTCTTATATTTATTGCAAAATTTGAGAAGTTTGAAAAAAAATTGAGTGAATTGAAAGTAAAATGTGTATTGGTAATTGAAATGAAATTTATAGTCTGCTGCAACTAAGAACTCAGTTCTTCAACATGTTGTCTCAAGTTTGTGCACCTGAGAAGCCGTTTCTTTAGAAAGTTACACCAGTTTTATTTGCACGAGGAGTAAAACTTTTACATTTATTCTAGTTATATGGATAATAAAGATATTTATTTGAGTTTTATATTAATAAAAGCTGACATATACTATCCAAATAATAGCTCGTTTTTTTTTGCCTATAAATTCTTAATATTTTATGTAACGTTTCTGAAGCTAATTTCAGATGGGAATTTATAGTTCGGTTTAAAAGTATTTGACATTTCAGTTTGTATTTTGCCAACTTTTGTTGTTTTTTATCATCCTAATTTTGTGGTATATATTATTCATTGAACACATTGGCGAAATGTTATTAATAATAGGAAATGATTGACTGGTGATAACACCAATAGTACGGGGAACCACACAAGGGAGATAACACACTGTATAAACTATATCAGCTCTACTGCTATTTCACTGCATAAAACCAACATTGTCAGAAAATTTCTATTGCAGCTTTAAGTACATACTATTTACAGGGGGGGGGGGGGGGGGCTTCAGACCCCTCCCAAACTCCCGAAAATAGGAAAATACTATTTAAAGTCATACCCGTAGCCAGGGGTGTTAAGGGGCTTTGGACAAACCCCCTTGAAAACAAATAAGCACTGTTAAAGTCAATGTTCTGTTCGAATTGTGACTGTAAAAGTTGAGTTCATGAGTCCATATAACCCCCTTTGGAAATTCTTGTCTACAGGACTGAAAGTTGGATTAGATTGAAGTTTGAGCAACATGACCTTGATAAAAAAAAAAAAAAAAAACGGCTCAGAAACATCTTGAGCCTAAACAATTCTTATTCAAGATGTTAGTTTGATTAACATTTTTACAAACAATCTTTTGAAAACTTGATTTGTACTGTAGAGACTGAGGTTAATTTTAGTGAGTTTCTTTCCGTCTTCAGGTTGCTGTCTTATTGATGTATTACTAACATCTACTTTTTTAATTCATTTCTAGAAACAAATACAAGAAGTAGGCACTTATAATTAAGTCAATTTGATATCGACAGCTAATAACAGATTAAAAAAGCATTTTTGACAGTCTTAATTTGAATTTGATGGAAATCGGTTAATCTTGAATGGTTTATATTTTTGTATAATCATTCAGCAATTATTGGAATTGTTTATACCATTGTTTTTACCAAATAATTCAGCTTCATTTCCTAATGAATTAATTGCACATTAAGATGAAAAGACAAATCTCAGATTTGAGAAATTTGAGAAATATAGTTTTTCATGCTTTGATGCAAATGGACAATTAGAGACCAAGATGCTCAAATTGATACTTGTCAATGTACAAAAGTAGCGTCGCTGGTCTTTTTCCCTGCCCACATGTCTTAATTAATATATCATTCCACGTCAAGGTACTGGTTCATTCCTTTGTTCATAATCAATTAATTTAATTATTTTCTTTGTTGATTGTAATCAGATGTGTTGTAACTAAAAATTGAATTTTCATAATGAAGTCAAAACCAGGGATTTGGTGACAGGCACTGATAGTTCCGCCTAATTAACCTGTTGATTCGTCCCTCGGGGAGGAGGGTTGTAGAATGACTCACGATTTTTAATTTTATTCAATAGAATAGATTTGTTAAAATATCGTTACTTTATTCTATTGTTTTTATGTTTACAATGGCATTATTTTTTTTGCTCTGGGGCAAAATGTGTTTGTTATGATTATAGACCAATTTTCTATAATTATCCACTTTTTAAAAAAAAATCAATTAATCGACAAAAAGTCGTACAATTTTTTTGACAGATAGTGGAAAAGAATAAAATAAGTCTGGATAGTTGAAATAAATGCTTCCATGATATGGTAGTCTCTGATAAGTTTATCTTTCAGTTTTGATTACACCACAAAATTAATTAACTGGAAAATTCAAAATGTTTCAGCTTTGTGCACTGTCATTAACATGTTCAGAAGTTGTTATACTGTGTAGTTCATTCAGTTCCATGATTTTTTTTTTCTATTTTATAACGAAAATGATGAAGTATCCACTGGAAGCCATTGGTTAATAATTTTGTTCATGTCAAATGCATTTGAAGAATTGATTGCAGTTTTGTAGACATTTGGTTTTTTTTGACATGGAAAATTTAACAGTGCATTATCATCGACTAACCTAAATTATTTTTTTGTTTAAGAGTTATTTCCCCTTATAATAGGACTGTTGTTGGTCCGATCTCCTTCACTTTTCTTTATGATAAACCAACTTGAGTGTAAGTAAGCCTCTAATGAAAGTTGAGCTCACTAAATGTGTTATATGGATTAATAACTATCATCCTTTAATCTTTCTATGACGAGGATTGGGTTGACAGAAAAATTGGGCGGAAAAAAAAATAATGGAAAATTAAGGGATGTTTTAAGCATAAGGAAATAGAGAATCATGGGCAAAATATAAAAAGAATAGAAAAGTAAATAATCCTTTTACCTGACCAAAATTTTTAGGGTCATCAGAAATTTTGAAAAGGCTGATTGCCAGGTGAGCAATACCTGTTAGTTTGGAAATAAGCTTCACATTTTTGTTTGTTTCCCATACATTTTTGCAGTCTTCAGAGAAAAGGAATTATTTATAATCTGCAAATTAAGAGTAAATTTGTTTAAACTGATATCTTTGAAGTCTGTAATTAACAAACATTTGTTATTGCCTAATGCCCCTGATTGAACTTTTTAGTCCCCAGATTAGTAAGCAAGTGACATTACAGTGATTTATTACAAAAGAATTTCATTTAACAACTGTTCCTTATAAATTTAATGATTAATTCAAATGTTTCATACATAAAACAGATGTTGCTTGGGATTTCACAAAATTTACAGTTAGTCAATCACTAAAAGAAGATTTTTGACATATTTATTTCCAATTAGGAAAAAGTGGTCCAAATTTTCAAAAATTGTCCTTGAAATTAATACCGAATGGTTTGTTACTTTTAAAGAAATGTAATTAATTTTACTTTTAATTAAATTTGGCAGGTTTTGTATATCACAAAAGTGATTATTATGTCAAAAGGTGTTTCACAAAAGACCCTTGAAATAAACATGACAGAACGTACCTGCAGGTCTTACGTTTGACAAAGAACATTTTAATAATAAAGATGATATCAGATTTTAATGGAAGCCGTTTAATCCAATAGTTATTGTGATGGTTTATCTGCCTTTGTACAATGTCAATCTATGTTGACACGAGTGGATTTACCCAGGGTGCTAATGGGCCTGCGGATATCTTGTTAAACCAGCTCTTGATCACTTTGTAACCTGAAATATAAACTGGTCTTTTCAGTAAATTAGATATTAGTTTTGTTGCATTGGAAACTGTATCTATCTATCTGTCTATGGGAAAGTCCCACAATTAGATATCTTGTTAAACCAGCTCTTGGTCACTTTGTTACCTGAAATATAAACTGTAAATAGATATGTATATAGTTTTGTTGTATTGGAAACTGTATCTATCTATGGGAAAGTCCAACAATTAGTTTTCCAAGCTGTTGTACATTTCTTTTGTTTCCATGTAGATCAAAAGCTTACTCATAAGACATTTATCCATTTGGTATTATTCATTTTCTATTCCTGGATAATGAGCAATGGATAGATAGAAAAGGTTGCCTTATGTTACAGATCAAAAGTTAAAGAATGTCTTTATGTCTGGAAAAAAAAAGAAGGAGAGCCAATGGCTTTTAAAAATCTCAATTTGTCATATCTTTTTGTGAAATTTATTATCTTAACCCTTTCACCGATTGCTGCCCAGAGAGAAGCTACTCTGAGACGATGGCTTCCCTGGCTACTATTACTCAAGTGGGAGATCTTCACAATAAATGTCAATAAAAACTTGTTTGTAGTTATTTGTGTATTTATTTCATTCACTAACACCATGTTCACAGTTTTTTTTCATGTTTTGATAATTTTTTATTCATAAAATATTCAAATTTTCAAATTTTCGGCATTATCTAGGTGAAATTCACAAAATTCTGCTCTTCGACCCCAAATCGTAATTTTTAAACCCAAAACGGCAAAATTTTGAAAATTTTTATGAGGTTGTACAAATTCCTCACACTGAACGATGTCCATTCCAAGTGTTTTGTACATAAAACAACATTTTACGTCAAAAAAGTATACTAGTTTGGCTTCAATTCTTCCATATTCTTTCAAAAAAAATGTTCCCTCATTTCAAATTCTAGTAAATTCCGTAAATTTCGTCTGATTTTGACACGGTTTTCAACAAACGGAAGCGCCATAATAACACTTTCATCCGGGTATTCATACAAGAAAGATAACTCATGTTTGCACTGTTTTGAGCGGGAAACATAAAAGATGTATTCCGATCCCGGTAAAACGGGACTCATCGTCAGCTGTCTGAAGCGTGAATCCCGGTAAACCGGGACTCATCGGCGAAAGGGTTAAGCAATTTGCATTGAAAAATGTCTTTGTGGTCATCTTCATGACCTGACCTGTTGCAAATTACACCCCGAATTGTATAGGTGTTAACTGTTTTTGGCAAATTGATTCAAGGTGAGAAAGTTCTTTTCAAATTGTTTTCTATTTATGGTGTTGAAAACTAAAATTGGCTCCAGCAGACGTCGGGCAGATTTTAGTTGACATCTCTTGAAGCACTGTTTTCATCTGAGATTATTATCTATTGATTAAAAATTGTAAAAAAAGTGTCAAATTCAATATTGAAATTACCAATTTTTAAAAAGGGTATAGTTATTAACACTTGTGTTAGTTAGGTGTTAGAATGATTTTTTAATTGCTTTTTCTTTTCATTGGTAAAACATTTTGTAAGTAAAGATAGCAAGAATGTTATTTTTGGTTCTGAAATGGGTTGTTTTTTTTTGTTTTTTTTTAAATATTCATAGATTCAGATTTCACAGTTAAGAAATGAAACTATTTTATGCATTTTATGAAGAGAAAAAAAGTTTTTGGTTAACCATGAAATCTATAAAATTTTGATATTGAAATTAAATTGAGAAATAAAAGCACAGCACACCCACAGATATCTTGACTTGTCAAAATGGAACTCTTTTTTGTATTAGAATTACTTCCCTTTAACTGCTAAACATATATTGATTTTAGCATCTCCTGTGCTAATACCACAATTTATAATTCTTATAGGACCAAAACACAATAAAATGACTAATTTCAAATCATTTAAGTAAACAAATATCAATTATTTATGCTATTTAGTTGTTTGAATCAGGTATGCAGAAAGTTTACTTAATTGAAAGGCATTTAATTGAACAATAAATTATATCTAAGACCATTAAGTTTTATGGGGTAGGGTATTTTGCATGCATGGTAGAGCAGTTTAATGTTTAGAGTTGTCAGGTTGGGAATATTGAACATCAAACTCAGCTGTTTATTAAATATGAAGACAAGTAAAAATCGATTGAGAACTCGGCTTTGAATAATTCAAATTTCCTCTTATGGTGTAAGAAATTTCAAATATAAAACAAAATTGAGGTTATAAATGAAATAATTAAATAATTGATGGAGATTGATTGCAAAACAATGCATGGTACACTAAAGCATTAGACAAGGCTTAAATGAGACAGAAATTTACAGACAGGTTACAATGTATTTTACATAACAGAAACATGCAACAGTTGCATTGCAAGGTGCAAAAGTTTTGTATTTTTTGCATTTGAAAATAGATTGTTAAATTTAGCAGGTGTGCATTCCATCTTAACACATTCCCTAAATCTGTTATTTCTTTATGTTATAAATGAAGTAAATATGATTGGTAAACACTTATCGAGGACAGCAACCCACCACAAGTTAATTGCAATAGAACATTAAAAGCTTCAGGAGTGAACTATTGCCTTTACCTTGCGTCAAGCTCTAAATTGTTTAAATACTAAATTACCAGTGACTTATGTGATAAAGTTTATAAATCTGCGGCTGTATTTAGATTGAATGGTCAGTCTTGGGCTTCAATGATTTATTTTTATGACAGTTATATTTCCTTTTCCACTATCCCTAGCCATGATTAAAGAAACTTTGATTCATGGGATGTTTATTTCATGCAGTGCTGAATTGTGATTTGTTTGTTGTTTTTACAATTTAGGCAAATTGTTAAAAGTTGGTGTTCATGTGGAAATTACTTCCTGGTTTACAGCATTGGCAATTCAAGTGTTCACCAATGTTCTTGTACTATTGGCCTCGACTTTAAAGAGGGTTTTTAACAAAAAGATAACAAAATTTTAGGACTTTTATCCACCAAAATTCCTTCAACTATTCACTTAGATTTATTTTTTTCTAAAGTAATTTTAAGTGTTAAAATTAAATGGTATTAAACTTCAAAACTTGATTTCTTAAAAGATTTTCAATGGTAGTTAGAAATATATCTTAATTATATAATAGTTAACCTCAAATTAATCAAGTACACGAATACGGGATTCATTTCATGTCTAAAACAGTTGTTGGATATCATCTCCACTATACTACGTATCCTTATGCTGTTATCAATTCTCGAAGACGTTACTGCACCATTAGGGAATTGATCATGGTTACTGGTGTTGTGAGAAAAAAAACAATTTGGCACATTAAAAGCAACTGGTTCATAAATCTGCCGCTGTATTTGAATGGATTGGTCAGTCTCTGGCTCTGATGACAGTTACATTTCCTTTTTCTACCATCCGTGATCTGATTTTCCACTGTTTTAATTGATTTTTGGTGTTTTTGTCAATAAAGTTAAAAGGAAAATGGTAATTTTGACAAGTTAATTAATTGTTAAACAATCTTAAATAACAAAGCATGGTTTTAGTTTTGTTATGGCGCCATTCTTCTGGTGAAAGCGAACTATTGACTCTCTGATAGTATGAGAAGATCCATTTGGCCCGGTGTGTCAGAGGTTTACTTTTCCCTTAAACTGATAACACATAAGCTGAAAGCCCAAAGGAATATTTTAAAACTGTTTAACGAGAGTAACGTAATTAATTGTAGGCGTATTTCTAATGTAAGGATCAGATAATGTTAATTTTTCATCATATATTTTATGGCAATGTTAAATAATGAGATTCTATTTTGAAACTGGAAATGACAGCAAATAAAAAAAACAAGCTTTTATTTGCATCTGTGAAGAATTGAGACAAATGCATTTATCCCCCCACTTTGGTTAACATAGCAAGATCTCTATTTACAAGAAAACCCTGCACTATCATAACCTAATACCAAAGCATATCTGAGGACAAATGTTAAACCAATAGATTAGCAACATAACCATATCTGACAATAGAAACTAAATGATTGTTTCATCAAGTTGTTGACATAATCATAAGGCTTTCAATCATTCTTTCGCATTCTCAACTGCTTTAGATCATGCAGTTTTTAAGCATGGTAATTGTTCCGATGGATTTTTTCTGCCTTTAGTGTCATATCCCAGTATCATTACTTGTCACATTTTTGCTTCTGATATCTATTATACAATAGATGCTAGTTACATTACTCCCCTGAACCTGCCAAATTCTTCCTCATCATTCCATTTTAAAATGATGCATTTGCAAGCAACAGGAGAAAATCGTAGCCAACATATGGTTTAACTTTACAACCCATTTAACTGACAGGTCTACAGGGATCCTCTGTGCATCTTCATTTAAAAAATACTCGGGGATAATGGGAAAAAAAATTGTGACCTGCATATGTGCCAAACATTGTTTATATACTTGATCTTTGACACATTACATCCATCAAAATACCCATAATGCATTTCTTCATTGTGGTTAGGGGGTAAATTAAGAATGACAGTAGACATTATTTTTTGTTGCTAAGAAATGTTCATGATTTCTGTGTAATGAACATAAAAATGGCATACTGTAAAACATGGTATGGTACGATGGTATGGTATGTGGTATGGTATGGTGGTATGGTACGAATACCATCATACCATGGTATGCATGACTGGTACCATGGTATGGTATGATGGTATGGTACAAATTACTATACCATGGTACGAATTACTATACCATGGTACAAATTATTATACCATGGTATAACTTGATGGTATGAGGCATGGTAGGAAATTTTGAAAAATCTAAAATATGATTTTTTTTTTATTTGTTGACATTATGTACATACATAATGTATATCTGTTTTATTTAGGAAAATAAAATTTTACAAAATAAATAGATGTAGACAAACCAGATAGACTATCACTTACATAATGCTGTGAACAGAAAACAAGAAAAAACTCAATTTAAACATATCTGATAACTATTAAGTTAAGATAAGATAGATAGATATAATGTCCCGTTCTGACAGGATGAAATAGCTGTCAATTATTCTTTGAAATTTTGGAAGTACTGCATATCTTATGATTATAATCTAGATAATGTAGTTAAAGTTTTAATGCATAACCTTCTTTCAATGGTCAACTTTTGTATTGTTTTGAATTAACTCTTCAAACAGTTGCATATTCGGTCTACATCTATGGCCAATAAATCCAACTAAAAATGTGAATAAAAGGTGAATGCATCTCCTGTGTGGATTAGAAAACACCATACTTTCAAATTAAACTGTCACTAAATATAATACTATGTTAGTTGATATATGGATAGAAAGCACATGTTGTAGAGTGTATTTTTTTTCTTCATTTATATATAAAAACAATGAGCATTAAGGAAGTGAATACACAATATCAACCAAGGGATGTGTTTTGTTTTATTATGTGAGATTTTATTAAACAACTTTATTTCATTTTTTTTTTTAATTAATTGCAAAATTTGAATATTTTGTATACTATATGCAATAATAATAATAATATAATCATATCAAGTTATGTCTTGAAATTCAGGATAAACAGCAACAAAGAAAATTATGTTATTATAAAACACCAGTGCAACAACGCATTCCATAGGATCCAACATTATTTTAGTGTTGCGGCAATTAAGCTTGAGATGGTCATTTTAAGATGCATTATTTTAATATAATCAAAGATGAAAATGATTTATGTGTATATTGATATATTGATATTTCAATTCTCCATCAACAGTTCTAGTTATTATTTTTATTAATTTGTTATGGTCACTTGTGTTTCTAATTTGCTGTCTTCACCTTTAATAGTACTCGAAATGCATGCTGTGACTGACAGCTATTTCTGTGCAGATAGAGATTAGAATAGGTTTCTTTAAAATGTATTTCAAGGTCAATAAATTAATGGCATGTATTGTAAATCTTTGACCTTTAATTACATCAACATCTAAGAACTAAGATTTTCAGAAGTGACACAATTTGCTGGCAATGCCATGGCGGTCGAGTAACATAAAACTTTCAGGTCAGGCCTGGTACATTGAAATAACGGACAATTAACGACCAATAATCCAATGCTGTCTAGTCATGTTGTTCAAAAAAGTGTCCGAGTAAATTGACTAATCTATAATTTATTAAAAGCTCCATTTTAGGAATATTTACATAATATACAGTTTACAAAATGTACATTCAAAGATTCATCGGTACATCACTTTCACACATCACAAATGGATTTCATTACATTCCGCATCAAAATAAGCAACAGTGTCCAATACTGTGCACACACAAAAAACACGCATAGTGTCCAATACTATGCGGACAAAACCATGCAACAGTCTGAGCGGACAAAAATATCAAAACTAAATACAGTTGAATAGTAATGTAACACAACTTCTATGAATCTACAAGTTCTCCCAAGATATGCTAAAATCTGTCCAGAATAACACAATCCTTTTTAAAGTTTCATATTGTATGGGTCTTTTTTCGCCTTCAATTCTCCTTAAAACTTTAACAGAGGGCTCTTATATACCTCTATCTCCAAATATTCCCCAACTGACCTAAATAATCTCCAAACATTCTTCAACTGACCTAAATAATCTCCAAATATTCTCCAACTCTTTGTTTACAAAAATAAAACATATAAATCATATAAAAGTATTTACTACGTGACCTAGAGAACATGCTATGTTAATCTTATAGCAGGATAGCCATTTGACTTAATGACTTTAACAGACGATAACCAAAATGATAAAATTAATTACAGTGGACAAAAATAACACTTGCACAGCAATAAAAAAAATAGCAATAAAAAAGTCCTTTAATTGAACAAAAGTTTTAGTCACAGCAGATTATATTCTTACTAACTACAACTAATCACCAACCACACTTTGGCTGTTTTTCTTCAACATGATAGTTTTTACTATGTGGCAAGGATAGGACAAGAATAAATCAAGATTTCCACAATTCTAATTTTTGCTTACAACTTTATAAAGTTCTTAACTTGCTTAACGTATGTCAATATCCTAACTTAAAAGAACTGACTCCGCTTTTAAATGTGTGTGGGCAATTCTTTTCTAAATTAATTGTTTTGATTCTAAATGTCTTGAAAAAATTGAACCAATGAATAATTTGTTTACATTGTTTTTTCAACAAATACTCTTGTTCCTGTTTCTTATTGAAAAAAAGTTTGTTTTGGAATAGGTCAAAAAAGAAAAATAAGAAAACAGATAATTAATAAAATCCTGTTTAAGAATAGGTTTATAGACTTTTCTAAATTTCCTACTTCGAAAAACCATACCATCAATTTATACCATGGTATAAAAATTTGTACCATGGTATAGTAATTTGTACCATACCATCATACCATACCATGGTACCAGTCATGCATACCATGGTATGATGGTATTCGTACCATACCACCATACCATACCACATACCATACCATCGTACCATACCATGTTTTACAGTATGCCCATAAAAATGTCGTTCATCCCAGTTCACTGTTTTCTGGGTTACTGTTATCTATCACTGAACAGGATAGCAGTAAGAACACAACAGAGGTACCCTTGACATTTGACTAGCTTAGTTTGCTTCTCCATAATTATTTATTACCTTTATTGGTGGAACGTTGTTTGGATTTTTTATTCATATTGTAAAAGTACACATACATAAGACTGCAAAGTGATTTTAGATCTGATGTTTAAAATATTGGTCGCTCTGCTTTTCAGCCATCAAAATTTACTCAAAACTCTTACTACAAAATATGTCCTAGAAAAAAACAAATACAGAATTTTGATAGGTTGATTTCAGAGGCTGACTCTAAGTAAGATTTTCCTGCTTGAAAGTTTTATTACTGTTTACCTCACACTGAGGCATCAAACTTTAAAAAAGCACTGTTTACATTTGATCATTTTGGTTGACACTTAATATCTTGTTGCTTTTGTCCAGTGGCAAATATTTCATGAATATTAATTGGGTTTTTTTGTCAGGTTGCTGTCTGTTTACTATTAATCTCTATTTATTCATTAAACTGGTTAAGGAGAAAAACACTGATTGCATTCTTAAAATTTTATATAAAAGAAGAAGCTTCTCACAAGGTGGTCTTTTGATGTTTGTTTGAATTGGAAATTAATAACATATTGCATACATGTTTTTGATTTCTGATCTAAGAATAATTTCTAAAACAAAATCCAGATCAATTATTTTGATATTACAGCTATAGCAGTACATGCAAGTCATTAAAAAACATAGTACCAGACGCTACAATAACACCTTTGTTAGATACTAATCTCGTTAGTACATGTAATGATGGTTAACCATATCACTCTACTTGTAAGAAAGGTACTAACACATGTCTGTATTGTCTAATCTGTTACATAAAGCTTAAGTTTTATGCGATTACTTACATATATGCTTACTTCAAAGGAAACTAGAAAAGAGGGTTAACACTTCGGATAACCGTAAAACTTACAATACTTGTTAATTTCGTGACAGTTATATATTTTTAAATGTACGTTATCCAATTTGGGGTTGGAGCTGTCAGTCATATGGCACCTTTTTAACGGAGAAGCAAGCATTTGTTGAGCTGTGAATTGTTTCGGTGTTGGCGCTGCAGTTTTTCAATTTTTTTCTGGAAATAATATTTTCGATAAAGGAAATGTATCACACATGTCCAGCACGGTCAGTTTTGTCTTGATGTATTCTTTTATCCCATTTCCTCCCATTTGTGTTAAACTTCAGACCGGCTACTCCAAATGAAGCAATAGCACTTAAACTAAATAATGTTAATAATTTTTTGTGTGTGACAAATTAAAGAACAATAATTGTGAATTTCTTTCAAGTCATAGCTAGTGAATTTTCAAAGTCTTAATTTCACATTTAACTCATGCCACTTCAAAATTTTAATCTTGAGCTCAGACTAATTAATTGGATTATACTCAGATTATACTAAAAGTTTCTTGAATCTGATATTTCTTTTCTTGAAATTTTCTACAAGAATGGATTTTAGCCCTGAAATATTTTTTTTATGCTTGGGAATTAAGTTGTATCAGATTCTGCTAATAATAATTGACACTTGTTGCTGATGTAATTGAATTTGTAGTCTTCGACCAAGCTATATATGCACCAGCCATTGAACTATGTTGACTGCTACCAGTTTTGATTTGATTATAAGCATGGGAACCAGTGTAATTAATGAGAGTTATGGATTGGTATTGTTTAGAACTGTCAGAATGGTTATTGGTTGTATTGTTGGCTTCACATTTATGGAAATGAGGCTGACAGCAGCCTGTCTGCTTAACATTTAGCATTGGAATCTTATAACTCACGGAAGTAACAGCTTCCTTGTTGCAAAATATGTGCATCTTACAATTTAATTTTGAAGATGTGGAGTTAAGTAAATTAGATTAAACCTGTATTAGATGTAATATCCACTAAATAGTTTATAGTATCACGCTGATTTGCACTAAATCTTGTCGAATCCTGTTCACGTTGAGGTAGATGTATATAATAATTGGATTAAAATGTCAAATTTTAAATTTGCATTTTCGTCTACCTGTTTTAATTTTCTCCAGGTATATATCAGTAATAAATATTTCACAATGTATATAAAACTTCAGTGCAAAAGAATTTGGTTAATTAAGATGTCTGAACATTAATCCTGGCCCGTTTCTGTATATCTGTTGCGTTTTTTAAATTCAATGTCGATTTTAATTCGACTGTTCCATTGCCAATTTTTTGCAAATAAAGTTGAACATGTTTTGATATTTCTCTGACCAAAGTGTACAGGTATGTGAGAATAGATGTATGCAGATTTGCAGTGTTATTCTCTTACGTCAACTGCCTCGGTGGTCTCCTGAATCGTGATTGTTTCTTGGGACGGAGACCACAGATTTATATCTGGTCTTATGAAAAAGAGACTAAAAATATTGCTATTTGCTGCTGCTTGATTAAGCATAAAGCATTTGGGAACATGAGGGAAGAATGGTTGGCTCGAGGTCAGAAAGATGTGTCCTGCTACTGCAGACCATACAGTCATCAACTTCTGACTCACCATATCAGTCTAGATATGTGATATTTGTTTTGGTCATTGTTGAAGGCCGTTAACATGGATACATACAAGCTCCAAGGCTTATTTCTGACTCATGCAATAGCCAAAAATAAATAAACCACAGATGATGAAGAGTTAAGGTTCCAAAGGTAGAAAATATATATTTGAGTTACCATCGACCTTCGTAATAACATGGAATTATAACCACTGTTCCAGTTAAAAGCTTAGTTCAGCCACCATAGTTAAGGATTGAATTACAGTTATGGGTGGAGACAAGTGACATAATTTCTTACGTTTCATTCCCCCTACGCATGTAACACATTATCATAAAACAAACTTAAATTGTCACACATGATGTTACTATGAGCAATCAAGTTCACCCTAGGAACCCTGTGTTCTAATCCTTTTTATATTAAGATATTTCTACGTTTATTAATTTGCTGCCATTTTATAAGAAACAAATGTTGATAATGACAAGTAGCTGATTCTAGTTAATATTTCTCTTTCTATTTAATTAGCTGCGTCTAGATTCTGTCTTTGGCATACATTGCTATATCCACGGATTTAACCTTGGTAACCTTTCCGTAACAAACAAGTCTGAAAAGGTAGATGTTCTTATACCCCAAGGCTGTTCAGGTACAGATGTTGATACACATTAAACTGCAACTGCTTGCATATTAATATAAATGTTCAGCTATAAAATTAAGCTTTGAATATATTTTACCCACAGTGTAAAGAGTCTGGAACATGTTAATTAGTTTCAACATGGAATTCTGAAATTGTTGAAGCATCTAATTCACCACATAGTATATTGTATGTAAACTTGCTACAAGTTCTTGCCAAATCAATTTGTTTTATTTTGAAATTTGAAATTTTATCAATTGATATTCAAACATTTGTTATGTATTGAAACAAATAGTGCTTTGGGGAAACTAATTGTCTCGGGTTACTGTATAATAGATTTACTAGAACTCCACATAAACCATTCTGGTTTATATCAGATCTATTTTAACCAACTCTTGCTATGCTGTATTGGTTTTGGTCATAGTTGAAGGCCGTATGCTGACCTATAGTTGCTAATTTCTAGATCATTTAATCTGTGTTGGAAAGTTGTCTCTTTGATGAACATACCACATTTTCATAGTTATTTATAGAAATATGGAACATTTCAATTGCAAGAAAATGAAAAATCCTGCATAACGTTTCTTGTTCACTCTTTGCATTATAAAACAACTTGTTCACTCTCAGTCTCTGCATTAAAGAAAACATGTTCACTTTCTGCATTACTGAACATCTTGTCCACTGTCTACATTACAGAAAATCATGTTCACTCTAAGTCTCTGCATTACAGACTCTGCATTAAAGAACATCTTGTTTGCTCTCTTCAATACTTAACATTATGTTCAGTCTTTGCTTTACAGAACATCTTGTTCAGTCTTTGCATTACAGAACATCTTGTTCACTCTGCATTACAAAACATCTTGTTTACTCTCTGCTTTTCAAAACATTTTGTTCATCTTCACTCTCTGCATTACAAAACATCTTGTTCACTCGCTATATTACAGAATATCTTGTTCACTCTCTGCATTACAGAATATCTTGTTCACTCTCTATATTACAGAATATCTTGTTCACTCTCTGCATTACAAAACATCTCGTTCAATCTCTATATTACAGAATATCTTGTTCACTCTCTGCATTACAAAACACCTTGTTCACTTTCTGCAATACAACATATCTTGTTCACTCTCTGCATTACAGAACAGCTTGTTCACTCTCTGCATTAAAAAAATATCTTGTTCACTCTCTGCATTAAAAAATATATTGTTCACTTTCTGCATTACAGAATATCTTGGTCACTCTCTTCATTACATAATATATTGTTCACTCTCTTCATTACAGAATATCTTGTTCACTCTCTATATTACAGAATATCTTGTTCACTCTCTATATTACATAATATCTTGTTCACTCTCTGCATTACAAAATATTTTGTTCCCTCTCTGCATTACAAAACATCTTTTTCACTCTCTGCATTACAAAATATCTTGTTCACTCTGCATTAAAAAATATCTTGTTCACTCTCTGCATTAAAAAATATCTTGTTCACTCTCTGCATTACACAATATCTTGTTCATTCTCTGCATTAAAAAATATCTTGTTCACTCTCTGCATTACACAATATCTTGTTCACTCTCTGCATTAAAAAATATCTTGTTCACTCTCTGCATTACACAATATCTTGTTCACTCTCTGCATTACAGAATATCTTGTTCACTGTTCACTCTCTTCATTACATAACATCTTGTTCACTCTCTGCATTATAAGCATCTTTGACAGTAATTTTAGACATGATATAAGATGGAATGCATAATTTTCCCCCAAAAAAAAAGTTAAAAAAGTAATAACTGGAACTTGCAATTTTGTAATGCCTTTAATCTTCCTTATGGATGATGAATTCCTTTTTGTTCTTTCTGTGTTTTATTTTATCATTGCACTGTTTATTGTTATATTGACCAGGAATACTGTAGTTAAATTATTGAAATTAAACAAGTATCACATCTAAAATAGGCTTTTGCTGTTCAGTGTGTTAAAAAGTATTTTTAATTTGATTTTGTAAGTTTTATGTGATTTTAACATAAAGCCATAAAATCAAAAGACAGACAAAAGTAAACAAAAAACTAAGCTTAGAGGTCTTTAAATGGTTAATTGACTATTTGCTAAATTGCCAAGTCCAGAGACTGATGTGAGAAAATTAATTTTAGTTAACACCTGTTGCAGAGTCGTTCAAGGAGACAAAAAAGTTCTCGGGACATATTTGTCTATTGGGTTTGACTGATGATAAAAGTTACAATTGATGTTTGTATGCTCCAGCTTAAATGCTGTTTACTTTACTTTAACCAAATACAATGATGATAGATTTTACAAATGATGGAGAAAATCTATAAAAATGGCCATAAGTTCGGTGATGCCATACTGTGCCAGTATATTAGCTTGATAATGCTGTAGCATACTCTGGGGAACAAGAAGCTGTGAGAAAGTGAAACATATTTTATTTATCGGTATGTCTCAGAGAACTATGCACACTCTGCCAAGAAATTACAGGTATGTTTTTCCGTTGATTATATTTTTGAAATTTGTTGTTAAATTATGATTTATATGTGACATTTTGTTTTTTAAATTGTGAACAATAATCTATTTGTATTTTGGTGAAATATTGTAATTAATGATCAATAAGAACTTTTGGCTTCATTAAAATCCTTTGATATTTAAGATCCTTGGTAAAATTGATGGAAGTTTTTTAAAAAGCAATTTGCAGAGTGTACTATCTGTTTTGAAAATTGATTATTTTACTAGTATAGATTTTGATAAAGGTCAGTTTAAAATGATTATCAATACTGTTGTGACATTTAGTGTTCTTGATGCACTTACAAAAAGGGTGATGCACTTCAAAAAAAAAGGGGGGGGTCTTACATGCATAGGATTTTGTTGTATGTGATGATATCTTATGCTTTTTATTACATCATTGATGAAATTCATAATAAAACCTGAGAATGTCATTCCTGCAAAAGAAATAGGAAAAAATGGACACAAAACACATTTTTCATTTCAAAAATAGATTAATAATATTGATGGGATATTGAACAAGTTTGGGCTTGAGGTGACTGCTTCCCTCTTAAATAGTTTCATTTTGAGCTATACATGTAGATATAGATAAATGAACTTTTAAATGAAATATTGCAAAAGAACAGCTGTAAATGCTGATATACATTGATCAATGTTTATTTTGATCAAATTAATGAAGGACTATGAGACTAGTCTGATTGTAAAGTTTTCAATTATTGTTGTTGATTTTCAAATGGCAACTTGTAAAGTTTTCAATTATTATTGTAGTTATCATTGATTTTCAATGGCTACCTCATTAACAATGGTCATTATGAACTTGGTATTTTAAAATTTGTTTATATACTTGTATGTAAATAAACTTTCATGGAAATTTTATTCTGTAACATTACGTTAAAAAAATTAACTTCCAGGGATAATAACAGTGAAACATATGTTATCTATGATGACTGGGTAACTCATTAGGGTTGTAAAGGGGGCTTGTCTTGAGAGAAGGTTCATGGAATTATTGATGAGTAAATGTTTGCTTAATGTCCAGTGGCAAATACTTCATGTATATTCAGAATGACAATAGTAGGAAGTGCAAGATTGGTTGACCTGGCTGAAAAGTAGGAAATTCAGATTGTCATTAGCAAAAGAGGGTATATTGAATAGGACCAAAACAGTTATAATGCTATGGGCCCCTTGAAGGGTAGAATTTCTTGGACTTGTTAGTTATCAGGGCAAGGGTTTTGGCAACAAGAACGATTTTACAGAAGAAGTGTTCATGTGACACAAGCTGCTACCATTGCCAGCTTTACCAGTTGCTTTAATGTGGGATCTCTGACAGATAAAAATCAGAGTTTTCAGTGTGTTTCTAACTTAAAGAAGGGGTTTCAGGGAGGGTTGTTTTCTTCCCAGAGTTAAGTAAGTGTACCATTGGAACCTTAACTGGTTGTTTTTATGTTGGATCTCTTACAGATTAGTATTGTCATCCAGGGGTGGATCCAGCCATTTTAAAAAGGGGGGGTTCCTAACCCATGACAAAGGGAGGGTTCCAACTATATGTCCCCATTCAAATGCATTGATTGGCCAAAAAAGGGGGGGTTCCAACCCCCGGAACCCCCCCTGGATCGCCAATGTCATCATAGTTTTTAAGGTGTAACTGATTCAAATGAGGGTTCTTTTGCTTTCTATAGTATAATAAGGGATCTCTTGCAAATTATAATTTAAAGTTTAAAGGATGTTACTGCCTAAAAAAAATGTTGGGGAGGGGGGGGGGGGGGGGGTTTAGTCCAAGAGTTAAGTGTACCATTGATAACCTTATAGATTGTTTTGTTGAGGGACCTATGACTGATTTAAGTTTTTTTTTAGGGAGGATTGTTTTCTTTCCAGAGTTAAGTGTACCATTGATAACTTTATTGATTGTTTTGATGAGGGACCTAGGACTGATTAGTAATCAGGGGTGCCTTTCATCAATCAGTGAAATTGCTTTTATATTGTCAATCAATACATATACTGCTTAACATGCATTTTGCTTAACTTCAAGGAAATTGAGTAGTAGTTCATTTGAACTGAGATATATTGAAGAAAATTTTGTTTGACATGTGGAAATTGTAGTATAATGAGAAAAGATTTTATGTATTGATCACAGCTTGTGTTTTTTTAAAGACATAATATTATGTCTATTGCAAGTTATGTTTAGGTTCAGTGCAAGGTTATATGTATATCCACCGATTCTGTATAAATAAAGAGCATTCTTTTTCTGATACTCTGAAGATAACCTCAAGCAGTGATATTATGATTGATAGATTTTTATGCATTTTTTTTTTAGACAGTCAGCAGCTTCGGCTTAAAATGTCAAGAGTATTTTTGTATTTTGAAGCATTTGCATTAAACAAAAATTCCTGTGCCAGAATTTCATTAAGTCACTTTGTTTCCAAGAGTTTATTGGGGTAATATAAATTCATGAACAGGGGAGATTTATTTAGAGTCAAACTTGTAAATGTAGTAAGAAATAGTTGGATTTATTTTTAATATTTTATAAATAAAAAGATGAGGTATGATTGTATATGAGACAATTCTCCACCAGAGACAAAATGATATAGAAGTAAAAAAAACTATAGGTGGCTGTACAGTCTTCAACAATAAGCAAAACTGTACCACACAGCAAGCTACAAGAGGCCCCCAGTGAAATGATAAATGATAAACAATTTAAACAAGAATGTTTTGTAATTTATTAACTTTCTGGCATTGCAGGATCATTGATCAAAACATGACCTTGCAGGCAGATGATTTATTTAAAATCGTCTGACCAGACAACAAAAATTCAATTTAAAAACAGTACAAAAATAGACACAGTTTACTGACATTGATCAAACTAGGACTTGCAGGCAGATGTTTTGTTTTAAATAGTCTTGACCAGCAGGGGAAAAAAAGATGTTACCGTTACGTAAAAAACAATTTACCAACTAGTGCTTTTTGTGCGTTGATAACTTAATTGCATCTTTTTGCAGAAATGAGAAAATAGTTGAATTTATTGTTGTTAAAGATGCAATTGTTGATCTTTTCAAATAGGATTTTATCGTAATCCTTAATTTACTACTGCGACCCTATGTTACTTCATTATAGTCATCACACTAACCAAGTATCTCATTAATGTTTAATGGTAAGACCATTTAGATAGTAAGCTTCTCATCAATATTTCATATAAAGTCGCTCGGGCTGATAAATTATTTGTCTGAGGGATACAACTTGGTGTAAACATCTCTTATGTAATTGGTGAGAGTTGCTTTCACAAGTATAATTGTTTGCTGGGGGTCATAAAGAATGTTCTATAAAAAATATATAGTCATGAGTAAATATTTTGAGTTGCTTTGACAAGTTTTTGTTTGCTTGGGGATGATTTTCGAATGTTCTTTGAAATCTGAATTTGAAAAGTATGTTGGTATTTTGAGTGGTATAGATACACATTGACAAGTATAGATATGACATGTTTTAGGAGGTGTTCAAAATCAGGTTGGGCATGATATGCTTGATGAATGTGAAAAACTATCATAAGTTTAAGTTTTTATTCTGTTTGAAAAACATAGTTGGTCTTAATAATCTGTCTATTTTCCTGTTGCATTTCAGAAGTTTCTTGAAACTAAAAACAAAACTGAGACAAAATTGCTGTTTCACAAAACAACATATTGAACATATAAAACTTTATAAAAAGTTTTGAAGAGTTCTCATTGCTTTATGATTTGAACCAGAATGAGTGTTTTATTTTGAGCTGGTGGAACTAAATTCTGATGTCTCATTAAAATGCCTATAGATCTTGGTTTCCTACTTTTCCTGAGAACCCATAATTCCATATTAAACACACAGTTTGAGGTACATTTGCCAAGACTTCACGGAATGAAATTTGTAATTTTTATTGTCGATATTAACTTATAGTAAGTTTGTACTGTGTTTTAATGGTTCGCGTAAATATTTGGCAGCCATATGGTGCATATTAACAAATTGTTAAGTGTATAATAATTACATCATATTCTACTGTTTTGGTGATTAATTTCTGCTATAGTTTGATGTGCGGTAATGATTTAAATGAAGTTTTCGAATTACACAGGAACCAAATCTCTGGCATTAACTTTATTCCACTTAATGGCTTTCATTCTTTACTCATTACAGAGCTGCACAGAAGCTGGGAAAGAAGAAACGGCGTCACCAAGCAACACAACCAGACACACCTTCATTTCCGACAAAGTTTTACGAGGTCGTGAGAACGAACCCCCTCCTATTCCGCCATGTTTGTTACGAACTGTTGGCAGGGTACAAAATCCTGGTGTTGGCAAGGTGAGATACCGAGATAGTTTGTCTTATTTTTATTACCAGCTTCAGGCAATCCCATCTCCAGTAAAATCCTTCAACCCTTTTTGTTTGTCCTGTACAGCTTCCATGAAATATCTGCCACTGGATGTTAAATAACAAAAAATCTATCAATTGCTCAACCCTGGTTAAAAGTCAATAGTATACAGATAACATGGGTTTATTCCTTGATCTCTTTAAAGGTCCTTTAATTTGCAAATCATATGCACAATTAGTAAAAAAAAAATTGCAAACATCTCTATAACATAACTAAGGATGATAAGGTAACAGTATATTCCACAAATGGGATCAATTGAACTGCAGACGATAAAAATGCATTAAAGTGAATATAAAAGATCTAGATTGCAGAAGTCTAAGTAAGAAGTTGTGTTGCAGTAAATTTACTTATTTTATAAAAGTTAATAGAAAATCAAAGCTGAGACTAACTTCTTCCCCTTTCAAAAATATCTTGATATATTGTTGGAATAAATGTGAAGAGACTAGCAGTTGACCCTGGAAACTCGTGATATTTTATACATGCAGACATATTGAATTATGGCGTACAATGAATTCAAATCTGAAATGAAATAAGTTAACTTGTCTGGGGAAATATTACAATTCAAAATACTGGTTCCCGTTTCTCCTGAGACAGCACTAATACAGTGTTAAGACCAGGTCAGGTCTACTGATTTTTGTACAATTTAATGTGCTATATTACATACAGTCTTCTCAATTATGATCTTGTCACTGAAGGGAATGATATAAGTATCTATTTACTTATCAGACGTAAGTCTGGTGCCAGAATTCAAAACAATCATCCAAATTTACAAGTATTTATTTTCCTGGACAGAAAATTATAAACTTATACTATAGGCGATCAGGCAAAAGTCGGTGCCAGAATACAAAAACAGTCATCCAAGTTCACAAGTATTTATTTTCCTGGACAGAAAAATATAAACTTATACTATAGATGTAAAATTTATACACTGGTCTAAAGGCCAGCAGACGCAAGTCTGGTGCCAGAATTCAAACAAGTTACACTGATCTAAAGGCTAGCAGACGCAATTCTGGTGCCAGAATTCAAGCAATTTTCCAAATTTACAAGGATTTATTTTCATGGGACAGAAAAATATATATTTTATTTATAGATGTTAAGTTAAACTCATCTTAAGGCCATCAGACACAAGTCTGGTGCCAAAATTCAAACAATTGTCCAAATTTACAAGAATTTATTTTCCTGGACATAAGACCCAAGTCTGATGCCAGAATTCAAAACAATCATCCAAATTTACAAGGAATTATTTTCCTTTGACAGAAAATATAAACTTATACTATAGATGTAAAATTACACGATCAGACATAACTCTGGTGCCAAAATTCAAGCAATTGTCCAAATTTACAAGATTTATTTTCTGGGACAGAAAAATATAAACTTATACTATAGATGTAAAGTTACACTGATTTAAAGGCCATTCAGACTCCATTCTGATTGATAAATCAATTTGTTGGTCTTTAATGACCACCCTTTCAAAATAGATGGTAAAGATTTCCTATATTTATTACATTTTTATTCTTGATGCTAATATAATTATGTTGGTAGATAAGATAGACCAGATAACAAACTCTTTATCTTCTCTGACGGTAGGTTTGTTGGAGTCCAACCACTCTGGCTAGCCGCTCTTCAAACTAGATCAATTACCATGAAAACTTGTTAAATAGCCAAAAGCAATAGCTACGTAGATATATTTTTCAGTTCAATAATAGTAAATGGTAACATTATTATTTTATGACCCCTTTAGGGAATTTTTATTGTGTCAGACATGCACATATAAATATTTACATTTTTGTAATGGGCTAGTAGATACAGACCTTTCTTTGAACATGCATGATACTAGATGCCAAGGTATTGAAATATGGCCAACTGTCTGTCCTTAATGGCATATGCATAGTAAATAATTGTTCATTTATGAAAAAGAAAAGTTGTTTTTAGTGTAAAAATGGAATATTAAAAGGTTATTTGTCTTTCAATTTGTATGTAAAAAGTAAATACTGTATAAAGCAAAAAAGGCAAATGTTTTGTCAATTTTATACAACGGAATCACTTGTTTTTATGCATATTTTCTTGCAAAAGGTAGAAAACATTTTGAAATTTTTTATACTGCAAGGGTGCATTCAGAATTGCATTTAAAAAACAATAAAATTTAGCATAGCTAAATTGTACCTAAATTAAAGATAGCACTTTTGAATTGAAAGGGTTAGTTTGTAAGAGCATATGTTGAAATATGGTGTTAAAATTTGTCAGGTGTTGAAATCAAAATGGTAATTAAAATTAGAATCACCTAAGTCAAGCTGTTTCAATCGAAAGTACTAACTGATTTCACTTTATAACAGTTCTTTTAATAGCAGCATATTAAAAGTTCATTGAAATGACCAGTTGGAAGAAAATTGGTTAAAACTTGTAAAATTTAATTCTAAATACATTTGTACCTCTGATGATTAAATTTAATTGGCCAGTTGTAAGAAAAGGGTTAACACATGCTTGTTTTATGGTGTGATTGAGCCTTTCAGTAAATTTATGTTGGGAATAAGCACAAAATAGATCCAGATTTTATTTCACAGTAGCGCCCCAAATAAAAAGCCAATAAAAACAGTCCTTGTAATCATACTTGAAGTTGTTGGGAATCATTCTGGTTATGTCCCCAATATCAAAGCTTTCAATGAGTTTCCTCATTGTCAGCAATTAAAGCTAGAAATTTAAAGAGAAACAACAATATCATATGTCTTGTGGAACTGGTAAATTATCTCCCCTTTTGTTGGAAATAGTCATAACATGAACCAATCAGAGTATCATGTCATAAAAATTAATTTTCGTTCCACTTTACTCTGTACTTATATTTCATCAATATTTCCCAAAATAAACCAAACATTACACTAACCTTTCATTAAATTGAGGTAATAAACCAAAACATCTATCTTATAACTTGATCAGGAAGATGTTAGCTTTAATTGTCATAAATCTGGCCAAATGGGTGATATTGAAGAGGAATTAATTTAGCAGCTAGCTCTGTATGATAGCATGGTTTTTATGCCAGATCTTTGGAGTCTGGTGTAATAAAGATATCTATGATTAATATTTCTAGCGGGATTAAGTCGGCTTTATATGTACTTACGCATGCAGAAATATTTTTATATTTATGGATTTAACATTTTCCATAGTTGTTATCTGTAAAGAAATGATCGCAGCGTTATTATTAGGACCAGTAAATAGATCTAATAGAAGAACCATGGGTGTCTGGCGAATGTTCATTTGAAAAAAATTCAATCTGTCGATTTGATC